>OX381720.1:53083639-53568639 GCA_947462335.1 Harmothoe impar | reverse complement strand
GCTACAACCCTGTACAGCAGCCTCCTCCTGCTCTGCCCACCTCCAGGGGCTGACTGGAGGAGGGCAGGAGGCAGCATGCTACCGGCCCACACTGGAGGAAGGAGGGGGGGGGGGGGTGGGGGGTGGGGTTGTAGGGGGGGTGGGTGGGGCTAGAGCTTGTGCATTTCCTAAGTTGCAGGCTGCAGAGGCGGACCAAGGTATTAAGAAAATGGGTTGAGGGTAGGTGGGTCCACCAAACAACAAAGTACCGAAAAGCTTTGTGCTGGGACTCGCGGCGGATCAAAAATCCTGAGGATTTTTTTGTTCATAATCATATAATAGACACAACTAGAACGACAAAACATTTATTTTAAATGGCTTTTATTTTACCATGTTGAATTATAATGATCACAGCGTTTCGGCAGGGTAGTAAACTTCATCAGTTTTCAAATGAGGGGTTTAGATCCCCAGGACCCGCTTCCTGGACCCGCCCCTATACCAGGCCACATACATGTACCCAGGTAGGTTTACTGTATCAAATGGCATGCATATATAAACATGCCCGCGTTTATCAATTTCAAGTCAGTTTTACCCCCACGCTCAAACACGCGCTTCTATACTCAAGACCAGCATTTAGTCCATTGACACGTTTTCAACACCACTCCACCCTGGCCACTACAATAATATTGAACATTACCAACATCTGTTTTGGGAACAATTTAGTGTTTTCCTCATACCTTCAGCATTGTGTGTCACACTCTGACCAAGACCCCCCCCCGTCTGGTGTGGAGTAATATATGGATGGACAACTCTCATCTAACATTTTGACGGAAAATTGTAGGTAATTTTGTGCTTGCTGATTTTTGGACTTAAGTTTAGGGGCCTTCCATAAAGTATGTACACCAACTTTTCTCCAGAAATTGACCCCCCTAAAGTTCTTGTACGCATTAGAACAAAGGGTTTATGTACGCAATTTTTTTCAGAAAAAGACCCCCCCTACCCCCCTTGGTGCGTACATACTTTATGGAAGGCCCCTTAGGGTTGCACACATTTTTGTACCCAAAACTCGATCCCTAGGTAATTCCTAGGTTGACGGTTCCTGCAACGTTAGGCCTACACAAGGTGTAGCCCATGTACACATGGTGTGTGTGTGTGTGGGGGGGGGGGGGGGGGGGTAAGACGTGAAGTGCCTGTAGATCCTTGACTCCTGTTGATCGCTGGCTGCGGCATCTTCTTTCCGGACATGGCTGGAGGCTGAGTTCTGGTAAATGGTGAATGGTGCCAAAACGGTGCACGGATGTATTAGGGTAGATTCACCTGGAGTCGGACACATACCTTGAGATGGACACCTGATTTTGTGGCTATTCAATCATTCTAAGCCCTTACCCAGTGGGCACAGAACATTGAATCAACATTGACAAATGGTTGTCAATGTTGATTCAATGTTGATGCAACGTTGATTCAATGTTGACTTGAATTTTGTGCCCACTGGGTAATGTGTGAACAATAGTAAAGTTAAGGTGTAATTTTTTTCAAAAAAGCACTAGAAGTATGAAATAGGGTACATCAATAACCTCAGATTTCACTGTCCGTCTCAGGGTATGTGTCCGACTCAGGGTGAATCTACCCTAACTGCCGCAAACTGCAGTTACACTAGTCCACCTGCTGGAGTACATTTGTACTACAACCAAAACAGGAGTGTCGGGAACCATGTTGCGGGGACTACAACAGAACCGAACAAAGTTCAGAACAGTGCGCAATTCTGGTACACTGAAAAAGTTATAGGTGGTCTGGGGGCATGGCACCCAAGGAGAATCTTCTTCTTTTTTTTTTTGGGGGGGGGGGGGGTGGGGGCGGGAGATATACTCTGCCTTTCCCCTATTCGGACACCCCTGTACTATGGAGTGTAGTTGTAGGCATGACGAGCGAGGGACTTGTACACTGCCTACCTATCTCCCCTTTCTGCTTTGATATATCGTCTGAAATGTCAAATATACCCTGATGAATATTCTGACATTCTACCACAGGCATCAGGACATTGCTTCGTCCCCTGTACTGGTGTCTCGTCTATAAAGTATCACGTGTGAACCACCTTGTCTCAGGGTGACCCTTGTACACTGAAAAAGTAAACTTGTCTCCAGACTCGTCTAAGTGACTGTCATAAAATAAACGAGTCAAAAGTTGTCTAACCTATCAGGTTACCATCCCACAAATAGAATCTGGAGCTGGCAAATGTCAGGTTTTGGGCTGGCACATGCCAAGTGGGTCTTTTATCTCCAGCTAGAAGACCCGCTTCCTTGTCACTTAGACATGTTTTTGACTTGTTTATTTTATGACAGTCACTTGGAAGATTCTGGAGACAGGTTTACTTTTTGAGTGTAGGAGAAAGGGGGTGAGCCGTAGTCACATGACACTGCTGGATCGGTTTGTCACCAAGGAAGGAGAGCCCGTCCCGGCACTCGGCATCAAAAGGGGACGCCACGAGCGTTCTAAAATAGTGAGTTATGGGTCATTTCTCATGTATTTCCACTGTTAGTGGATTCTAGAATAAGAGTACTTTTCATAAAGTAAACTTGGTGGATTTCATAATAAAGAGTGATTTTTCTGCATTTAACTTGGTGGTTTTAAAAAGAAGGGTTGGTTTCCAAATGAATGTTTGTCCTAGTGATTACATACGGCACTAGCACTGCCTGGTACCTCAGGTAGTCGGGGGCTAAACTCTATCTCCTTATCAGGCTAATCCCCTCTCCTCACACCTTGAACAAAGGGGCTGATAAGGAATTCTCCCATGATACACTGCTCTGGAGTCGGGGACCTAAGCACAATGTATTGGTCTGAGCCAAGATGGCTGCCCCCATAGCCTTATTCGCTAGTCCCGTATATCAGGCAGATATCAGTTTAATAGGGGGCAGGGATTCTCCTTAGTCAACTCCTTGGACTTAACTACAATGGGTGTTATGATGGAGGTGATCCTATTTGTAAGGTACATCTATATATCTAAATGGTTCTCAGTGTTTTCTAAAATAAGGGGTCTTTCTAAGGCTCCAAATATCCATATTTTTGTCAAATAAGGGGTCTTTTTTTGCCCCAAAATACATAAGGGTAAGGGGGATTCTTTGAAAACTGAGAACGCACGTGATGAGGAGGCGGCTTACTAAGGCACCCAGGGCCGGGGGGGGGGGGTCACTCTATCATGTATTGGATAACCACTGAGGCAAAACTCTGAAAAGCAGTGGTGGTGAATTTCCATCAGATCCCTAAAAGGGGGGCGGTCAGATGTGGTCAAAATCGTAGCATAAAATTGAGTAAGTTTTCTTGCTAAAAGGGATGAATAAATTTGAATTTGTACAAAATTATGAGAGACCTCAACTTGTAATAGCTTATCCAGCTGACCCAGGCTAGGCTATGTACAGATTATTCACATATATAGGGCGGTCAAATCTTTCAACCTCTAAAAAGTAGGGCAGTCAAATCTTGCAACCTCTGAAAGGTAGGGCGGTCAAGTCTCCCATCCTCTGAAAAGTAGGGCGGTAGGGCAGCAGTTGCTATCTACACTCAAAGACTCAGTGCCCCCCCCCCCCGGGTGCCTGGATCGTGTGTCACTAGGGGGGAGGAGGCTTACTAAGGCACCCAGGGTGTCTGGGGATGTGATGGATGAGACATATTGATGACCACCGTATCATAGTCTGTCCCTCCTCCTCTATCCTACCTGCCCCCCCCCCCCCCCCCCCCGGTGACCCAAGTGATCAGTCAGGATGCTGTTCTCTGTGAAGGGAATCCGCCTATATGACTCCATTTGGAGAGGTATACTCTAGTGGGAGAGTCCATCATTGTCTGACTCACTTAAAACAGAGTTTGATATACTATAATTGCCTCTTTTATCATCCACTTTGATGAGAATTGGCTGAATTCCTCTCAATAGTCGATTTAGCATTGGACTCTATTGGCAGAGTCAACCAATGCCCAGACGAATAGGAAGCAAATCTGGGGAAGGGCGGAGGGCAGGGGGGCCCACTCCAACCATAGGATTTAAGCTTCAGCTTTTATGCATTATGGCGCATATGTACATGCTTATATTGGAATTGCTTAGATAAGTATGATCCCCCTTTCCTACTGATGTCTACGTCTCAGGCAATGCTGGTCATGTTGGCAGCATTTCTAGCAAGCCTGACTCTGGAAAGAGAGTCAGGCAGACAATATTTGTTATCACTATGTAAGCAGCTGGGTGGTTGATCGAAGGGAGAGGTGAAAAAGTGTCCAGGTTTGATGAGTTTTTGATGAGGGTAGGACGGGTGGGTTTATTAGTGTTTTGATGGGCTGCCTGGTGGGTGGCAGAGGAGGAGGATACATGTGAAGGTTGGCGGCTGGTGGACAGGCTAGGAACTAATATTGGTGATAAATCGAGTGGTATGTCTAATGGGATCAGAGGGAAGATGGCGGAGACTTGACAGTTGACACTTTTAAAATTAGTTCCTAAACACTTCCATTATCTGCTATACAAAGAATAAGACACAACAATGTGACTTTCCTCCCCTCTTATCCCACAACATGTGATAAATCTGATAGGTCCTCGGTTCATTAGGTACCCTAACCAAGATGAATCAAAAAAAAAAAAGAAAAAAAAGTTTAGGGTCCGGCCAAAATGATAGGGTAGGTCGGGTTACCTGAACACAACTTTTTTTTGTTTGGCCTTACTGTATGAATTCCCTCCTTGTGAGTGCTCGTCACTGCTATATTTTTACACTTCTGAATAGTCGACATGATGCACCTATTCAGTGCCTGCGATTTAGTTGTCAATGCTGCATTGGTGCATCATATAATGGGAAATGAACATGAAGCCATGAAGCACCATGCCAATGAGAGAAATGATTCCCTTATATTATACCCCCTATCCTGTCAGAATCTAATGCTGCATGGGAACGGCTGACTTATACATTCTTGTTGTCATGGTGACCTCAGCCATGACTAGATACCATTACTGCTGATGACGTCATGAGTGACCAGTCTCTGTGATAAGGGGATCCTCAAGGTCATTAATCTATGTATGATCCACACATGCTCCAAGCAGCGGTTTAGTCACTGTCCTTGTCATAGGGCGGCTAAGTCTTGTCACGTGATCACCAACTTCCGGGCCCTTGTGGGTTACCCCTATTATCGCCCACAGGCCTGAAGGACGGGTGAATTAGTTTGTCTCCATATATCTCCACTAATATGGAGAGTTGGGCTATAATATGTCAGATCTGGGACCTCTTTAGGCAAACTTAGAGGTGGGTATTTTTAGTTAGAACCGGCAAAAAAATTACCGTACGACAACATTTTATCGCGAGACTTTAGCCTCCCTTTTGGGTGTGTAGTCTGTAGGGAGATGCTGTCATGATCTCTGATCTCTAGGGAAGGCTAGCCGGTGCCTCTGTCACCATAGATACAATCCTTATCTGAAGAGCTCTGTAACGTTGGGGCTGATTGCAGTTCTACTGCATGTAGCACTACACTTAGTCGTACTAATAGTGTGGGGTTGATATTTGCAGTATCCATGACAGGCCGTATATGGAAGAAAGCAAAAGGTGTGTTCCAGGGGTGCATATTTTCGTTATCTCCCTATGCATATGGTCTAATGGAAGAGGTAAAGTTTGGAAATACTGTGGACATGTCTTAGACATACTCATGCCTCCCTCCTCTGTGGTCAAGGAGCCTAGCTGGCACCCCTCCCCTCTACCCAATATACTTCCCCCCACCTTGCTTCTGACCACATTTTATCTCATTATAGGGTAAATTCACCATGAGTCGGACACATACCCCAAGACGGAGATTGGAATTTAAGGTTATTTGTGTTCAAAACGACTGCAAATGTTTGAATTTTGAAAAGAATAACCCTCATACTTTAGATTCACAAATAAAGAATGTGAAACGCTTGGACAACCACAAAATCAAGTGTCCTTCTCAAGGTATGTGTCCGACTCTAGGTGAATCTACCTTACATGTCTATTTTAGTCTGAGCCGCGTTCCTTGCCCTTGCGAGTGGCTCACACATCACACTCCATGTCCGACTCTTTATGGCCATTAGGGAGTGCTCATTTTTTAACAGCGGGGGGGGGGGGGGTGGGGGTGGTGGATTTGGGGGGGGGTGGGGGTGGTGGATTTGGGGGGGGGGGGTAAAAGATTTGGACCCCTTGACCGGGGGCGGGTAAAAAATTTAGACCCCTCTTGAGGGGGGGGGGGGTGTAAAAAATTTCAACCAGTTCCGAGGGAAAAAGCCCGCGCGTTGCTATACTACAAAGGGGCGCGAAGGCGCACCAATTTGGGCCTGCCGGGGGGGGGGAACAAATTTCGATTCCTCTTGGGGGGGGGGGGGGGTGATAAATGTCATTAAGTTTGTTATAAAATAAGCACTCCCTTACAAAGTAGAATACAATACAGTCACCATGAATAGACCTCCGCCCTGCTGACCACTGAGTAACACATACATACATGAAGCACTGGCGAGCTACTCACTGGGGCTGCGTTGGTGCATCATGACAACAAATGTCATCTTTTAGCGACATTCGTCCTTAAAGGGTTAACCCTTTTGGGGCAGCAGAATGCCTTATTGTGCTGTACCTCTTAAAACTGACTGAGATTCAAACAGACGTGCACCGGCTCGGCGCCTGACAGCCCCAAGCGGACCAATGAGAACTGCCCACCGGATAACATAGCATACAGCGGCAGAGGAGGTTACTAACATATATACACTGTTAGAAGTAAGTAGTGTTCCTGAACAGCAACTATTGGGGGCAACTTTGGTTCCAGTAAATTCTGCTGTAGACCTACAGTAGAATCTACTGTAGACGCAGACCTGAGTTCTTAAAAGGCTCACATATTCAACATCTTGGAGATTTGAACCCCCAGGTTCCAATCCATAGTCCTGAACCATGACCACTACACCAGTGAATCCTGCATGTCCTGAAGGTGCATTGAAACACCTCCTACTTATGTGTGAATGGTAATGAGGTCAACACAGGATCCCTGGGGACAATTTTAGAACTAGACTGTTCATGTCTTAAGGAATAATATGAAAATTACCCTATTGCAGTAATGTACTAATAAGGACTGAACTACCATTAGTTGAAGTGTAATCTTGATGGCCTATAGATGTTTTTCAAAGTAAATTTTACTATCTTTCATGCAGATTGTTGAGATACATTGGTCTTATCCTCTGCATATTTTCAATAGTAACATTTCAGTGTACCAAAATATATATATTGTAGTTGGTCTCTTACTACGTATGTAACACTTGAGTACAAAAACCAGACAAGGTAAATTAGACTTTAATTTACGGCGACTTTATTGTAAAGGTAACTCTTGGGTATTATAGTACAAGTATAACCAGCGGATATACGAGATCAGAACAGATATATAATACAGTGGGCAACCCTATAGCATAGAGTTAAGCCCGTGAGCACAGGGTGGTCATGTCACGACAGTCCCAAACCTGACTGACTTCCAATGGGGAAGCAGCCGTCTTATATACAGCGCTGCGTAGCCACGTGACCGTACTAGCAGCGCCACCTGTTAGGTTTAGTTATGTAAAAATGATTATGTAACAACTACCGACGGTAACCGAAGGTGGTACCGGTACACTACCGTATAGATAACCGAACTAGAGGAGTCGGTGTATGTAACGAACCGACGACACTAGTTAGATGAATAAAACAGTTATTAAACACAATAGAACCGTGTTGTCTTACATCATACAACATACAATAGATATACAACAATAACAGTTAGACTTATAGTCAACCCGTTACACTACCCCCCTTTAGAATGTAGGAAGGGTTGGTTTTATAATAATAATACCTCTTGGATACATTATATACCACGTATATCTATTTATCAACAAGTAACATTTCTACTCATAGTAACAACAGGCATACATACATGAACATACAAGTTAACATGTACATAACAGTTTATATCAACAATATAGTCTTTGTAAAACCATAGTCCCGTAGGCACATGATAAAAACTGTCCAACTGATAGTCCTAGACTAGTATCAGTTAATAGTAAAGGCACCAAATAACCACCTTGGAAACTCAACACATCACCTACTTCATTCAGCAATGGTGCGAATCCGTGTGGAGTTAGTGTCCTTATATATAAATAATAGAACTATAATAGCTCTCACTTCCTTTGGCGAAGAAAAGTTTTATAATTGGAACTATAGTAGTTCCCACTTCCTTTGGCGTAGAAAAGTTTATATATAAAAATCCATAATAGCGTATCCTAAATAAGGTGGGATAGATCGTCATCCTTATTAGGGGCGGTACTCCAGTACCTAGCAGTTTATGGTGGTAGAGATGGATAGAGTCCAGTACCGGTATAGTACTTCCATCTCTTGTGAAATATAAATATAAAAAGGTAGGTCCGTGCCTCCCTATAAATAATTATCACAGGAGGATGATCCATATAATAGTTCATAGGTCACAATAGTAGAATGTGACCACAGGATCAGGAGCCCTGGACAGTAGTAGAGCACCGACGGTTGTGGCTTAGTAGTAAACCACGGTTGAAGACATCAGGCTGCTTCCAGTGTGGTGGCAGTAGAGACTCAGTTAAGTCACGACAGCACCGTCGGTCTGCTTTCGGTTGTCCACGGTTGTCCAGGGGCGTGTAGCTGCGTCGATGGTTTAGTTTTACCTCCGAGGGGCGGAACAGTGCACCCCAGAGGGCCTGACGGGGGACCAACCTTAGGTGTCCATAGGGACACCGCCGGATGGCTTTCCTTCCCCATCAGGACTTCCTCCAGGAGGGGCCTCCGTGGTGCAAACCACAGCAGCCTCCACCTGGAGAGGAAGGGCTCCACCTGGGGCCACCGAGAGGGTACTCGGCGCCGCAGTAGGCTCCCCGCCACTGACCACCCGGGTAGATTGTGCCATGAAAGAAAATGGCATCTCATACCTAGGTGGGTGTACTGACAGTACCGGGGTCACAGGAGGAGCAGGCCTTGCGGCAAGCCCCAACCTGGACTGGAGATCTGGAAAACCAGATCTCTCCCACTCTGTCAGCTTAAACCCGAACTGCCGGAAGAACTTGGCGTCACAAGTTGTCAACCTTGATTCGAGTTGGTCGATCGTAGCCCTCCAGAAGGCATGATCTTGCTCCAGACTCGCCTCGCGCTCGGCAAGGACTCTGGTGCGTTCAGCAACCCAAGCTTTCCCTTCTCGGATAGCCTGTTCTCTGAGCAACTTGTACTGCTCAAAGTACGACTTCTCCAAGAAGGAAACCTGAAACTGGAGTAGCTTACTTGCGTTTTCAGCCATCTTAGCTCTGTAGCACTCAAATCCGGGGACTAGAGTGTCAGAGAATCCAGTATCAAAGGCAGGACCGTCTCCAGGCAACACAGGTAACCCTGCTAGCCCTTCGTCAACAGCCCTGTGCTCAGGGTCTGGAGTTACCTCGTCATCCCTTGCGGGGTCAGAGGTTGCTCCGTGCTGGGGTGGAGCAGTCGGCTGGGCTGACGCCCCATCCGGCTGTTGTACCTCTACCTGTTCAGCGTCACTGACAGGTGAGACACTCTCCTGTGGGGCTGAAGCTTTCTTTTGCTTCTGACTCCACTTATACTGCTTGACATAGTCAGCAGCGACTTGACCCGCCTGCTCGTCACCCAATGAGTTCTGAACAATAGCCAGTGCATCACCCAGTTTCTGTCTCTCCTGCCTGGGCAGTTGATCAGCAACCGAGGGTAATGCAACCGAAGATACCGTGACGGCACCGACGGTTTGGCTACGGTCGACCTCAGATGTTACCGTGGCGGTGGCGACACGTTTCTTCGCAGGTTCACTGCGGGAACGGTCGCGTCCACCTTTGGTATCATCTTTGGATGACTGGCGGCCCCTTTTTAGATTTTTCTTCTTAGGGGGGGTACCCTTCTTGACAGTGGGCATCGGAGCTTCTGTAGCTGGTCCCAGGTCGGTTTGTTCGCACTTGGCGCCCTTACACAACCTCTCCCAGTCAGCCTCCGTGAGGTAGTTCCACTGTTTAAGTTTGTTGGTTCTCCACTTAAACTGTAGATTTCCTACACGTTTGTGGATCCCCCAAACCTTCAGTGCAGCCTCAACTCCACGAGTAATAGTGCGCTTGTGCACGCCCTTATTATCGCAGAGATGCCTCACCAAACCAGATCTCCGTTGGCTACGGAATAGTTCCCCGTCACTGTACTCAGGGCAGGAAGTACTCGTACTTCCACTCACACAGTACAAGTAGGGACGCACATTCATGTGCTTCTCTACCAAATGACGGGCAAACTTGAAAAGGTTTGGCCACCGTTTTGCTGCTGTCGCAGTCCCTTTCAGGCGCTGACAGCGAACGTACGGGCAGGGATCCCCTGGCACGTAGTTCTTCCAAGCATATTTCAGCTTGGGACGGCATGACCTATGGATGTTAGGTTTATTCCCCGCCAACACTGCCTTGAGGTACACGAGGTACCAGTCAATGGGATGGGAATCACCTGTCAACCAGTCTTCGTCGTCTGAACCGTCGACCGTGTGAGGTGCAGGAAGAGCCATTTTGCCATTCTCCTGAATTAAATCAGTCAGGCTCAGGTTCTCCCGGTCATCATCACGGAGACACAGGTTTAGACGGACATGCGCTGCCTTGGCGCGGAGGCGTCGATTGGCTCTGCTCTCTGCAACAGACCAGCCCTCGGCTTCCGCCTTGGCCACTCTGTCAGCAACAGCTTTGAGTCTATCAGCCTCAGTCGGTGCGACCTCTTCGGTTGCAGGAGTCTCAGGGGAAGATGCAATCCTCCTCTTACGCTTCCGCTTCCGTTTGGTCTTAGCACGAACCGTGGACCCGTCTGATGAATCATCATCAGGGACCGTCGGTTCTTGTGCCAATACACCGGCAGGTTTCGGAGAAGATCCCCCTGCAGGGTTCTCCTCCTGGATGATATTACTACCACCCAGACCAGGTTCTGTCTTCGGAACAACATCACCCGACCCCTCAGGGTTAGGTTCAGTTGGTACCGAAGCCGAGCCTTGACCGACGGTTGGAGCACCGGTAGTGTCCATTTCCGTGTCAGACTCGAGAACTCGGTCTTCCCCATCGGAGGCCTCAGCCTTCTCCGGGACCGTGCATTTGCCATCTACACGGGCTGCCATACTGTTAGCTCAGGCGTAGGTGAACCTCACGGTTCACTCACCCGAGCATTTAGTAGCACAGCTACAGTAAACAATAGTGTAGGTACTGCCGGGCAGACCTAGGCACCACTGATCAACACGCTACCCTACGGGCAGACGTGTTGATCTGAAGAAGCCTGGCTGCCTGTGGGGCTTATATACCCCACCCGTCCCCCTTGACCCCGCCCCTTGACCGGCTTCTCAGCCAATCAGGGGTCGCGTCCCGAAGACGCGCCGAGGTGACCCAATTTCTCACGGCTCATTTGGCGGGAGAAATCGATCAGGTGACGCGGGCAGCGCCCTTCCCACGCCTGGCATATCCGACGGTGGGAACTCCCACTGTTGTTTACAATTTTCGTGGCGGAGCCACCGGATAACCCGGGAATGATATACCGGCATTAGAGGATATACACAGCAGCGTGTTGCTAAGCAATATGTGGTCAAAACTAGTCCCATACTTAGAACTAATCGGCAAAGCCAGCCACCCGCCCTGAACACGTGCTTTTCTACCTCCAACGGATAACCACACCGGATAACCCGTCTCTTCTCGTTGTGTTTTGGTGATCGAGTACCGGGCCAATGACCACCGGCCCAGTACGGAACTGTCCATGGAAATTTAATCAAGCCAGCAGCTAAATGTCGTCAACAAGGTAAGAAAAAAATGTTTACACAATTTTATCTCGCTCTCTGACACGTGTGCTCCTCCGTAGACCTTGTACCGGTATGTCCAGCAATGGTGACACCGGAGGTTTCACCTTGCTTTGTTTACCGGTGTCTACGGTTAGTCCTTTACGCACAGCTGACCCTTTTTTACGAGGCCTACCGCGCTTGGGCTTGGTAACACACGACTGTGGTTCAATCGGTAATTTCCTAGGACGACCCCTTCGGCGCGCTACCGTCGGTACCGACGGTATGACCGTTGGTCCTGCCTTCGGTAACTTCGGTAGCGCAGGGTCGGTTGGTGCTGGTACTCGACCAGCACCGAGGGAATCTTCACCGTCATCTATATATGGGACTCCATACCAAGGTCGGAGTCTAGCCACATGTGATTTAGTGAGAGTCCCTTTTTGCAACCGTATTACTACAGTAGTTTCACTAACCACCATAGTAACCGTATGCGGACCATCCCAGGAGTACAGGGTCTTGACTTTGGAATTTGGTGTGCTAAATCTCGCGACCTTATCCCCCACCTTGAATTGGCGGAGTTTAAGGCCCGTGTCATAGCCCACCTTCTGCAAACTAGCAGATTTTTCCAAGTTGTCCCTTACTACTCCATAGGACTCGCGTAATGATTGTCGAAGTGATTCAACAAACATCACTGTGCAGGGTTGCTCGAGCTGGTGTCCCTGCACGCCATAGACCATGTCACTTGGCATGACTATGTCTTCACCCATTACGAGCATATTAGGCGTACAGCCCGTCGACGCATGTTCGGTAGCATTGTAAGCATGGGAGATATAGCGAGCGTGCTCATCCCAATCGTCCCGGTGCTCATTAACCATTGTCGTGAGACATTGGATCAACGTCCGATTGAAACGTTCCACCATACCATCCGATTGAGGTCGGTAGGGGTTCGTATGCGTCTTGCAGATGTGTATTTTACTACACAGTTCTGCCCACAGTCGAGATTCAAACTCACGACCCTGGTCGGAGTGAAGCATTAAAGGACCTCCCCACGTGAGGATCCAATTCTCGAAAAGTGCTTCTGCGCAGGTAACAGCTGTATGATTTACCAACGGATATACTTGGACATACTTGGTATAGTAGTCCTGTACCACCATCATACAGGTATTCCCACGGGGGGTCGTGTTGAAACCACTAATGATATCAACAGCGATCCGGGCAAATCGAACACCGAATAGCTCTTGACTTAGAGGTAGTTTACCGATACCAGGTCCAGGCTTTGATAAACAGCATTGGGGGCATTGCTTTACCCAACGCCGTATGTCCAAAGTCATACCAGGCCAGTAATATCTACTCTTAATCTTCGCCTCAGTCCGTTGTCTGCCAAAGTGTGCTGAAGTTCGGTGGCCATGACAGTAATTGAGCAACTGTAGTCTGAGTGATAGAGGCACTACAGACTGAGCTGTTCTCTTCCTGCCAGGTTGCACCCTCCAGCGGCACAATACACTGTTCCGTATAAAAAGATTATCCCACTGAGCTAACAGTTGTCTAACTTCTTTACATTCCAGCGAAAGTGCGGGGCGAACAGGCTTGGACAGGCCCAACAACTTCAAGGAGTACACCCTCGAAATAGCCGGATCTGCAAGCTGCTCATCCTTCAAGTGATTTAACGTCCAGTTAGGAACTTTCGCACCCACAGACGCAATCACTGCATTGTGAGACCCACAGTCTCGGCAGTCTACACGGTGACAGTTCCGGATAGGATAGCGGGACAAGCTGTCCGCATTCACATGATCTACTCCACTCCTGTGTATGATATGCTCATTCGTCATGCCAAACTCAGAGAGGTGGTTCAACCATCTACCCATCATCCCCTCAGCGTCCTTGAAGTTAAGGAGCCACTGCAGAGATGAATGATCCGTCCGTACGAGATAATTCCCACCATATAGGAAATGTCTGTACTTTTTTGTGTAAACCACCACTGCCAAGAGTTCACGCTTGGTTGTGCAGTAGTTACGTTGTGTTTTGCTTAGACTGTTGGACGAAAATGCCAGCGGCACTTCTCGCCCATCCTGGATCTGCGACAAGGCAGCACCAATACTTGTATTAGAAGCATCAGTGTCCAAGATGAACTTACCAACAGGTGCAGGGTAGTGCAAAACAGGTGTTTCTAAGAAGAGTCTCTTTAACTCACTGAAAGACTGTTCTGCGGCTGGAGACCAGACTATTTTAGCCTTAGCCTTCTTCTCTCCAATCATCAGCTCTTGTAAGGGAGCTGCGACTCTCGAGAATCCAGGTATAAAATCTCTGTAGTATGAACAAAACCCGATGAAAGAGCGTATCTCCTTCGTGTCCATCGGACGAGGCCAGTTCTGTACCACTTCGATCTTATGAGGATCAGCCATGATGCCATGTTCAGAAACAATTCTACCTAGGTATTCAACTGACTTCCTAAAAAGCTTGCACTTTGAAGGTTTCAATTTCAGACCATATGATAAGATGCGTTTCAGCACAGCTTGGAGGTTCTGTAGAGTTTCCTCCACAGAACCACCGAAGACGATGATGTCGTCCAAGTATACTAGGCACTTTTTCCAAAGTAAACCCCGTAACATGGTTTCCATCATTGCCTCGAAGGTTGCCGGGGCATTGCATAGCCCGAATGGCATGACGTTGAACTCAAATAGTCCCATATGGGTAGAAAATGCGGTTTTTTCTCGGTCCCGGGGGTCCATGCCGATCTGCCAATAACCAGATTGTAAATCTAGTGTACAGAACCATTTCGCCCCACCCAGAGATTCCACACATTCATCTATCCGAGGTAGAGGATATGCATTCTTCCTAGTGAGTCCGTTCAACTTCCTATAGTCGATACAAAATCGACAGGAACCATCCTTCTTGGTGACCATCACCACAGGACTTGACCATGGGCTCTCACTAGGTTGAATCACATCTTCATCCAACATCTTTTCTACCTCAGCCTCCATAGCACTTTTTTTAGCCATGGGTAACCGACGGTAGGGGATTCTACTGGGAAGCGCGTCCCCAGTGTCAACCCGGTGTTGTACCGTATTGGTACGCCCTAGAGGATCTCCTGGTTGCGCAAAGGCGTCAGATAACTCCGACAGCTCATTTGCCACCATTTCGCTCTCTAGGGTTGTGAGGTGTGACTCACACAACAGGGACCTTAAATGTTTCGGTAGGTTGGATTTAGCTAGAGCCTCTTCGTGGGAAGAGTCTCCCGCCACCACACCTACTTCCACAAAGTCCGTAGTTAGTGAGTCTACCCCATATGCTCGAGTGGTGTTACCAATAGGCGTCCCCTTTCGTAGAGTGATTTCTCTACTACTCGAGTTACAAATCGGTATCACCCCCCAACGAGCGTTGGCCAGGTAAGTATGATAGCCAGCAAGACCTAACTCAGAGAGCTTTTGATCTTCTGGTTCAAACATTCCCGGCCGTTTGGCCTGCACTCCCACGCAGCTGACTAGGACATCAGATACATGTCCTGCTGCCAACTTTGTGTCTTGTGCCACTGACGCCACAGAAGAACCATTCCTTAAAACGCACTGTACAGATTGTTTATAAGGATGTTTAATCTGAAGTCGGCCCGTTGCGGTGTTCATTGTTACCCCGTAAAGAGCAGCAAAGTCCATCCCCAGTATGCCATCATCAGTGATGTCGGTGATGGTTGGACATATCCAGTATGTCTTGCCATCAACCAACATAGGTTTCACAGTTCTGCCATAAGTCTGCATACTATCTCCCGTAGCAGTCCGAGCCTTTACTCCCAGTAGCGGAGCTTCGGGCTGGTTGCAAAGACGGGCCATGAATCTACGATCGACCAAGGTGTGAGATGCACCCGTGTCGACCAAAAATTCACCACGCGTCCCGGAAATAACCAGACTCAGGTACCAACGCTGTCCCCGTAAAGGGACACACTCAGAGGTCAGCATCGGGCTTCCCCCTCCATCCATAGCAACCCCTTTTGTCAGGAGATAATCCCAACATGGGTCGCTCGGGGAGTCTTGAATCACACTGCTCTGGGCAATTGATTCTAACCAAGACTCCTCTAAGCCAGCGACTACAGAATCCTCCGGATTCCGTTCGTCCTTGCCAGCCCCGCCTTGCCAGACGCTTACAGGTTGTACAGACCCTTCTGCCTCTGCGCGGCCTTGGTTCATGGAAGAGTTAACACCGTCTACTAATCCCTTACAGGCATGGCTAACTGTAGGGGCGCCATCCTTGCCAAGAGGATGGGCCCCATTCAGTTTTCCGTCTCCTTTTCGGTTTTAGCAGCGATGGGTGCAGGGGCTTTGCATTCGCTAGCCCAATGACCCATCTTCTGACAGCGTCTACATGGCTGAGGTTTCGTGTCCTTTTTCTTCTTCTTTCTCCTTCCGGATCCAGAATTAGAAGTGGACGCAGAGCTCTTTTCCAAGTGCTTCCGCAACAAACCCTCAATCATCTTTTCCATGTCCCTGTCAGGCATTACTGCCGCCACCTCCTCAGAGGCGGGCTGTTTTTTCTTAGGTGGTTTTGTGGCGGCCTCTACCACCTGAGCTCCTTTCGGGGCTACAGATGGAGCTGCCGACACTCCTCCACTAGGAAAAACAGCCTGTTTGGTGTCATACACATCCGCATGGTCAAAAAGGTCAGCCAGAGATAAGTCCGGCTGCCATTTCTCCCGCAGATATGCTTGGAGATTGGTGTCTCTGACTCCATTGACAAACCTGGAGGTTAACTCCTGGATGACAGTGGGGGTGTCAGGTCTACATCCCTGATAACACTCGGATATCAGTTCTTGTAGAGCAAATCCGTAGGATCTCAGATGCTCGTCCTTGCGTTGGACACGTTTGAGCAGCTGAGTCCTTGGGTCATGCTCACCAATCTTCCCAATCGCCCATTCAGCTGTTTCTTCAAGTGAGCTCAATGTCTTGATCTTCACTCTCTCGAACGCCAAAAGGGCTGGTTCACCTGGCCCGTTGCACAGTGCTTGCTTCAGAGCAACCAGCGCTTGCTGATTGTTCCAGCGATTGCTCTCCACAATAGCCTTGAACCGAACTTTGTACTTTCTCCAGGGTGGCGACCCTGTGAAAGGCGGAATATCGATGGCCTTTTGACGGGCTGCATCAGGATGTTTGATCTCCCCAAAGTTGAAAGGAGCATATCGTTCATCCAGTTCATCGATGTCCCGCGGGACGATGTCTGTCCCCAGCTTCTCAATAGCCGGGTTCCGGTCGTACTTAGCCCGCTGGACAGGAGTTAAGCCCTGTCTAGCTCTGGGTTTCGGTACTGGAACTGAGACCATGGTCTGCTGTTGGTTCAACATCGTTGAACCAGTAGATGGGTGGGTGTACCCTGGAGGTGTTGCCGTGCCTCCAAAGGCGCCACCACAGACCGGAGTCTGTAGATAGCTAGCCCCCATCTGAGGTGTCATACCTGTTACCGTGGTGTGTACTAGCGGCGGGACACTTGAAGGTGTCACTGTCGTGTATACACTGGGTATGGGTATGACTGGAGGTACCACCGTGGAAGGTGGTGGTACTTTCTCCGACTTCGTCTTCAGGTCCTGATTGACTTGCCTTAAGCTTGCGAGGTCCTGTCTGGCTAAGTGGAGCTGCGTGCTCAAATCCTTTCCCAAGGAAGTTAAGCTTGCAACCTCACATTCGCCGGACACCCTCTGGTGCAAAAGTTTGTCAACCTCCACCTTGTGGGAAGCCATCTCGTTCTGGAGTTCCAGTAGGAACTTTTTCTTCTCATCAACCTCCCTTAGGAATAACTTCCTAGTTTGATTGATGGAAGCAAGTTCCCTCCGGGCTTCAGCGAGCTCATGCAACTCAGTTTTCTTGGTGGGGATACCCATGGCAGCTAGTAGGTCCCCATCCAGTGGTAAACTGGATGGCTCATCTACTGCTGGCGGGTACCCCTTACCAGGAGCTTCTGTTGCCACGTTAGTTTTCTTTGATGGCCCGCCACCCCCCATACCGTTCGGTGTAGGAGTGGCACCATCAGTGAAAACCGACGTGTCTGGATCCAATGAAGGATCTGCTACCGTCGGTGTAGAACCGAAGGCAGCTGGGCCGAGAGTTTTAGGCTCTCTACCCGGTATTTTCTGACCCTCAGGACAGAAAAGATTCGTGGAAAGGGAGTCCAACGATCTCCTGGAGCTTATATCAAAGGGTCCTGGGATTGGAGATTGCTCCCCATCCTCTCCTTTGGTAAAGGCTTCCACAATAGGATCACCTATTGCTTCTTGGGAGAGGTCGTCCCCGGGCACCTGCAAGGCTGCCCGGCCCTCCCGCCTATTAGATTTGCCTGTGAAGAAGCGTACATTCTGTACGGCTTCTTCACGTTCCTCAGCAGGGGTTTTAGTCCTGCCGCTGAACGAGCTGACAAAATCGTATAGGTAATCCATATACTGTAAGTCTATTTAATACCCTATCAATGGTCGGTTCGTCAAGTGGTCACGGCACCAATGTAGTTGGTCTCTTACTACGTATGTAACACTTGAGTACAAAAACCAGACAAGGTAAATTAGACTTTAATTTACGGCGACTTTATTGTAAAGGTAACTCTTGGGTATTATAGTACAAGTATAACCAGCGGATATACGAGATCAGAACAGATATATAATACAGTGGGCAACCCTATAGCATAGAGTTAAGCCCGTGAGCACAGGGTGGTCATGTCACGACAGTCCCAAACCTGACTGACTTCCAATGGGGAAGCAGCCGTCTTATATACAGCGCTGCGTAGCCACGTGACCGTACTAGCAGCGCCACCTGTTAGGTTTAGTTATGTAAAAATGATTATGTAACAACTACCGACGGTAACCGAAGGTGGTACCGGTACACTACCGTATAGATAACCGAACTAGAGGAGTCGGTGTATGTAACGAACCGACGACACTAGTTAGATGAATAAAACAGTTATTAAACACAATAGAACCGTGTTGTCTTACATCATACAACATACAATAGATATACAACAATAACAGTTAGACTTATAGTCAACCCGTTACACTATTATACTTTAGAATTGCATCAGGAGAAATGTAGTTTGTGTGAGAGTTTCCTGCCGGGACTGGAACTGCTGACCCTCAGACTACATCTCCCACGGCTCTACCGACTGAGCTAGAGGGGCAGTCACTATGTAGCCTACATCATTGGGCTTTTGAAAAGATCAGGTCATATTTGAGCTGTGGAGTATGGTTCTCCCTCCAACCTCTCTGCTCTCTCACCCTCTGGTTGCTGGTTATGGGATTCGAACCTGCATCTACAGTAACAGAATTGTATGTGTACAGCAAAAGTTGCTGTATTATCTTTTACAGCTAAAGTACTGTATAGTTACAGCACATATTGCTGTTCACAAACAACAACTTTTTACAGTGTACCCATATAAACGCCGGGTCTTTTATATAGTGAGACAACAAATGTCATCTTTTAGCGACATTCGTCCTTAAAGGGTTAACCCTTTTGGGGCAGCAGAATGCTTTATTGTGCTGTACCTCTTTGGTTGTAATAACTCAGCCTCTGTTGGTAACTTACCAGTGCTGTGTTTGTGCATCATGATGACAAATAAACATGATGCATTGTGGCATCATGCTGTCCTTAGAAGGTTAATTTCTAAGAGCCACATAGTACTGCATCCATGCATCACGATGACAAAGAGAATAGTCCATTAATGCACCCCTTAGAGGGTTAGTAATAACAATATAACCCCATAGAGTAGGTCACAGATGAGCTGCTCTCCCACACATTAGCTTTCACTCTGCAGCCAGTGTGTGCAGCCTTGCTGAGGCTGAAAAAAGGTGTGTTTCAGTTTACATAGTCTGAACATCTAGGTAGGGATTCATTAATTTTTTAAAACATTTTTCTTTACCTCTAGCCTGAAAAGTATCCAAAATTTAACTTGCAAACTTCAACGCTGACTCATAGGCAACAATGTTGACTCATTGACTATCAAATTGACTCTGAAATAGCCCAATTTTTTTTTTATAAAGACAGATTGATCTCATGGCCTGAAAAGTACCCAAAAATTGACTTGCACCCTAGTAGCAAGCCCGCACGGGGCCAATTTGGTTTTAGCTCGGATTTGCTGTTTGAAGTCGGGCAAAACTGAGCTGGGTTTCATGTTGGGCAGATGGCTGGGCTGTGTGGCCCCGATCGGGCGGCCCATTTTGGGCTCAGATCAGTTTCAAAGCGGGCTGCCCGATTTGGGCTCAGATCAGTTTCAAAGAGGGCTACCCGCTTTGGGTTCATGTTGGCCAGATGACAGGAAACCCGTCCAAAACCCGTTCTGAGCCCAATTCGGGCAGCCCACTTGGGGCCACACCAAAGCCCAGTGCCCTAAACCAACAGGCGCCCATCAGTTAGCCCACTCCGGGCCGATGAGGGCTGAGGTTGGGTTTGGACAGGGCAACTGGTCTAGTAGTTCTGATGATTGACACCATATATGTCACTACTATACAATATCTAGAGTTTTCCAACAAAACCAGATGAAATTGACATTACATGATAATACAATAAAATGTTAAAGTGATGTAGAATAGGAAACAATGAATAGATGTTCTCACAGTTTGGAAATAAGATAGACTATATATTTGAATGATGAAAAGGAGGTTCTCTAAGCAGCTATCCAGTGTAAACACTATTTCTGTGGCATTACAATCTGCTTAATATAAGACTCATGTGCCCCATGTAGGTATGAACTATGGCTTTGGAGGCCAATGTGCACCATAGACACTTTTCTATGCTGCATGTGGCTCAAACCTGATGATAATAGGCCTGCTTGCTACTTCCATTATTGGGTAGGAAGAGTATGATTATGCCTTGGGTTGATTAGAAGGACCTAGGATATCTGGTTCAACAAATACAAGAAATCATTGGAGAATGATTGAATAGATTCTAAAAACCCATAATTATCCGATCTGAGCCAGCTTTCAACCTGTCCAAAAACCGATCTGAGCCCGCTTTCAACCCATCCAAAAACTGATCTGAACCCACTTTCAGCCCGTCCAAAAACCAATCTGTGCCCAAAGTGGGAAGCCCGTCCAAAAACTGATCTGAGCCCAAAGCGGGCTTCCCGTCCAAAACCCAACCTGCGCCCAACATGGGAAGCCCGCACAGGGCCAGACCAAAGCCGAATGCCCTAAACCGACGGGAGCCCGTCGGTTAGCCCACTCCGGGCCAGACTTGCAAACACAGTCTGGCCCCGTCCGGGGCCACAGTGTGTTTGCTACTAGGGCAGCTTCAGCGCTGACTTCAGCGCTGGCTTGCCAACGATGGCATTGACTCGTGGACTATCAAATTGACTCTGAAATAGCCCTATAATTACTTGAAATATACTTTTTTTTTTCAATATTGGATAAAAATGTCTAGGGTCGGCCCTGTTTTGCTAGGTAGGGTCGGGTAACCTGAAACACACCTTTGTTTTTGGCCTGATCACCATACAAGCAGCTGCCACCATCTGTACCTAACCCGGGCCCTATACCCGACACTCATCATTCAAATCCATTAATCCATCCCATAATAAATCATGCTGCGTAACAACCGTTACACTCTCCCAGTACAGGTGCTGAGGTGTTCTCAGCTGCAGGCTGTGAACTCCTAGCAGGAACAATGCTTGGAGCTCACTCTTTTAGGGCCACCGTAGAGGCTTGAATAAGCACATGGCTGATGAGGGTATTGAAATATGAATTTAGCATCATGTAGATGTTATGGCTTGATACACAGAGTCAGCATGATGCATGAATGCAGTCCCTGTGACTAGACTCGCCGTGCTGCATTCCTGCACCTTGTGTATAGGCCGCGGCTAGTACGCGAATCAGATCACTGGTGTGGCTTACATGATCGGCCCAAAGTCGGTTGCGGCTAATATGACGGTTCTTCCCACTATGGTACAGTACTACACTCACCATAATCAGGTCGGTGGTGCGGCTTATAGGATCAGAAACAAAGTCTAGGTGCTCGCCAGGGCTGCATTCATGCATAATGCATCATGACGGCCAAGGGCATGATGCATTAAGGCATCATGTCGCCCTTAACACTGCATGAAAACTCCTGTTTAAGTATATTTAAGGTTTTCTTAAACAACCAGGAAATGTCATGGCAATGTCATATGACATTTCCGGTAAGTGTAGGTTCACCCTAAATTTACCGGAAATGGCATATGATATTTCCGGTAAATTTAAGATGACCTTAAATTTATTTGGAATGTCAAATTCTCACGTATATAAAATTCGACACAGCAACAAAGAGTTAAGGGCTACATAGTGATTTGATGTGCTTTTATATGCTGTGCCCTTTGTCTTCATGATGCATGTCTGCATGCGGCTTTGGTGACTCTACATCAGGGAGGTCATCCCCGGTAAGTCCTCCGACCCCCCCAGGAGTGTGGTGACCCCACTGGGTTAGCATGAGGCTGGAATGAAGCACAGGAGGCATCAATGTATTATGGTACTTGAATCAGACAACAAAGGGCATGACACGTAAAGGCAATATGCGCCTCTTAAAGGGTTATTGACAAATGGAGTGACATAGTTAATGAGATCAGCATGAAGATGATGGCCCTGGTGGCTTGACAAGTGACACTTTTTTAATTAGAGAGACATCTTCAGGAAGTGGGTGTGCAGTTTTTACACCACGGTAGACTAAAATTAGCTATGTCTCACGGGCCCATGACATGGGCTGCTCTGCATATACGTCCATGGCTATCTAGAATAAATAAGAGTCTGGATTTTATAATGTTAGAGTAGGGCCCATCTAACAATACTGTACTCAAGATTGTCGGACCCGGTTGGGACCTGTTACAATGCAAAGGGACCACACTCTACCATACTGTACTCAAGATGACAAGAATCTCTTGAATCTCCATTGATATATATGTGAAATGATAAAATTGTTCTGTAGTCCTTTTTCTTATTCATTACGGATCATAATAGATCTCATTGCTATAAATGATGAAACTAAATGATTCCCAACTGAAAACTATCCTATATTATCTTCTACCTGTCTAGATATACTATTGGTAATACCATCTAATGTGACTATGATTCCCTACTCTGATGAGACGGCTGATGGCCTTATGGTGTCACCACCCTAAATTGGGTCACTTCCGGGTTTACTGGCCAAAGAGTCCCTTATGAACTTTGTTATTTTGCGGAATTTAGCCTATAGGGGAGGGAAAGAAGGGTTAAATACATGGTTATTTGTTATTAGGGTGATCAGAAAGTGTTTATTTATAGTCCTAAAAGAAGGATTTATCTACTCCATATAAACAGTGTAGGTTTATGGGGGTGAAACGGCCCTATAGTGTATCTATACGCTGCGTAGGCCTCACTGTACAAAACCACTACCCGGTTACCATGGCGATTGACGCAAAATCTAGCCTGACTTTTTGGGGTCACACCTGTTATATATTTTTCTGCATGTCATAAGCTAAAATATGGTATAGGTGGCTAAACACTGTGAGAGTTTTGAGTGTTTCAAATGGCAGGTCGATGGTGGTCAATATTGAAATTTCCGAACACGGCCTAGTGCTTTAGGGTGGTGACACCTTATTGGACTGTCCGACTCCCTTCTCATCCTGTCCGAGCCTGAGTCTGCATGGCTATACATGGCAACAGCCGACTTACACAGTCCTTGTCTATGACTAGATACCATTACTGCTGATGACGTCATGAGTGACCAGAATCTGATAAGGGGATCCTGAAGTGCATCAACTTATGTATGATCCACACATGCCCCAAGCAGAGGTTTAGTCACTGGCCTCGTCATTGGGTCTGTAGGGAGATGGCCATCATCTCCCTTCTCTAGGGAAGGCTAGCTGGTGCCTCTGTTACCATAAATACAATTTCCATCTCTAGAATACTATAATGTTTGAGCTAATTCTAGTTCTAATGGAGCAGGCCTATTGTAAAACTTTGGTTATACACCTAATTAGTTATAACCCGAAGGTGAGTTTGACAGGAAAGATATGACTAGCCCACTTAGTTAAAATGACAAACCTTGTTAGCCATATTGTGTTTGGAAATGGGGATGTAACTGTATAATCCTCAGTGAAAATAACTATTTACCCACACCCAACTGCCTCTTATGAAGCTCATCAAATGATTTACATCACTTAGACATGTCCAACCCATGAGTTAAGTTACTCTAAGATCTTTTCAAAGATGCATTTGTAAGAGTGTGGGTTATTTATATATTTCCTCACAGAACAGGAGTTTATATTCCAAGAACAACTTCTGTCAGAGGATTACCAATTTATATAGTATATTTCTGTTAACTCTAGTTGTAAATTTGAATTGCAAATCCTGAAACGTAAAAAGTAAGTGAAAATTGTTATTATTTCAACATGTATAGACCACTTTAAAGTCTAGACCTACTGGAAGAGTCGTCCTGCAAACTATTGGCCATCTGATGTGTCATTACTGAATATCAGTTTATCATTTTGACTAATGTATTGGTCCTTTAGACTATGGGTTAACCTGGGTTAGCCAATACTGACTAACCTTGTATACCTACAGCATATTAGTGTGACCCCCGAGTAATACATCAATACTGGAGTGACTCATTACCCTTTAATGATGGTATGATGCCCTAATGCTTCATGCTCATTTGTCATCATGATGCACCAATGATGCACATGCGAGAAACTCACAAGCATTGCATTAAAGCATCATGCCAACCCTAACACTGGGTATCAAACACCACATGATACATGCAGTACTTGCAAGTTACCACCAGACAACCAAAGCGTATAATATCAGGCTTACCATAATACCCCACCTTTAAGATTTATTTTTGCATTTATTGTCCCTACAAGACAGATTTTTATCTAAATAGTAGGGGGTCATCTCAAAGGCGGGGTTTTACTATTTAGAATTAAAGAAAGAACAGTTTTTCAAGTCCTTTTCCTATAAAACGGACTTCAATCTCAAAGTAGGGGGTCGTCTTAAAGGAGGGGTTTTATGGCACTCACATATTGAAGTACAATGTGGCATCAACAACAATAACATAACCCCATGAAGTAGGTCACAGATGAGCTGCTCCCCCACACATTAGCTTTCACTCTGCACCCACACTGACTACAGGCTGCTGGCGCCATCTGTTGGCACCAATCCACACCAATCACAACCCCTACCCGACGCCAGTCATTTAAATCCATTAATCTATCCCATAATAAATCACCACGTCTAATGGCTGTTACACTCTTCCAGCGTAGGCTCTGCTTGAAAAGAGCCCAGTAGAATTGAGTTTTCGGCAGGAACAATGCTTGGATTTGGGAGTTAATGCATTTCTGGTTAACCCTTATAGGGCCTTACAGTGCTTTACTGCATTATTCCCTTGGTCGAAATAATGCCTTGATGAAGCTCTTGTGAGTTACACTGAAAATCCATAGGTTGAAAGGGTTAGTCAGTACAGACTAACCTAGGTTGGTCATATCAGTGTTAGTCATAATGGCAAAGTTATATTCAAAAATGACCAAGGGGTCAGTCAGTAGTGGCTAACCTAGGTTCATCATTGGTGTGCTTTATTTGTATACCTCTAGTTGGTGCCACCTGTGATGAACACTCAGTGGCTCCCCCCTAGGTGGGTTGGTCAGTACTGACCAACCTGACAATAATAACTAATCTAGGTTAGTCGTATAGGGAGCCAAAAAATGACTAACTAGGTTAGGCACTAGTGACTGAGAGATTGATCGTATAGGGAGCCTAGGAATATCAGTGTACTTGCTACAGCTGCATTTAAGCATCATGTCTGTGGAGCTCACATACTTCCTGAAGGGTCGGACTGATGCATTGAGTAGACTCATCTGCATTGATGCTTGAGAATGACTGAGCAGATAACACATTAAAGCATTATGCGGTCCTTAAAGGGTCATCAACCTCATTCTTTCCTAAAGTGCCATATTCATCGGTACTCAGGGATATGGCATTGAGTGTTCTGGTGCTCAGGCCTTTTGTCTAATTCAATGTTATGGCTGTTTTGTGGCTGTTGAAGGGTACATTATAGTCGACAGTAACTCCCTCCCATCCCCTCTCTCCCACCAGTCATCTAAACCCATCCGTCTGGTATGGGGAAATGGAGTGAGATTTTGTAATATGAAATTAGGATGCAGCGTTCCATGAACTTTAATTCAATCAATATAATTGTGTTTCTAATTTAATTAGGACAGGCAGCCTTGTCAAATTAATTTTGTTCTGGATGGGGTGAGATGCGGTATGGATCTATCAAGACTTAGTTGTAAATCCGTTTTTCCTATCACTCTTCATCTTATAATTGGGAATAACATCTGTAATTGCGGAGGGTAATACACAAAACTCCACTGAAAGCTAAATCTGAGCTTATAATCATCTACTTAATGTATATTCATTTTTAGGTCAAATATGTCTGACTTTAATGCTGTGTTGGACTTAGTAAAGCATGGCAGATGGATAGTTTTTGATTATGCTGCTGCTGCTGCTGCTGATCGTGGATTGGTTTTGAACTATTGGAACTGTTGTTAGATATATCCCTACTAGTACTGCTGTTATAAAATGTCTCTGCGTCAACTCTGCGGTTAGGAAGTTCTCTACTGACATTTATACTGTTTCTAATTACACTGCTTTTGGAATTGTCCTCACTGCCACTAATTTTAGAAATGTCCCCACTGAAACTACTGCTAGAAATGTCTCTCCTGACACTACTGTTAGAAATGTCTCTCCTGACACTACTGCTAGAAATGTCTCTCCTGACACTACTGTTAGGAATGTCCCCACTGACACTACTGTTAGGAATGTCCCTCCTGACACTACTGCTAGAAATGTCCCTATTGACATTACTGTTGACTTTGTCACTGTGTGGCTGTTAGAAATCGCTATCCACTTCTCCCACTTCTGCTGGAGCGGAATAGCTCGTATTGAAATATAAACTAGTTCAGCCAATAATTGTTAATTAATAGGTGTACTCAGGTACTATTCGCGATGTTCTTCATCGCACTTAAGATTGTGTGAGGGAAACCCTCGCCTCAATGGCACTGGATTTTGATCTAATCTAATTGAGATGCCTGCACCAGCAATGTAAAGCAAGCACAATAGTAATACCATCTTGCCTCCAATGCTCACTGGACTATTTTTATCATATTAATTTAGCCTACTGATTGGATAAACTGCTCTTTCCTTATCTAAATTATATAAATGTCAATATACCATGGTCTTATACATTTGTATTAGCTTTAGAACATTTTGGCCTCCCCCCTCGCACCATCCTTTCTCCTTGGTGGTCCTCAGGGATATCTGACTGTGTCTCATGAGCTTGGGTAGGGTGGCTGGAAGGCCTGACCAATCTCACTGTCCGTATCTGATCCTATGTTAAATAACCCTTTTAAGATGTCTTCCCATTATTGCTAGGGAGAAGATAGAGACTTCTAGTAAGTTGATATCAAGAGATATTGAATGGATCAATCATATGCGAGCTGGAATAAGCATAATAAATTGTATTACATAATGTAATCAAGGGGCAATGTTGACAGACCTTCACATTTCGAGCCTGTTTGAAGCTCTATATGTGGGTCATTCCCCCCAACTGTCAGTCATGAGAATTCACACTAAGCGAAGGCAAATCCATATATCAATGAAATTCTTTTTTTGTTATTATGGTATTGAATGCAGGTACACGCTTGTATGCTTTGTATTGTGCAGATAAAATTATTTGTATGGTAGATAAAGCACTTAAAATATTATTTTTTTAACTTAGAATTTGAATAGAAATTATGAATTGGCAACTTTTGGCAAACTACCAGAGAAAGACCTGAATTAACTAAATATGATACATTTTGAATGGAAATGATAAGCCTGGGTGTAAGGTGAGGATTCTAATCAGTTTAAACATATTCTGACACCAGATGACAGCATTGTATTGCATGCGTTTCTATTGGTCTCAATGGTACATGAACAGAGCTGAGGTCATTAGTGTGGCCTTCCCAATCCAGGTGGCATACTGGTACAGTGTGACCACTGTAGATGAAGGATTCATGGAGGAATGGCACGAACTCAAAACCTGTCAGAAGGTGTAGCAGGGTGAGGTGATTTCAACCAAGGATATCTTCTCCTCTATTGACTCTATGAAAATTACAATGACAGTTTATAAAATGTGACGATCCAAGCTATAAGGACATCCATATCACCTATATGTTGTACCATTATATAAAAATGGTCCGGCCACCCTAGCTTGGGACAATGCTATAGTCTTTGACCAGGTGCCATCCTTGACTGGGTGCCATCTTTGACCGACCTGATAGAAAACGAAAAGGTAAATGGGTGTTATAACACTTTAAATTGAGTTTGAGTTTAGATTTTTTTTATTGGCATTAAAATTCGTTCTCTATATAGACGTTTTTCAAAAAAATGCCAAGATGACACAAGTTATTCCAGCGTGTAGTCTGGGGATGACATCAAAGTAATTAGTAGCTCATTTTATAACATTGTCGCAATATCGTGAGACACAGCCAACTATATCTAAGGTCTTTGTAAATATCTCTGAGCCTCAGACTTTTTCGTAATGTACGATTATAAACCTCCTACTGCCAGGAGCACAACGTAATCTTAAAGATGGTATATCAGCTAATAGACTTCCCAAACCTTTCCTTCAAAATGGATATAATTTTAATGTCAAGGGTTTTGTTGTTATTTTAGCTGATATGCAGTGCTCAATGTTAAATATATTTGTCTATAAATGCATGATTTGAGATAGAAAACAATGTTGCTTATTCACCCCACTGACTCAGTGTCCGCCCTATGTGAGCATACCAGGAACTAAGCTAATAGGGTTAGCACTGAGCCATGCAGTATAAACACATAGGGAGTTTTAGTGTCGACCTACAGTAAAAAATATTGCACTGCATGTGCTCATCTCATAGACTAAGACACTGACAATAATTCTAAAAGTAAGGGAAGACGTATGGGATAGCATATACAATAGGAGTATGAGAAGACTAAAAAATCTCCAAACATTTAGCCCCACACCATCTTTAAATCGGCACTGATCTGTAGAAGTCTATTCCAAATGGGACAAAAGCAAATCTGTTAAATGTAAACACGATTTCAAATATCCTATGATTATGAAAACGCTAAGCTTGACCACAACCAAGTACTGGTATTTAAAGAATATTGTGATGCTGGGCCCAGTAAACAAAAAATGTTATACAACGTTAACGTTATATAACGTTTCTCTATGGCTCCTTATAATGGCAAACCGTTATAGAACGTTAAAAAAGTTATTTTGACGTATTTTTGTTAACTCGGGGCTAGTTGTCCCGTCTTTTTTTTTTACTAATGGGAACCAACATTGTAATTAATTTAGGTAAACAATATTCCTGTTTAAGTTATTGCATATGTGAAAATGTCACTTTAAGAAGACAACTAATTATTACAGACGTGATAAACATTAGTATTATATCAAACATTCCCATATTTGGTAATCTTTATGTTATCTGACAACTTTCTTTCTTTTTGGGGGGAGGAATAGAAAAGTAATTATTCCCAACATATTGATTTTTTTCTGTGGCGGTAAACCAGCTTTAGTGCGGGACTACTTCTCTGAAAAAATAATAACCCGATCGGCATCCCACCGCTGTCCTGTGAGCCAGCTAACCTACTTGGTACGCTGGGCGATAACTGGACAATAGCCGGGTTGACAAGGAGACATAGAGACATTGATCCTCCCAACACAGGAGCCAGGTCTTTGTCCTCTGCACCTCTTCTGTCAGACAAGGTCACAAGGTCAGCCCTGTAGGTCACATAGGTCATTGCCTCCCTCCATGGTAAGAATGCTGTGATGATGGTGTACGAGAAGTGCCCCTGTATATTGATTCTAACGTAGGGTAACACAATTTCCACTAAAGCCCTGTGTGTTTTACATCTGTAAATAACATTGCATGCAAAGGCGTGGACATCTAAATCTTCTTATGAAGTGGACAGCTCCCAAAAGTATGTATGTATTCTTTTTGTGAGTGTGGTACATTTACAAGAGAGGTCTTCAAGGTATAGACTGTGACGTGGACTTTTAAATGAATTCTAAAATTGACACAAAAAGGCCTAAAGTCGTTTTCCCCTTGTTGTTCAAAATGTGGTTTGCAAGTCTACCTGACATTCACAAATAAATTGATGGGTCCTTTTAGGCCTAAGTAAGAAAATCATTAATTGAAATATTTCCCCCCATTGGCCTAGTTGTGTGTGAGTGTGTATATTAAATCTGGGACCTGCTGGCGAGGCTGACAAAGGGCTCCCCTAATGCCCAGGTAGAAAAATACTATAGTAAAACTATAGTATTTACTAAAGTAAACTATAGTAAATTTACTATAGTAATTTCACATACTATAGTAATCACTATATTATACTATAGTAGATTTACTGTAGTTTACTATAGTATACTATAGTATTTACTGCAGTAATTTTTAGTAGAGTAAAACTATAGTAAATTTACTGTAGTAAACTATATACTATAGTAGATTCACTGAAGTTTACTACAGTATACTGTAGCAAAGTACAGTGTAAACTACAGTACGTTACAGTAAATTTACTATAATATACTACAGTATACTATAGTAAAATGTAGTTTTCATTGGGTGGAGCTGGTATTTTATTTTGTGGGTCTGCGATATTTCATCATCATCAGTTTCATCACTCAAAGCCGGGTCCTGAAGCCTTGGGGCCGGGTCTGGATTATATTACTTTGCCATCTTACTAAATAGAAAATGCAAAAAGATCCATATGTCACGGTGCTAACTTTCATGGTATCGCCATTCAAACAAAATATGCCAATGGAAGTGAATGGGAAAACAGTATATTTTTATGGAGATGAACAACCTGTGGTTGTTGGAGGTATCGGTACTTGGAGAGTCTCACCTAGGCCCCCCCTAGTGTAAGGGGAGGGAACTACGCTTGGCCTGCCACTGCAGCGCCCCCTAGCTTATTGTGTGGAACTATTGTTGTTTGGTTGCCAAGAAGCCATTATTGTTTAGGGCACAGACCAGTGAGGGTCAGCTTGTGCCGGCTTGCTCGTCATATCTAGAAAATTCTCCTTCTACTGATTTCTGTTCTAAACTTTGCAGATGTGTGGAGGATATATTTGTGAACATTTTAGAAGAAAGAAAATAGGGGGTCACGGTTGAAATGAAAAAGTTATAATTTCTATTTTCTGTATGATTCTGTATGATTCTATGGGCACTTAGACATTTAACAAAAATGATAAACATTGCAATATTTTGCATAAATATATATCATTTGGGTGCCGTGGTTTATGAGGGGATGCAAATTAAGTTGAAATTTGAGAGTTGAGCAATACTGATTTTTCTCACCCGGTAGACCTGGCTTCTGTGTACCCACCCGCATTTCACTTTCAACTGTCAACTTGATATGAATTAATTTCAGGCATACCATTTTCCTAAATATACTCAGTAAAACAAAAGAATATGAATCTATAATGTTAAAAGATGACGTCAGGCTTCAAACCTGACGTGTTCCTGGATATCATACAGACACATAAGGTAAGCTATGAGTTCTACTGACCATGTCAAAGGGCTGTATAGTATGTTGATGTGGTGTTACTGCCTGCACTTTGGCATTGAAGCAAACTTTTTATTGCCTAGTCATTAAAGTCTAGTAAATCTCACGGGAATGTCGTAACTAATGACAATTAAGCAGCTTTAAGTGGCCTTTAACATGCCTTAAGTGTAACTTTAAGCAGTTGAATCTTCGCTTCAATGCCAACTTAAATTCCTGGGCCTTTACATGGCATGACTGAACTTGAAGCCGCTTAAAGTGCTCACATTTAAGGTATCTTAAATTTGCTTAAATGCAAACATACATGCACTTTCCTCACTTTCTATTCTTACACAGATCAACCTGCTGTATGTGGTGCCCCCTATCGTCATGTTCCTGGCTAAGAGCCCCCTGGTGGCTAAGTACGACATTAGCAGTGTGCGGATGGTGTTCTCGTCTGCTGCCCCACTCACTAAGGACACAGAGGATGACTTCCTGTCCAGGTTCAATCTGGACGCCATCTACCAAGGTAAGGTGCTCTGTAATAAACAAGATGCTTAATACAAGGTATGATACATGGTTATGAAATAAGATGTCACAACCTATGGTATTGCTATTTACTAGATGTCACATATCAAGGTTTGATACCCTGTCTTTGGTCATAACACCATAAAATGGTTGATTATGCCTAGCTCCTATTTCAGACATTCATTTGATTGATTATATAGCACCAGTGAATGCCAGATGCTTCAATGATATGATTTGATTTTTTTTGTAACAATTCGGCTTTATCTGGTCTTTTTCATGAGTAACAGTTACATAGATTCCCTCGACTATTAGTCGGGTTTCCATAGAGATATTTCAATAAATAGTATGTACGTAGAACTTATTTGTTTTCTCATCGTTTACAGCCAGGAACCATATTACAGTACCGGTATTTATATTTTCTATAGCTTATTTACAAAGTTATACTTGACCAATCAGACCAGGAAGTATCTTCTACTTTGTTTAGGTTATGGGATGACAGAGGCCACGTCCTCTGTAGCCCTTCTACCTCATGGGAGGCCGTGTCATGGGTCCTCTGGGATCCTCATCCCAAACACAAGTGTCAAAGTGAGCTCCAATTTATTTTATAAATCATTACATTCTTCTTAGAACATTAGCATGTAGCATTTTAAAGCTTTCATAAGTTATCCCTCTTGAGGGGGGGTCCAAAAGAATTGCACCTCTTTATAGCGAAAAAGCCCACGTGTTACTATAGCACAAAGGGGTTGGCCACGCTCAATTTCAACCTACCTGAGGGGGGGACAAAAAGTTTTGACCCCTCCAGCTAGGGGGACCCAAAAATTTCGACCTGCTCCCGCGAAAAATCTACCGCCCCCCCCCCCCCTGTTGTTAAAAAATGACCACTCCCTTATTCACTTGAATTTGTAATTACACTCCTGCTTCATAAACAATCCTCACATTTATTCACATTGTGAAGGGCATGCCTCCTGCTGATATCACATTATCATAAATTCAAAATATCATCCTTTCTTAACTAAATTAGTTTTCTAAATGTCTGTCTCAGATCGTGGACCTGCAGACAGGGGAGTGTTTAGCAGAGGACCAGGAGGGGGAGATCCTCATTAAGGGGCCGCAGCTGATGAAGGGCTACCTCAACAACCCTGAGGCCACCCAGGCCGCCATAGACCAACAGGGGTGGCTGCATTCTGGTATGTGTCTCAATAATTGTAAAAATAAATTTATTACCATTCCTTTTTTTCATAAATGCAATTACCTGTGGAACCCCCATAAGGCAACGACACTGGTTTGTTCAATCAAACGGTATAGAGGATGGTTCTTCAACCCTGTATAAGCCTCACAGCTGGGCTGCTTACTACTAATAAATCTGATTTTATCATCACTTTTGATAAATAATTATTGACAATCATCTGTGCGTGAATAATGAGGAATGCTCTTTAATACTTTGATGTTTTGCCCAAAAGATTTTGACGTCTTCATAATTGATTGATGTTCTTTGGCTAATTGATACATTTCCCAGATAACTTGAATTACATTTCAATCTTAGATTCTTTTTTCACTTTATATATTCTGTATGTTTCTGCACTGATGTTGGCAGGAGATGTTGGGTACTACAACAAGGAGGGATACCTCTTTATATCAGGACGTATCAAGGAACTCATCAAACACAAGGGCTTCCAGGTCAGTATACAGTAATGCAGCTAGAAAGATGACCTTTTAGCAAAGTTGTTGATAACATTTTTGAACATTTCTGAAGAGTGACAGACAGGTGCATTGATATAACCTCAAAATCTTGAATTCTAGTGTAGATCTTTTGTTCAATTGTTCGTAAATCTTCTGATATGAGATGTTCACAAACACAGCCATTGCAAACAATGTTATGGGTATTCTGTTAAAAAGAATGTAAACACAACTTTATTATGATAAATATTGATTCATGCAGTGATTTTCCAGAACTACTACTGTGTCCCCCCGTTTTTGCGCACCTGTGATTGTATATTTCAACCTCCCCCTTGCCTTGCATTTATACAGGACATTCACTTATTTGAGATTCAATCTTAGTGCTTAATATTATTTTGACACACTCTTCTGTCCTGTGCTAAAAACGGGACATGTATTAATTTGGGTACCGAACCTTCGTGGTAAAGCGCCTGGTCTTGAAAGAGTGCCTCTCTTGAATAAGCGCCTGGGGTATAGGGGCCTCCAAATGTTTCTTGAGCACTGAAAAACCTTGAATAAGCGCCTGTCTTGAATAAGCGCCTGGGAAAGAGCCCCACCAAATTGAAGAGTGCCCCTGCGCTTAATGGTACCTATGCTAAAATGGGCGGATACGCTATACCTTACAGGTGGCGCCGGCTGAGGTGGAGGGTCTCATCATGAAGCATCCAGGTGTCCTGGACACGGCTGTTATAGGGCTACCTGACGAGGCCGCCGGGGAGCTGCCCAAGGCATTCGTAGTAAAGCGCCCCAACTACCAGGTCACAGCAGAGGAAATAGGGGACTTTGTCAAAGGTGAGCTCTGATAATAAATGCCTGAAAATCACATACATCAGATTTATTCAATTTTACTCACAGGTATTTCTCAGAAAAAGTTTTTCATCTGAAGTTAACAATTAACTTAACAATTAACTTAACAATAGTCTATATTCCACCAACTTAGGTCGGCCGAAATTCCGTTATCCAATGGAAGTCTATAATGTTAAACTTATGGACAAATCTCATCCGACGACCGAATCTCAGACGATTTACATCAATGGAATACACACTATGCTAGAGATTTATAATTTATGAGAATAAGACTATATTCGGCTGTGGTATCGAAACACAAGGTTTTATTGCAATTCACCTAGTGACATTTGATAGAGCCTAACAGAAAGGCCTATTACATAAAGACGAGAGGAGAACCAGAACAGGTTGAAGTTAATTAAGCTCTAACACGATTAACCCTTTAAGGAAGACCTGATGCCTCAATGCATCATGCCCTTATTCATCATGATGCATGAATGCAGCTCTGGCAAGTAACTAATTGAGACACCCCCAAAGGGTCGGCATGATGCACCAATGCAGCATAGGCGAGTTACTCACCGAGGCTGCATTGGTGCAGCGTGATGGCTAATGTCATCTTTTAGCAACATTCGTCCTCAAAGGGTTAAGTTGGATTTAAAATATGGAAAAAATTGCACCATCTTCATCCTCTAATCCCAGTCCACTTTGTTACTTCAGAGCACCTGTCCAAGCATAAATGGCTGACTGGTGGAGTGCAGTTTGTGGACAACATCCCCAAAACACCAAGCGGAAAGATCATACGCAGTAAAGTGAAGGAGCTGCAACAAGACTCAAGTGATAAAATGGTTCATTAGATTTTTCATTTCAGTGAGCTCTAATGAAAACTCATAAAGTATTATAGTGGAACAGGAGATCCATGTGATGTTTTTAATTGAAACTGAAGCAAAAGCAATGTGATTTTATTAATAATTGTCCATGAAGTCTATTCAAGATTCAAGATTCAAGATTTTTATTCAGTCAAGAGTCACGGCTTTCGCTGCGATTTTCATAAGCTGAAGGACAGGACACAATATTTACAAGGCGGTTTGTCAGTTATTTGAGCAAGTTTGCCCATATAAATGGACTTACAAATAGCGGTATACTTTCATGTTCTAGTCTTTTTCGTAATAAAAGAAGATATATAAGGAGTGTTGGGTGTTGGCATACCTTTTGTCAAAGTATATATTAGTATTTCTAGTATCACAAAGTTTCTAATGAGAAAAGTGAGTGAGAGAAAGGAGGTTTATACGAGGGCACTGCTGGTACCGTCGTTATAGCAAAAATAATCAAATTATATTCCTAAAGCAATGCTTATGCACTGTACTTTTACAGGTTGTGGCTCATGACTGTCATCTGTTCAGTTTGTGACATCCTTCTTCATCAACTTGGCCTGCGGCTGTGTGACTAGCAGTGCTTGTGCACTGTACTTAGTATCATAACAGTTTATGACAATAGTATAACTGATGATAGCAATGCTGGTGCACTGTACTTATCAAATATTGATAAAGATAATTCTGTACAATGAAATGAATAATGAATAATGAACAAGATCGACTGGAAAAGCAATGCTAGTGCACTGTACTAGTCAACACATCAGTGTTGGAATGCCAAGAATTTATCTCATAACAGCGTGTCTCAATTTAACAGCAGAGAAATCTTTATTAATGATGGCTGTTTTGAACTTGGCACGAGTCTCAATAAGCTGTACTTGCTTATCAAGTGAGTTCCAGAGAATCAGACCCCTGCAAAGTGGTGATTTTTTTACCACTTGTAGTTTTGTTCTACCTACTTTGAACTTTACTTTATTGTCAGCCCTAGTGCGCGGATTCTCTGTAATAATAATGTTTTTTGCCACTTTAGACAGCTTATGTAAGTGTAAGAGTAACTGGGTATCTCTCCTCTGTACCAGCGTTTTGCAACTGCATTGTGTATGTAATTCCTCAGTGGCTATATCCCTAGGGTTTCTTATTCTCAATGAAGACCTGAGACCTCTATTTTGTATTGTTTGGACGCTCTTAATGTCTAGAAATGTAGCACTGTCTAGTATGAAATTGCAATATTCTAGCATTGGCATAATACAGTGTTTGTATATAATAAGTGACGTCTCACTATCCACATAATCTCTTATCCTATAGGATTGTTTGACTTTGTAGTTGCCTCGTTTCCTGATGCTAGCCATGTGCTGTTTCGGTGTGAGATTTTCATCTTATAGAACACCTAAGTAACAGAACGATTTAACCCTTTCAACTTCTTTATTGTTTATCATTAGAGTTGGTCCAATGACCCCAGATGTCTTAGGGGGGGTGCCATAAATGACTTGCATAGTTTTATCACTATTGATTGTCAACCTGTTGGTGGCGCACCAGGTTAAGATACAATCGAGATCTGGTTGTCCAGTACAAGTAATGTCATCTGCCCTTTTGCCCTCTGTGATCAAAACTGCATCATCAGCATATAAAATAATTTTAGAATTGTTGACAGTATTAGGCAGATTGTTAATGTATACAGAAAAAAGTAGGGGGCCTAAGATAGACCCCTGGGGGACTCCGAAATCAACCTGTATAGGGGCTGACATGTTTTTATTGGCGAAGGTACAATGTTTTCTATTCCCTAGGTAACTTTGGAACCATCTTAATACTGATCTATTGGCTCCCATAAGACCCAGCTTGTCTAAAAGCCTTCCGTGATGGACTGTGTCGAAAGCTTTCCTCATGTCTATGTATAGACATGAGGAGAGCTTTCCCCGTCCAATGGTTGTATAGATGTCTTGAGTTAGGTCGTAGACCGCGTCTGCAGTAGACCTGCCCGGGGTGAAGCCAAATTGGAAGTCTGATAACAATTTATTTTCCATTAAATAATCAATTAATTGTGAATGAACTAAAGGTTCTATAAGGTTCTTGCATGTTAGTTATCAGCAATACTTGCATATGTAATATGAGAACTTGAGTCCAGTTTATCATTGGAAATGTTTGATCATATATTTAGATACACTCTCATAAAAGGGAGCGTCACAGTCGCCAAAAGCACTATCACCTGAAGGTCTGGCACTGCCTGACTTTCAGGTGAGAGTTCTTTTAGCGACAGTGACACTCACTTTTCTGAGGGTGTACAGATTGAGTTGTATATGGATATATTTTACTACATATGAATACAGGCCTGTTTTCATTCCTAGACAGTATACATAAACGAGAATATTCAGTATTGGAATTAACGCATTCAAACACATTTGTTCCTACTACTTTGTTCTATAGATTCCAAGCATAGCATAGTGTCAAGAGGAATTCTCTGCAGGCACATTGCCACCTCTTATCTAATCTATTTAAGGATATTTACACAAAGATCTACACGTTCTAGTTTGCCGTCTGAAATATTTCACCAGTTGCACATTGAGAGTCAACAATAGTTTGAAAGAATTGCAGTATGACCCAAAATTCCCAGGTATATTCTTTTCTATCTTCATTTTCCATATGTAGCTATGGTCCATGCAAACCTTTGATTCACAGTGCTCCGGGGTACTGGTGTGAGTTATTCAATGGGCAGTAAAATATGGCTTTCAACTAATCTTGCTACCAAGCTCCATGAAATTAAAACTGTTTTAGTTTATGTAGTTTATTCAAGTGGTATTCCCTCAGAAACACTTCTATTGTAAATGACCATAGAATAGATGAACAGATGAGCGGTGCGGCGAAATGAATGAATCAATATGTAAATGGCAGAGATGTTGAATTTTACCTGTGCTACATGAAAGAGGAATATGGGCAAGGAAGTTAGTACTGCAATAAAGACACTATTTCATGAAAAAAGGTCTAGACATGAGATCATTTACCCATGGTCATCCAACCCCATCTGTTCTATATATATGGCCATTAAAAAAAAAGGTTTCTCATCACTGCGCACATCATAAAAATCAGGTTTTCAGGAAAACCTTTTTCTCTTTCTACTTGTTGATGAAAAATATGATAAAAATCGACAAATATTTGGATATTTGGCATCAAATCAAAGCTAATACTTCCAGTGATGCAGTAGGTTAAGCAAAACTTATATATCCCATTCTTTCAAAGATCAACTCTTAACTACTAAAATATAATTTTTGGTCATGAAAAAGGTATTATTATCCCATACATTTTAGCCCGTGAGTAAAAATAAAAAGCCTCCCTCGTCATAGTTTTCAGACCTTGGTGATGAGAAACCACTTTTGTTTTGAGTGCCCTATGTGTGCACATCGCCTAAAAGTTGATACCCAAATGATGGGGGAAAGCAGCAAATGGTATGGCCACAAACAAAAACGCTATTGACAGTTCAAACTGTCAATAGTAGAAAATGTTTCTGTTATTGACAGTTCACACTGTCAGCAGTGGAAATTATTCCTGTTATTGACAGTTCCTCATGCGAACTGTCAATAGTGTAATATTTCTGTCTTATTGACAGTTCCCACTGCCATTGGAGTCAAAAAGTGTTTTTTTCACCAAAATCGGTTTTGCCCTGGAAATCAGTCTTGCCCTGAAAATCGGTTTTGCCTCAAAATCGGTTTTGGACCCAAAATCGGTTTTTGACCCAGAATCGGTTTTGCCCCAAAATCGGTTTTTGTCCCCAAAAATCGGTTTTGGTCCAAAAATCGGGTCTTGCACTAGGAATTGGTTTTGCACTAAAAATCGGTTTTGCACTAGAAATTGGTTTTGTTCTAAAAATCGGTTTTCCACCAAAATCGACCTTTCCACCAAAATCGACTTTTCCACCAAAATCGACTTTTCCATCAAAGTTGACTTTACCACCAAATCGTCTTTGCCACCAAAATCACTCTCAAGGTTATGACAGTAATGATAAGGAACTGTCAATAAAAGAGGAAATTCCCACTTTTGACAGTTCGGTGAAGAACTGTCAATAACAGGATAATTTACCACTCTGGACAGTTTGAACTGTCAATAAGAGAAAAATATCCCACTACTGACAGTCTGAACTGTCAATAAGAGGAAAGTTTTCCACTATTGACAGTTCGAACTGTCAATAGCTAAATCAAGGTGGGCCAGCTATTGACAGTGCAAACTGTCAATAGTTGAACACTTTCCTCTTGTTGACAGTTCAGACTGTCAATAGTGGGATATTTTTCTTTTATTGACAGTTCAAACTGTCAATACCAGGATATAATTCCCTTATTGACAGTTCACACTGGCAATAAGAGATTCATTTTCTCTTATTGACAGTTCCTTTTTGGAAGTGTCAATAAGAGAATATTTTTTTCCTTATTGACAGTTCAAACTGTCAATAAGGGAATTTTATTCTGTTATTGACAGTTCAAACTGTCAATAAGGGAATTTTATTCTGTTATTGACAGTTCGAACTGTCAATAGTCACGGCCATTTGCAAATGGTATATCCTATATAAAGGGAAATTAGGCAAAAACGGAAATTTTTGACCATGGCTCACCATCCAAAACACTTAATACCCATTTCCCTTCAAAATGTAATGTAAATGTGAACCCATTCCTTTAGAATCGTGTCCCCATAGAGTTTCTGAGGGAGGTAATCCCTCCCCCCTCCCCCGAAGAATTACCATAAAAGCCCGAGCAGCAAGTTCTTTGACACTGAATACTTTAGTAGGGCACAGCACCTAGATCCCAGGTGGTAATGGGGACATGCATTAACCTCCTTACATAGTTCCCTGTATGTAGGTCTCTGCTGGGGCGGAACGAGAACACTGCTGCATCGCAGATGACAAGAGGAGCGATATGCCTCTAGTGGAGAATAGGGGAATTAAAATATCTAGGTTCCATGTATCCAAATGGAATCGGCCATGCATAATATTATGATATCGCAACATAACTACATATGGCGAGTATTGTATTGTTACAGTCACATTATTTAGGAACTCCTCCATATTTCTGGTATATTTTTGGAAAGGTGTTAACTTTTATAAATCTCATATGACATTTGGTCTTCTAGAACGTACCCTTAAGTCACCTTACTTTGAACATGTCCTACACACCTTTTAGAAGAGGTATATTCAATATGTTGCCATAAATGAATAGCCAGATGTGTGATGTCTTATAAGGAGACCGGAGACTCAGAGGAGACACACTGTTTGTGGATGAAAATCAAATGTATACATTCAACTACACATATGAAATATCTATGGGCCCTAGCTGTCCGCTGACTGTCACAGGGGGTCAGTAGTGTGCTGTTGAAGGCATCATTGAGAGCCACTTACGCATTATTTTCCCTCTTGAGGAGGCAGGTCGCTTCTCTCCTCGTCTGGCTGCATCCAATGCTGCCCAGACCTGGGGAGGGGAGGTATACGTTATAGACATATAGCCATATACAAGACATTCCTCAGCCTTCTGTATACTGGGTCAGGCCAACAAAGAAACCGTATGTTTCTTACCAGTCAGCATTGGTTCTCTTTTTTTTTGCATAAATACACAGGGGTGTCGGAAGCAACTTGACTTTGGGAGGGCACCGGCCGAACTAAACAAAGTTCAGGAGGGTGCACGATTCTGAGTGTTAAAAAGTGACGCACTGAAATATGTATTGGGTCTGGGGGCAAGGCCCCCAAGGTGAATTTTGAGAAATTTGACATTTTTAGGTCAATTTGTGGCTATTTCTTTCTATAACTATAGAGTAATGAACATGATTTATTAGCATTTCCAAAATTTGGGGGGGTCAAAAGATACTCTGCCCCCCCCCCCCCATGTCTAGCCCCCCCTGTTCCGACACCCCTGATACATCATAAATATTTCGAAACATAATGACATCTGATTTCCCTCAAGAAATTATCATTATAGTGTGTGCTGAATATGGGCTAGCGCTGGACACTTTGAATCTGGGCACACCCATCTCGGTTCCCACTGGTAGCCCTGCACAAAAATGACCAAAACCCAGGGTGGGCAAATAAGCTTGCCCAGGTTAAAACAAATATACGGGCCCCATAAGGCAATGTTAGCCAAAATTAAGGGGGTTGTGTGGTAAACTAAATTACTTATTTTTCATTTCCCGGACCGTTCCCTGAAACCCAATGCTTTCTTGTCCTAAACATAAATGTTACACTTTAGTGCATTCCCATCTGGAGCGTTCCTACTGTGGTGTAGGGGTGTATGTGCAAGTAGTGTGCAGTCCCTGTGACCAAAGGTAAGCAGTGTATGGGGCATACCCTGAGTACATTATATACCAAGGTTCACTATTACCGAGGTACAGAGGAGGAGGCGGCTGCAGCTATAATACCTGAGGGAGCCACACATTCCTATCACACACCTACTAGGAGTACACATAGGAGTACCAGCCTTAACTATAGCCCACAGACTGCAGCCTTTTGTGGATCCAGTTCACCCAGTCACATCACACAGCCTTGTAAGGCCTTGGCATGATTGGCATGATTGTGAGGAGTCCGTCCGAGGTTCAGATACCCCAAGTGCCTCTCCATGAGTTCCTCTTTTCCAAGCTGAAGGAACATGGAGATAAGGGTGCCCTGGTAAGTGCAGGAGCATTATACTTTTCTTTAAGGCCACTCAAACATAATTGGTTTCTCATCACCAAGGACTGACATATGCGACGTAGGGGGCTTTTTTTCGCAGGCTAAACTGTATAATTTTCATCACTAAAAGTCACATTTTAGTAGTGGAGACTTTATATATCTTAAAAATGTGGAAAATTTAAGTTATTTTTATTTTATCACACCGCATTACTGGCAGTATTAACTAAGATGTGATACCAGATATGCCAATATTTGTCCATCCTTAAAATCTGTTTTTTTTTATTCGTATGGTGATGAGAAACCTTTTTATTTTGAGAGGCCTAATGGTGATCACTTGTCAATTTAAAATATGGACGGGACATTCTTGAGGAGACGGTGCAATAAACCTGAACTGTCTTGCATGCTCCAACTATTTTGCTCTCTCTCTCGAGGATCAAAGATACTGCGGGAAATTCAAAACGGCCCTGCCATGTCCATATTTACTATAAAATCATGAAATAACCATGAAACGAATAAAGAGCGTCCTTTAAAAGTAGCTAGGCAATGGTTACCGCAGACTTGTTGACTTTGACATACATCTCAGTGGGTACATGCCTTGGGACTTTATATTCTCACAAATGCCTCTCCATGAGTTCCTCTTTTCCAAGCTGAAGGAACATGAATATAAAGGTGCCCTGGTAAGTGCAGGGACTTATTGGGGTTTAGATATCCAGACTCTTCAAAGTGACGGTCATAAAATAAACGAGTCAAAAACTTGTCTAAGTGACAAGGAAGCAGGTCTTCTAGCTGGAGATAGAAGACTCACTTGCTATGTGCCAGCCCAAAACCCGACATTTGCCAGCTCCAGATTCTATTTGTGGGATGGTAACCTGATACGTTAGACAACTTTTGACTCATTTATTTTATGACAGTCACTACGACGAGTCTGGAGACAAGTTTACTGTTTCAGTGTAGACTTGAAAATGGTACATTCTAGTGCATTTCGGAATACAATGAATTACAGCTATATATCAAGTATCTGTTATCATCCTCTATCAGTCTGCAATTGGTATGGTGCATTCTGATGCATTTTGGCATACAATAGTAATATTCATCCTCAACCACTGGGACCTGGTCATTATTTTTGAGAAAATATCTCCGAAATTGAAATGTTGCATTTTGGAACACATTGATTATTACAGCTCACACCTGTATAAATCCTTTATAATGGGTATATGGAATTTTCTAGAGGAAGATATCATCATCTGGAAAAACATAATAAATTACATCTTAGATCAGTTTTTATCTCATACACATGAAGCACGCATTTCTAATTTCTAAATAAGATGCTGCTATGGCCTATAGTTACAGTGTGTAATATTCTTTCCCATTAGGACTAGGACATTTTTCATAAGGAAATAACATGGGATATCTTTGGAAGGATAAATTTGAGCTGGTGCATTCTGAAGCATTAGGTGTACCAGGGTAACTAACCTAATGTTTGTGTGTAACTGACGTAATGTTTTTAGCTAACGTAATGTACATGACACAGACAGACCCTTGACCTAATTACCATTGCTCTCAGTGTGCGCTGTTATTCTATAACAAACAGCACGCAACCTCTCTGAGGCTATAACACACGGTTAAATGTTTTATATATACATATATATATAAACATATACATGTATGTACTAATATGCACACAATTCGCAAATAAGGATAGGTATGCATGAAACTTGGTGTGATACATATTGTAGAGCATGTAAAATGGAATTGAGACTGATCCTGGATACCCGGTCATAGAGGCCAGCTGGTTATGAACATCAGCAGGTCATAAATGCCAGTACCCTAAAACCTTTTGTATAAGCCTAACTCATGTTTTAGCTGCACCTAGACTTTGTGCCAATCCTACAAGCCGCACCAGCGATCTGATTATGGTGACTTTAGTACTGTACCATAGTAGCAAAAATACTCGTGCTGAGGTCGCACCAGCAATCTGATTTGTGTACTAGCCACGGCTTATACGCGAGGTTTTACGGTAGGTCAAGAACATCAGCCGATCAAAGTCTTTTGACTTGTATTGATTTAGTGAGGCTTAGCCATCTATCACATTGATAATGTACATACAGTCAATGTTATCTATATATGTTGTTGCCCTGCAAGGGGACCGGCAGACGAGGACAGGTGAGGGCGACCCTGTTGTGAATGTTTTGCGGAAAGCCACTCAACTCCATAAGAGAGGGCTTGATGCATGGCCTCCCTGGTACCCAGTACCACCAAGGGAAGGTCCGACATTAGTCTTGGGAGAGTGAGAAATTTTCACCAAAAAATGATACCCACTGTTATCAATATTTTTACTCCCATGTGAACAAAGCCTCCACTTCCTCCCCTTCATGCAGGTTGAGAGTGTGTCTGGGGAGGTGTACACCCACAGACAGACACATGACGTCAGTCTGAAGGTGGGCAGCGGGCTGACCCGGTTAGGTGTCGTTAAAGGAGACGTGGTGATATTCTACGCCCCTAACAGCCTCAACTACTGTCTGGCTGCACTCGGCTGCTTCTCTATAGGGGCCACCTTCTCTGGCTGCAACTACAACTACACCAAAGGTAAGGGGTGCACATTGGTTAAAACTGGTATGTCAGCTAAAAATGTTTTTTTATTTTGATATGTTTACATTGGTTGTATACTGCAATGTATTATTCTAATTTCGGGACCTTTTATCTAAAGTTGTATCTTTAACAACAATGGGGTCGGGTTGTAGGATTGCATTTGGGGCCCAAATTAATTTAGTTTGAACCTTTAGATTTCATAACTGAAAGCTTTATTTAAATCTTTTCTTGATTAATGTTACTTTGACATTATTATTATTATTTAAAATTGATTAACAGCCTTCTTTATACCATTTAAAGTAACTTTATTCAACTTAAATCTCTTTTTTTGGCTTAAAGCTACATATAATTTATAAAATAAGGCATTAATCATGTCTGTTTTGGTTGAATATTCTTCAATCTGAACCTTCATTCAGTGTTTTATACTGCACTGGTCTAACTGCTCCTTTCCTGTCCCCAGATGAGCTGCAACACCAGGTCTTGGACTGCAAACCCAAGATGGTGGTTACCACAGCTGCCAACCTGGCCACCCTCAACAAGGTGCTCTCCAGTAACGACACCAGTGTCCAGGTGAGGGGGGTGGTGATGTAACATGCCCTGCATGAAGGTCTGCATAGCTTTAAGTAAATTAAATACTGAAAAAGTATGTTATTTCACGCTGTACTTACTTTTGCGAATTTCATGAATTTAAAATTCGCGAAAATATGTATATCGTGAATATTAATCCAGTATAGTAATATAACTACCATCTTCCCAAATCCGTGAGTTCTAATACACAAAAAACTAGTTTATACACCCGCTATAACGAATTCGGTTATAACGAATTTTCGCTTATAACGAACATATTGTGTTACCACAATCCTTTCCCATACTGTTCTATAGTATGAAAGTCCTGTTATAAAGAATTAGCTTAGGCATAGGTTCGTTTATAACGAATTTTATTTAGCTATGCACCGATCTTATTGATAGGAATGTGAGGATATTAGGATAGACATCAAGCAGGGGCAGTGTGGGTTTAGTTATAGGGTACAGTTTTTCTTTGATTCTCACTCACCTGTAGATGCAGCCAAGGAGGAGGGGGGGGGGGGGGTTCTCACACTCAACCAGGACGGGGTGTAGATGCAGCCGGGGTGGGGCGGGGAGGAGGGGGGTCTTCTTTGATTGGAACTCACCTTTGCAGAGGCGGGGGTTTCTGTCTTTGATTCCCTCTTACCTAGGTCAGAGTGTTTCTGCCCCCCTCCCTCACACACCTGAGACGTCAATAGTCAAAGTTCGCCCCCCTACCTGCCTATACACTTGTCCAGCTAACCCCCCCCCCCCCACACACACACATGTACCCGGGTATGTACCCCTCCACAGGTCAACACCTAGTATTGTGTCATATAGTCAATGATCAAAATCCTGAAGAATTTAAAAAAGCACAAATCATATGTGTGTGTATAATGTACATCCACTCCTGCATTATTTGTCTATTTATGTAATCTTAGGATAGGACCGATTTTCAAGACTATATGAGTACTATGGTGGTCTAAAATGCTCTATTTGGATACAACGAAATTCGTTTATAACGAACTTTTTTGCTGGCCCAGAGTACTTCGTTATAACGGAATTTTACTGTATATAAACCCCTTGAGATTTCTCGTATGTCATTAACAACATTATAATCAATACTGGACCCAAATATGGTAGTGATTTAGCCTGGCCATATTGATAGTACAGCTTTCCACAGCATGGGTATCTTTACAATGAAAATGACAGAGTTCTGTCCTAATGACATGACATTTGTTAAGAATGGTGTATGGACTCCTCACCAGACATATCTATACTGTAATATGTCAAAAAATCAAAATTGGTCATTGTTATAATTTCTATGATAAATTAGGAAATGAATATCCAACATATGATGCAAATGGAACATTGTACACAATAGTTAAGAACCATTCACTATTTCATCAATAGACCATGCTCACACTTGCCCGTATAGCTCAGTCAGTAGGGTCACACTTGCCTGGTTAGCTCAGTCAGTAGGGTGCTGCCTCTAAATCTTAGGGTAAAAAGGTTGAGGCTCTCTTGGGGAAACTTACCCAAATATTTTCATAAATAAGTCTTTAACCAACACACACCAGGGGGGAGTAAGTGAATTTCTAAAGGTTCTGGGAATGTCCACTAGGTGGGGCTAGTGCGTCTGTAAAGGTTCTGAACATCTCCACAGGGTCCTGCCACTAGTTTCTCAGAATTGTCCTTGAAGCATCTTCAATTTGCTTAGTTTGTGGATTTGGGAAGATAGGACACTGCTCACAGCTTTTAACTTTAAAAGGCTTGTCTATATAAAAGAGTTGGGAGTTTAGATAATTTGAACCGTTCTTGGAGGAGTGCAGAAGGATTTGGGTGATTGGGCATTGGGTCCTCAATGGTCCTCTTCTGAATCAATAAATCACCACTTCACCCTAAACAAGTTTTTTCAACAATTAGAATTAGAAAGGAAAGGGGAACATGTCAAGTAATCGTTTGCAGGAGGATTGAGTGGATGTAATGATCTAAGCTCAGATTCTTTCTCTAACTGGAACAGAATTTCTCTTAAAGATAAATCAGTAGTTTTTTATAAATCTATGTTCGCAGCATGTGGTGACGCTTGATGAGAAAGTTCCTGATACAAAATTCATCGGAGATCTCCTGACGGACGATGGGTCTGCCTACCCAAAGGACGTGTCTATAGACGTGTTAGAGGATGTGGCGGCCATCATGTACTCGAGCGGAACCACCGGGCTGCCTAAAGGGGTCATGCTGACCCACTTTAACCTGGTGGCCAACATCAGCATGCTGCAGTAAGTAACCTACCGTAAAACCTTTTTGATAAACCAACCTTTTTTGGGAGATTTTAGGTCCAATTTGGCTTATAGCTTATAGCTTATAGCTTATAAGGGAGGTTTCCCAGCAAGCAAATTATAGTTTATAGCTTAGATAAATGGGGTCCAAAATCGGCTTATAAAATTCTCTCAAACTGGGGGTAGGCTTATAAGGCTTATAATGGAGGTCAGCTTATCAGAGAGGTTTTACGGTACATCATGTATCATAGCGTTGCCTAAAGGGGTCACGCTGACCTATTTTAACATCATATATTATAGTGGTACCATGAGGCTTCCTAAAGGGGTCACACAAACTTACTTTAGCATCATGTTTTATTCTCAAAGTCTTGCAATGACCTCTGGTCAATTTTCTATCATTTCGTTTGGAAAAAAATTAGCACAAAACTATGTTCATTATGATGAATTAGGTGTCTAAACTAGTAAATACTCTTGGACCCTTTTAGCACAATTAGGGATTTTCATGAGCTCATCTTACCATAATCAGTGCTTTACATCCCCCAACAAAATGGCAGCTGAATCCGCGCACAGTGCCCCCTTACAGGCTAAACTGTTTTGGAGAAAAAAGCTTTCAGTCTCAATTTGTTTCTGAATATACAGGTTCTGTAGACTACCTGTGTACGCTAGCTGTGTAATCAAGCTCTTCCCACCTTGACCTCTGTTCCCGAGCATCATCGCTGGCACCAATACTTGCTAGTGAAAATAGTTCCCGTGTGCTTTGTGTTATAATATTAAAAATGTGGGCGCGTCTGAGGACGAGTTGGGGCCAGCTTGGCTGTGTACTTTGATGTAGCTGTCAGAACCAATTTTACTTGCAGGATTCCTGAGAACCTGCCACCAGGGGAAGTGATGACAGACCTGTGCACCCTCCTGTTCCTGCCCCTGTTCCACATGTTTGGTATGATCCTGATGCTGAACCTGCTGTCATGGGGCGCGAAAGGCGTCCTGCTGGCCGGCTTCAAACCAGACGCCTTCCTGCAAGCCATACAGGACAACAAGGTACCTATATGGGGCTGTGTCTCATGAGATTGAAACAGTCCAAACGTCTACCGGGTGTAGTCTTTGACCGGGCAACGTTTAAAAAACATAGATATAACTAAATTAAATTTGGTATAAACGTCTATATAAACATATGGTTGCACTGTTTCCCACTTTTCTAACTACATAGGCCTCATTTCTGCCTTTTTAACGTTTATCAGTCAAAGACTAAATCCGGTCAAAAACTACATCCAGTCAAAGACTACACCCGGTCAAAGATGTTTGAGTTGTTTTAATCTCATGAGACACAGCCATAAGCACTTTGAAGTGATATGATCTGGTGAATAGAGCTCGAATATCAATTTTGTTAAGTATTAACAAGAATGTTGAATATGGCGGTACTGCATGTCCTACCTACTTTATCTAATATTTTCCCATACAATTTTAGCTTAGAACTCAGCTAGACGTTTTGTGAAGATAGTCTGTGGACAAACTGTATGTTGTGAACACTTTGTGATAATTTTCTGTGGACGAACTGAATTTTTTTGACACTTAGATAAGTGTCGACAGAATGTGATGTGGACGATTCATAGCATGTGGATAAAACGGAACTTCACAGGGGGGTTCCATGGTCTTGAAAACTACCAATTACGCATTAATGCGTAATACTAATAGGGGCCGATTTTTGGCCGATTTTTAGCATTCTCTAGTTCTCTCAAAAACTGTTTTAAATCTACAATCTTTTTGATTCCAGCTATTTGCTATATCATCTCTGGGGAAACCAAACTATTTGTCTCTGCCTTGAAATCCCTTTATTTGGGAGCCTTCTCAACTTGGGAGAAGATTAGTACAATTTTACCCAGATTAAATGATTTTTTCAGGCAAAATCCATTAAACAAGTCATAGAATATGACTTTTTTAGTGAAAATTTACTATAGGCAGTTTTTCATGGTAAAAAAGATGGGCCCTACAGATTTGAAATATTTTGGTGTATTATTGACAAAAATATTGGTTGCCATAGCAACGGTTTTACTAAAAATCACGATTTTAGGTAACTGCCATTGCCATGGTAACCAATTAGAACATGTGCATCGTGAGAACTGTAAACAAAAATTCTAAAAGTACTTAAAAGTATCTATAATATAGAATTTATTTCATCAAAATCGATAGAGGCAATCCTGAAATGCTACAGTTTGAAATTTGGTTTTGTCCTTTTCTTGAACAACCGTAGCTCAAACCATCACTACTCCCCTTATAGATATTGACATGATTAATACAGTTTTGGAAAGCTCAAGCCATCCCCTACAGGGCGAAAAATTACCCCAAATCACTCTGGTAAAGGAAGAGTTGAGCACAAAAAAACAATTTTGAATAAACACCTGTCGTGGGGCTATCGACCTTTGACAAGTTAAAAAGTGATCCAGACTCTCACAGCAAGCCAGCACTGCTGGTCATGATAGTAATAATAGGAAACCAATGTAAGACAACCATGTCCTTGTAACACTTTCCAGGTGTCATCAATCTATGTGGTGCCCCCTATCCTGGTGTTTCTGTCTAAGAGCCCCCTGGTGGACAAGTATGACATCAGCAGTGTGAAGGCAGTAACCAGTGCCGCTGCGCCACTCACCAAGGAGTCAGAGAAGGCCTTCCTCGACAGGTTCAAGGTCGACAGGATCGCCCAAGGTTAGTGCACACATTCTAGCACTTCATAAACGCTGGTTGTAACATCATAATATTATCTTTCCTGATATTGATTCTTAGAAAGGATTAGACAGGTTCACATTAGAGAATATTAGCCACACAGAAACAAGAGTCAAGAGGGAGTCCAGGCTGCTTCTAAGAGGACTTCCCTCTTTAGGAAAACCCCGGCTGATTAAGGGAACATAGGTGACTCCCCGGTTCACCTAGGGGAGTCAAAGGGCAGTCTGGACTCTGTCGGGATATCTCTGCACCTACCACACTACACTACCAGTTAGCATATCTGTACATATCTCCTTAACAATACATCCCCATACATGATTTATACTGTATTAGTACAGTATTTACTGATATTGATAAGTGCCAACAACAATATGATAAGCCCCATAACGTTTCCGAGGAGGCACAACAATAATGCATGGCATTAATGATTGATGGCATGAACTTTACGGATACACCACTTTTGCATATTTTGTATAGCTTTCAGAAGTTCCTATCTTTGAACATGACCAGATAAAAAGTGAATTTGTGTAAAATTGAATTTTTAATCCAATCACCCCCTTGGCCTGCAGGTTACGGGATGACTGAGATGACAGCCTATGTGGCAGCAAATACCTACACACGAGAGAAGAAGCCCGGCTCCGCAGGCTGCCTCGCCGCCAACACAATTGCAAAGGTATTTACTACTATACATACATTATTAACCCTTTAAGGCCGACCAAAAATTTCTTTTTCTGGTGATGGGGGCGAGACATTTTCACAGGAGCTTCCCCTAGGGCCGAGCCTTTGCTGGTTCCCATACAGTTATGGCGACTATAGTCGATGCTCGGCCAGCCATGGTGTCGACTATAGTCGATGCTCGGCCCTAAAGGGTTTAAGGGCAGAAAGTTCCTGATATGTTTAAACAAGTTTATTACATTGGTAGGCATATATCTTGGCTCTTGACTCTACCATAGGCCTATCAGAAAATGATATTTGGGGTGGGCTGTTGTCGCCTTAGTGGACTAGGGAGACATGTAAAACATGGCATTTTCTGCTTTTTGACGTTTTTAGATGTTTTTGGGGTTCGAGAAAACGAACATTTTAGGGCCAATTCACAAAAAAAAGATTCTCTAGGTTAAGGACCTTTTCTCAAATATACCAACAATTTGAATGAATTGATGCAAAGCTTATTATTCCGTAGGGGCATAAGGCTGAAAAGGGCCAGAAATAGCCAAAACTCCATAACTCGAGAGTTATGCTTGATGCAATCAGTCATCACTGGATTCTCTTGTTGAGTGTTGTGACCCCTACTGCTGTGACTACCAGGAGGCTAGAGGATGATTTTGACTGTGTCTGCCTAGCAACCAGTATTTTAAACACCTTCAACATTATCTCCACCCTAATTAGTGGTGACCTTTAACCATGGGCACTAGACCCTTGTATTGTGACAAATATGGATACATTATAATTCCATAAAACTCACATGAATTTTTGATCGTTGTATTTTGAAATGTTATTTATGAATAAGTAAACACTTCAAAATCAAAATTCTATTCTAATCATTGCTCGAACCTTTTATTTATTTCATTGGAGATAACTGCATAAATATTGACATTAAAGCTTGTTAATGCTTAAAGTCACGCTTTAAGTGGCCTTGAGTTGAATGAATGCCATGTAAATGTCCTGAAAGTTCTAGTGGCATTGACAGGAATTAAAGAAGTGTGGATTTAAGCAGTTCGATATTTGCTGCATTGCCAACCTTAATGCAGTGCACTGACTGCCTTTTTGGTTATTGAGGACCTGAGATTTGTTCTACACTAGATGAAGCTTCAAGTGGTCCAGGTAAACGTGAACCCAGTTTTCATACATGTTTTCTCACCTGCAGAAAACATGTATGAAAACAGGGATCTCGTTTACCTGGACTTCTTGAAGCCCATCTAGTGTAGAACAAATCTCGAGCCCTCATTGCTGATGAACAATAACAACCAGGTGGTTACAAAAGATCTACTAAAGTGCACCTTTTTAATATCATCTACTGTTTACAGGTTGTAGATATAGTGACTGGTACAGAGAAGGCTACAGGGGAGGAGGGAGAGATCTGCATGCAGGGACCCCAGATGATGAAGGGGTACCTCAACAGACCTGAGGCTACGGCCGCCATCTTTGATGAAGACGGATGGCTGCATAGCGGTAAGTTAACCCTTTCAGGACGGGGGTCGCTAAAAGATTTGTTGTCATGATGCACCGAGGCAGCCCCAGCGAGTAACTCGCCAGTGTTCCATTGGTGCATCATGCTGACCTTATGGAAGTGTCTCAATCCCATAGGCATAATTCTATAATAGTTACTCACTAGGGCTGATTTCATGCATCATGCCTTGGTCTTCATGATGTTACTGTGTTACTCACTAGGGAAGATTTCATGCATCATGAAGACCAAGGCATGATGCATTAATACACTATACTGTCCTCAAAGGGTTAAAGTTGTTTTCTTCTAACAACAGGGGGTTGGCATCGGTGGGATTTTGTGCAGTTCTGCTAACAATTGCTTGCTTCATCGTCTTTGCCCTCATCTCCATGTATTCCGGCTCTCTGCTTGTGGCCATAGCTACAGGGGCAATGTTTTTGAAAATATTCTTCTACCCCAGTTTTAATGTTCACAAAGGAGAGAAGAGCCAGCCTACCCGCCTGCTAAAATCTGGAGAGAGTCCTTTTTAGAGGTCAGTTTGCCTAAAAATTGGCACAAGCACATGCACAGCAGGTTCCAATATGAATGTGCCCCAAGTGAATGTTGTTCCATTGTAAATTTGCATGTGTTCTGATATGGATGTGCACCCTGTGCATGGTGTTCCGTTACAAATGTGCATCATTTACATGTGTTCTGATACAAATTTTTGGAACCTATGCACATGCTCGCGTTTAGGCGAATTGAATTCCATAGTCCTGCATTGCCTTATGCCTTGCAATCTTGGAATAAAGGACTCTTAATAAATTCCTGACCCTAAATGGAGTGTCGTTTTTGTGATATTTCGAGGTTTAGATATTTTGCTCAGTGTTATACCACTTTTTTTTTTATAGAACGGCAGTGCCATTGATCTAACTACGGAAGGCTTTATTTGGTTAGGCATGAACCCATGGCCATATTTTCCTGCTCTCTGACATCATCAAAATGGCGGTTTCTATACATTTGGTAGTCTCTGTAGTCTGTAGAAGGATTATTTCAGTGGTTGAATATCAGGCGGCATTTCACTTGACCTATGGCATCTTCAAATATGGCCTCCACTAAAATAAATAAACTCGCCTGGTGGACAAGGGATTAGTTTTAAGGAAATAATTTCTCTTAAAACTAGGCGAGTTTATTTATCTTAGTTTCTTGAAATGAGAAAAATATTTTTGGCTGTGTGAAAATCAACTTGTGAAATGATCCTTCAATAGACTCAAACTTGAGAAACATGCATGCTGTTTACTACTTGACAGGTGACGTGGGGTACTTTGATGAGGAAGGCGACCTGTTTGTGACTGGCAGGATCAAGGAGCTCATCAAACACAAAGGCTTCCAGGTAAGACTAGCTATTTCATGGTGGACACGATGGCCACTATGCTTAAGTACTAGAAATCCTGTATCCCAGGCCCCCCATGGGATACGGTGTTCCTGCATCCCATGGCCTTTGACGTCATCCTTTGTTCAAATTATTATGGCCATTAATATGCAATGTCGATTTTAACAAATACAATGTCGATTTTGACAAATACCCTGTGTCAATGTCATGGAATTTTCTCTCATGTCGCTAACCTCCATGTCACATGTCGATTTTAAGAATTCAACAACTTAACAGTGTTACCACTTGCAGTCTTCTTACGGTGTAAACCTATAGGAGTCTAGCTTCATACCCAGTGGGTCCACCATTTAAAACTTCGCTAGTTGCGGTGAAACCCACTGATAAGCCACCCCCTGACTGGTACCTTGTCCCTGGGTAACAACCACTTCCAGGTACATGCTGGTACCCACCCTACCAGGCGTGATCAGTGCGAGCCGCCGCAACAAGCTCCAGTCCGGCCTATGCCTTATACAGTGCTACCCCTTACAGTGTTCCCCTTGTCCCCTGTAGGTGGCGCCTGCGGAGGTGGAGGGCACCATCCTGCAGTGCCCGGGGGTGCTGGATGCAGCCGTTATTGGGGTTCCTGACGAGGCCGCCGGAGAACTGCCACGCGCATTCGTCGTAAAGAAACCAGACTCTGAGGTCACAGAGCAGGACGTGTACGACCATGTTAAAGGTAAGAATAACTGCTGTACTTTGTGTGGAGGGAATGTGCTGCATGAATACAGTTTATACGAAAACTTTTTTACCATGCAGGACATTCTGTCCTGCAATTTCTTTTCTTTGCAGGCCCGGTGGTGGAGTACAACCTTGCTATTTAAAAATCAAATATAAAGCAAGTGTTTGTACTGGCAATGATAATAGATAGGGTTTCCCCTACATGTTACAATCATATTAACCACTTTAATGTGTAAAATTATTGAAGACCAATACAGAAAATATTCACATTTTCTGTTTTGTGCTGTAGAAACCTTTATAATGGTCCGATTTACAAGCTGTAAAAAATGGCATGTAGACAAGAATCTGTGGAATATAGCCAGCCATTTGGCCTGTAGTAGTTCTTTTCTGCCGGACCAGCAGACTTTTTGCCAGCTATAGCCGATGGCCGGCAGGTTTTCATATAGACTGCTGAATGTTAGCATTTAAGCAAAGATTGGACTGCTTGAAGTGTGAATCTCTCATTCCAGTAAATGCCACTTGAAGCTGCTTAAATGTCATCATGACCATTCTGCAACTTATACATGGCTTTACTGATCTTGAAAGGGATAAAAGAATCTATGTTTACTTAAATACCAACATTCATGCCACGATATGTTAATGGTAGAAATAATGTTTTTGTGTACAAGGGAAAGTGTACATGATGGTATGGTGGTGGTAGGTGGCAGGTGGTAGATTCTCTTTGTCTCGCTTATCGGGACACATTCACGAGGGAGCATCAATGAGAAAATCTGTCCAATCTTAAAGTGAAAAATCTTAGAAACATTGCAATCTTAAAGTCTAGTGACAATCTAAAAGTTCAGATTGATTTAAGATTATCGGTTCTGGCCATCTCCACAAGATGGCACCACTAATAATAGGGACACAGGTGGATGCATGTTGTGCTGTTCAGTTAGTACCTTAAAACCTCACGTATAAGCTGCTGCTAACACACAAATCAGATCGGCAGTGCCGCTTATAGCATCAGCCCAAGGTTAGGGTATGATTTATACGTGAGTTTTTGTTCCTATGGTACAGTACTAAAAGCCATCATAATCAGATCTCTGGTGCGGCTTATAGGATTGGCCAAAGGTCAGGGTCCCGCGTATGTATAAGCGAGTTAGGCTTATATGCAAGGTTTTGCGGTGATATTATTGTATATATCGGGGGGCTCTGCCCCAAAAACCTTTTTTTCCCTTGGTGTGTTGATGCTCCCACGTGAGCATATCCACTCATTCCTTTGTCTCCCCTCCTGCCCTCTGTAGGGGGTAGACTAAATCACAGCTCAGCAATCACAGCTAAGACTACAGGTGGATTAGCTGAGCAGGGGAGGCAAGTTAATCTTTCATGAGAACTAGCTAATGATAATTTATGCAACTGATTTGAGTCTTTACCAAAATGTGATATAGATGTGTATTCCTCAAGAGGAATTGCTCAGTCTAAATAGGCAGAGGTAGATACCAACGCAGGCCCAGGAGCCAATGGCTGGTCATGATAATGGGCAGCATCTCTTTGTATACTTTTGGCTTTATTTACTTATCAAAGCCGACATGTATTATAAACATTGTTAAAGACAGTTACATAATATGTCATATAATGGTAGTGAACATCTACACTAAACAAACAATAAAAAATGTCCCAGTTCAGATGTTCACGAAATAATGGGTGGACGCAAGTCTATGACGTCACAGGTTTGTGTGTACAGGGAACACTCCTGTTTGGCATTCTATGCGCTATGCGCTGGAGCCTAAATTCTTGCCCTTTAGCTAGCCCAATAGAACCCAGTATTCTAGATCTGTGTGACGAAGACAACTATGGTATACTTGTTTGTTTTTTTCGTTTGTGTAGTTGAACCTCCATTTGACTTTTAATTATGGTATACTATACTCACATTGTGATTTGTTACAACATTCCCATTTCAGACCGTCTGTCTCGTCACAAGTGGTTATCGGGGGGAGTGGAGTTTGTGGCAAGCATCCCCAAAACTGCAAGTGGAAAGATAATTCGGGGCGAAGTGAAGAAGATGCTGAAAACCGGGCAGGACGAAAAGTCGTAATAGCCATTTGGAATGGTATGCCGACATAAAGCAAGATTTGTCATCATGGTGACATACACATATTGTCAGCTCTGCATCAGTGCAACCTGCCTGACTCTTATTATCAAGCCCTACCGGTTCACTCAACAGGCTGCATTTATGCATCATGATCACATTGGTGCAATTCTATATACCGGTAGTCATGAGGTAGTCACCTGGGCTTTATGCATGAAGATATCAAAGAGCACTGTGCAGTTCTTAAAGCTCTAATCAAATGACACAGGTGTGCAGTCTTATACCTCACAGCAGGTGCTTGGGACCTGTGTAATACTTGCTAAAACGGTGTAACCTGCAGCTATGTACTGGTCAATAATGATACAACTAAGATAATCTCTTCACAATAATCCACCAAAAGTTTAACTAGTATAGCCTGCAATACCCATAGACACTGGCGTTGTGGGTATACGCTATGAGAGTGTAACGGTCACTGAAATAATCATTTGGAGAAAGTGGGACTCGAATCCAAGACACTCAGATCACATAACCTGCTGCTCTACAAACTGAGCAACTACCTCCCTATCTGATAATCTGACCACGCCATACGTTACTGGGTCAGTTCGTTGCACGGAAGGGAGTGGTATCTGCTTACCTTACAAGAGTCTAAAATGCGTTGGAAAATCGGTACCATTTGCGAGTTGACTTTGGTTCACATTCCCCGGGCTTGGATATAGACTATACAGACTGATGAATTATTGAGAAGTATCTTACATATGCATACTACAGATGATTCATGAATTGAAATACAGACTGTATTTTTTCCACACATTGAGCCATTTTGATGAAGATAGTCTGTATAGGGAAATAGTCTGAAATCGGCAGTACACATTAAAGCATTAAACTAAGTTAAATTAAAGGGTACTCCTCAGTGGGCTACTTGGTCTCCAAAACGACAATCAATACATTGAGAAACCTTGTATTGCTGTACCAAATGAATATTACGGTAGACTAGGGATGTAAATAAATTGATTTGACTTGATGTTGTACCGATGTTAATAAACAGGCCTCAACATGCACTTTGCTTTCTGGATTGTCTTTTTTTAAAGCTTGCACTGTACATGAGATTAGATAAACAACCATTAACCCAAACTACAGAGGGTAACTGAAATGATACGAAACCATAGCATCTAAGTGCTCTCTATCATCTGAAACATCTTAATTTCCAACATATTTTCAACTATTTACCGTCTCATCTGTCTTTGAAAAAAGGAATATATATCTAAGGAATTACAAATGTGTTTATTCTTTATACATATACAATGTAAATGACAATAAATATTTGAATTTTGTCAGCATATTGATATGCAACATTTCCAATTACACAAGGTAGGAATAATTGTTTTGTGGATATGAGAAAACACACATTTTAGAAGATAAGAGATCAGCCTAATGTGTTTGAATATTTTATGTCAAAACACAAGAACACGTGGAGAAATAGTGAAGAAAATACTTTTTCAGTAAAAAAAAGGAATGCAGTGCAGGGGCAGAGAATGGATCATTAGCCATGAGTCATAGCAGTTCTATTTTCACATGATTTTGCCACATTAGAAAGGGATCTCTGAAAACAGGCTTCGACCTTTGAACCAATTGAAGCTGTTTTCACTGTCAAAGAAGTGATTATATATGGTTCCAGGCAGCTCCATCCCAGACATATACATGTTACCTCAGTACATCCTACAAAGAATTCAATATTTTCTTTTTAAATATCACCATGTAGTAAATACATAGACAAAGGTGCACGAGTAGAGTTCCTCCCTGAGGGTTGTTTCACGTGGTGAAGCCGAGTGAAATAACCCTCAGTGGGGAACTCTAAAAGTGCTCCTGTATGTTTATTTCATGTCCTTATTAACAATATTTGTCAGAATTCCACTTAATTGCTCTGAAAAAGCTACTTTATATTGGGGAAACCAACAATTTTGATGACTTAACAGGCTGTGAAATATGGGAAAGGGTTATTTCACGGGGGTTGTTAAATACAGCATTCCTTGGTCAAGTGAATGGGAGTGCCGTATTAACCATGAAGAAAAATACATGTCTCTCAAAGTGCGCTAGTCCTTTAGTGTCTTTGCTGCAGGTGTATTGACATCTGGCATCATGTTTGTTGGTGCTACTTTGATTGTTTTTGCTTGTTGAGGCCGTCTCATATGTGCACATATATCCCACAATACCTCAATCAGCTCTGCCCATGTTATGACACTGGCACCCAGCCACAGCCCCATCAGGCCTCCCACGTTACCTGTAAGTGAGGAATAACATGTTACAGTATAGTCGTAATTGGTTCAATGAAATGGAATTGGCAAAGAGGGATAGTATTTTCTTTGCCTAGTGCTGGAAAATGGTTCATCTATAAATCATTAGGACATCTAGTGTATATATATATCATATATATATCTGCAAAGATCAGACACAGCAACTTCAAACTGCACCTCATATTTTACAACAAATCTTATAGAATAGGTTATGGATAGATTTACTTGATAACCACTTGATTCATTTGGTAATTTGTTCTTACTGATCTTAATTAGGATTTAGAAGGTTAAGATTAGGAGATGAACTTACTGAAGAAGTCATCCACCGAATATGATTTTCTCTCGATAGTTGTGATGACATTCATTGTCTCAAAGTAAATTGTCATTCGAGCAAGCTTGTCCCTGAAAAATACCACTTTGTTAACCATTGTATTGCCTAGCTGAGGCAAACGCAAGTTCCGATTTGGTTTCAAATTGGTGTTTATTCATCTAAGGTTTACAATCCAAATATATGTTTTAACAAATATTGACCAACAAATAGCCATAAGGTTGTTTATTATAAACCATATCAGACTGTCTAAGCACTATCTAAGCACATAAACCTAGGCTAATTTATATGACACCTGTCTTTAAGATATGAATTGAATATCCTTGCAATATTTATTCCATTTTTGATTTAAAGTGCATACAAAGTTACTTAGAGGAAACAACTGATGTAAGCTTTTACCAATTCCCAGTCAGGGAATCATTTCCTTTCCTCTGCTGCAAGTCCTTGGTGTACTGTGAGGGGAAGGGCATAGAAAATATTTTTGCGTCATAAGATTCCTCCACACATTGTGGTGGACAGGCACAGGACATGTCAGGGTAAGAATCTGTAACATAACATAAAATTAAAACAGAAAGAACATAACTTACTCATAGCTCATACATGTAGGTGATTACACAATCTATCTCATTTATCAGAAATAGAAATTCTTTACCAAAAGGCTTTATTTTACATATGCTCATACTATTTCTCAGTAAACAAAAAAACAGTATACAAACGTTATATAATGTTTCTCTATGGCCAATTAGGGTGACAAAAAATTAGAATGTGTTTTTTCCCTAAAATAACATATTTTGTCAGCTAGGTTAACATAGAAAGTACTCTAGACAACTTAATTAGTTTTTTGGAGCTATGTTCAGTTGTTATACTTATTATGCTTATCAATTTGCTATGGCTGTCCTACCATTTGAAGAAAGTCCATCTACACATTGCAATTCAGTTCTAGTCAGGCAAAGAGAGTAGTTTCCTGTAAAGCAAAATGAAAGATGTTATTTGAATCAAGGACAAGCTTAGACTATTTAAACTTTTCATATATTTTACTCTTGTTACCTGGGTCATAGAAGAATTTACATCCGCAATTGGCCACGCGGTATTTGATGGTTTGCTCGTTCACACAAGCTGACTGGCTATAGGTGTCATAGAGCTCCAATGTGTTAGAACCCACAGGTACACAACCTTTTTCTGGTCGCAGGTGGGTCTAGAAACATGAGAGAAATGCAGAAGTTCTTGTTAGTTGATAACCACATGGCCAACACTCTATTACATATATAGGGCCAGTTTTCAAAAGAGTGCCATTCTTGTAGGATATTGTATACAATAAGGTTGAAATGAATACAATTGTATAGAAATAGATACAGATGTACCAAAACCTAGCACATGTCCAATGCACCGAGACTAACTGGCAGTTGTATAAGCGCTGTCAAATTGAATAGCAGCCCAGCAATATTAACCTGCCAAAAGGTTTAATTGAAATTTTATTAAATGTAATCCAACTGCAGATGTCAATTAACTAACATGAAAATTCATACAGAGATTATGTATCAAATAGTTTAACACAGAAATAACTATTATTCATCGCTTGCTGATATCCTGTCTCCCTATATATTGAATCTTTTAAGTGATCTACTTACAACCGATTTCTGCAAACTGATAAATGTATCTGCCTTTAACCCAGCACCAATGCCTCTGGACTTTACCTCAGGTAGAGTGTAAGGACTGTGGGGCAGCAGCTAGAGAAGAAAATATTTAATTCGACTTGAGAAGAAACAGCAAAGGAAATGTATGCATACAACAAACTGCTAACTTATGATAGTACTAAATACAAGCAATAATACATGTATGGAAAAGAGAGAGTGATAAAAAATAATGTCACTACTATTATACATAATGAACGCTCTACCTTCATTCCCATTGCACCAAAGCTTCCAGGGTTGAAAAAGTACTCATCAGTGTTCACTAATGAATTCACCATCAAACTATTTTCTTGGCCTGTTACCTTAACAACATGAGTCATGTTAAAACTGAAGCACATCCCCATCCCAGTTAGCACAGGTATAAAGTCTGTATGTGACATGGAATCACCAAATCCCCTTGCATAGTGAATTAACTCTGAGAGCGGATGTGAAGCTTCCATCAGTTTGAGGGTAAGTTTCTGTTCATCAAGGTTTTCTAGAGACAAATTGTTCGCTATTTCCATTAAAGTAACATTGTCAGTCAAGTACTTGGCATTTTTAGGGTTAGTCAGCATTATGTAGGCCAGAACCTCAGGATGGTTCTCTACATAAGACTTCCTGTATGGTAAAAAGAAAAGTTTATTTTTGATGCATATTAGGTTTTCTTTAATCTTAATATTGCACCAAGGTAAGCAGGATTGATGGTTTATTTACCGTATTGTGCATAACCTGACTCTGTGGTTAGGGGCTGGAGCTGTGTAGAGAAACTGTACTCACAACATGATATTATAAACCTCAACATGATTTATACGGTTCAATGAGTCATATATATACCATAACCTTTAGAGTGTATTCAGCACCATTGACTCTAACATATCAATACAGTTTACAGTTTATTGACAAATAAGAGTCAATGGTGTTTTGTACAATCATTGAGCCTAAAAAATCTTGCAGTAAAGCCTTGTGTGGAAGTGCAAATCAGATCGCTAGTGCGGCTTATAGGATGGGCCCAAACTGGTGGTGTGGCTTATATGCCAGTTTTTCCTAATTCATTTTTCTAAAACTATCATTAACTGGCTGTCATATGACTCCGGGGCCTACTAGGACTGCCAGGGGGAGGGGAGGGGTAAGCACAGGTTTGTGGCGGTCACACAAACCCCCACCCCAAGCCCTGACCCCGAGCCCTGAGCTGATAGAGATTCGCAGTGGTTTGTATTATCTTCACAATGAGGTGCAATACAAGGCTTTAACACTGCCAACTCACTTTCCTCAGGTGGAGTTATCAAACTCATGCCTATGACAAACGGGAGAGCAATGGGAGAGAGATTGAGGACGCATGCACCAGCCCAGCAAATTAGTTCCAGATTGTTTCACCCTGTTTTACCCCTGGAACTGTGTGCTCATTTCGTGCATTTTGTGTGACATGAATACCATGTAACAGACTCACACACACTGACACAGTGTTCCATGGAACAGATTCACACAGTTCTGACAGATTTTTAAAAAGCTTATAAATTCACACCAAATGACAAAATATATAATGCCCTAAACCAAAATGTTTAGTCATGTATTTTTAGTTTCATTATGAATTACTAAAAGATAGGAAATACTGTAATACTTTTTACAACCAGCAGTATTTGACATAGATAGTCAGAGCACACTATTTTTTGTGTGTTCTGCTGGTTTGTACAAACTCATTCGATCAGGTTCCTAGCATTTCAACATAGGGCTGATGAATATATGTACCATTATAACCATCAACATTAGAGTTCACATGAGCAGCAGGAGATAGCCAGGCCTTTATCCAAACATGATGACCAGAGGAAAGGTGTCTAGCATCTGGACCTCTTAATGCTGCTTTCATTAAAATGATATGGCATCTATTTATATACATAATGAATGTTAATAGAAGGACAGGTGCATTGTTGGATTCACAATACATTGGGACCCTGTTTAGATACTTATAGCTAAAGAAAATCATTCTCTTTAATCAGGAAAAGGGGTATAATCAACTTTGATGACACCTGGTGTCACACATAACAGGTATTTGTGTGATGCAGTGTCACCTAGTTTCCCTTCTGGCACACACTCACACATCTTCAAACATAACCATTATCACTTTGTCAGGTTGGAATAGTGCATGGTTTTGACACCAGGTGTCATCTTTGTTGTTCCTTGTTATTCTCATGGGTGAAATGGAATCATTTTCATTGTTTATAACCATAATAACATGTTGTCAATTCAACTTAGACCTAGCTATACACCTCTAATTCTATCAAGTTCCATTAGTGATCGAAAAACACACCATATGATTTGATTAAAGCGGCATTAAGAGGGACAGACCACAGACACCTTTCCTTTGGTTATCTTGTTTGGATAAAGGTCTGACCTTTCGTTACATGTGTATACAGCTGATAATTGGCATGAATTGCACACGACTTCATCAGGCCTTCACTACCATGGTAGGAATCTTGTTGAATGAAATAGTATGCCCATATACAGCAGGGAGTGCACTAACAGATTTCTGCCATGGTGCCCTATGCCAACTTCTAAATATAATGAGTATTACAAACTAAACAGACTTTCCTTTCTTTTTCCAAAAAATCTAAAAAGTGAAACAATATGGTTGGAAACATTTTTGTGCCATGGTACATGATGCTGTGTGAATATGTGTGAATTTGTGTGAATATGTGTGAGTATGTGCCACTTCTTGTCCTATGGGGTATGGTGTCATATTGTGCCAATTAGTTCCATAGGACACAGTGACACAAAGTGCACGTTCCAGAAACTAAGTCAAACTAATTTGCTGGGAGTCTACCAGGAGGCTCCCAAGAACCGCCAGGATGACCCTTAATCCAACTGCTTTAAGCCAAAGTTATGGGTGAGGCTACTACCCGAGCTTTTCCCAGAGATCATTTAGAAGGTCTCTTATATGATTACCCCAAAGTTGGGGTGCGGCTTATACGCAAGTTAGGCTTATAAGCGAGGTTTTACTGTACTTCACATATGTACTTAGACAATCAATAATCCAATTTTTCCCTGCTATATACACTTTTATTTTTTTAGCACAACAGTGCCATTAGTAAAACACGGAAAGCTATATTCCATAACCTCCCTGTGATAACCCCTGCTCATATTTCACAACTGTGCGAGGTAATCAAAATGTCAGTTTGCATACATTTGTATGATAAAGAGAGGGCCATGTCATAATTTGAATTGCAAAAGGTAAAATATAAACACAAAGGAACACTTGTTTAGGTCTTTTGACTGGGTTATAAATATCACTTAAACTCTTGAAATAACTCGGTCATCAGACCAAAACCTATGAACCTTTGTTTATGCATTGAGGCAATAAGTGACAAGTATACAGATAAAAAAAAAACACTCCCCTATACATGTTAGTTGGGCAGAAGGTGACAGCAGGGAAGGTGAGAGAGTCTGCCCATTTTACAGTGGTGTGGGTTGTGTAGTCCGGGTGCAGCAGTTTAGACACACCCACTGATATGGTGTAAACCATGAACATGAACATCCCGATCATCAGTAGAAGCCATAATACTCTGAAATATATAGTAATATATTTACGCAGGTAATGTGTTAAGTACTCTTATAAACTTGTTTATATGTCATACAATGTGTCTATTTCTGGATGTAAATATTTCATGTTGATTTTCATCATATTCATCACTTTCTTGAAAAACCGGCTTTCCCGACACTATGCCATACAAACAAGGCTGTATTTTGGAAATCTTTAGACTATTTGCCTTACAACTCACATTAAGAAACCTTGATGTTGCTATGTGCACATATTCTTATTGACAAAATGAACATTTTATATTACCTTCTCTCGAACTTTTGACTCAAGTCAAAAACCCGTTTTAAGCCATGAAATGTAGAATTCTGGGTATATCTGATCCATGTTTCCCTTGATTCCTCCATGTCCAGCCCTGCATCCACTATTAGGCACTGTCACTTGGGCTGAACAAAACATTCCTACAAATGTAGTCTGGTGAATTACTTTTTTGAGGGAAGTTCCGATGCTACATAGGGGTATAATGTGATAGACACCAACAGTCACATTCTTCTTACAAGAGAGGACTATGTAACCTATATTGGACACCTTCATTTGAATTTTTTGTTTACTTTATACAAACATGACTGTTGAGCATGAATTACCATATTCATGAATTCCATACTTTTCCTGTCATTCCGGTACGTTACTAATTCTGTAAGCCGATATGAAGTAAGAACGCTGCATTGGCTATAGATTACTTCAATTGGCTACAAACCTTTTTCTTTTTTATAGATTCAAGATTGATTCAAGAATGATGTCTGGGGGCTGGGTCATCCTATGTTACATCTCTGAAGTTTATAATACAATCATACACAATTTTATTGCAACAATGAATCATTCATTGGACAATAAGTTCATACTTTTGAATGATGTGAATGAAAACACTTGGCATAAGTAGGAAGCAGTCAATGTCCTTGATGAGTTTTGAGAAAATAGAAGACCAAATTCATGAATATATATATACTAACTTTTGGCATCCATTATAACCAATTCCTGGGATTATGCAATGCTGACGTTGCAATATGGTAGCCTCTCTGCTACAATTAGTTACAGCTCAGGCTGGATCCCTATGTAACTGATACCAAACACCTACAAATTCACCTGTGTGATGCCAACAGCGGTGACAGCATCAGGATACATAAAGTTAATCTCCACATTAGAAACTCGACAAACATCAATGATGGCAAATAACGCAGAATGCAGTGAGCGTTATATTATGTTGAAATAGGACAGAGATGCTTTCAGAGGTTGTGAAAAAAAGGTTGTGTGTGAGACATGTGCCATTGCTAGGAAATTCCTAGTCAATTCTATTCGCAGTAAATATCAATACTGTTCTTTAGAACATTATCAAATTTGAAATGGTTCTGTTATAAACAATAATGCTGACATGATGACTAAGGGTGTATTCCATCAAGGCAGGTCTTTGGTAAAGTGTTGCCGATTGTTGTTGATATTTGGGTATAATCAAAGCATGCATTGGACTAAAACCCTTCCCTTAAGATTATATCCCAGTGGGCACAAAACCGTGATCCAATGTTGATAACTGGTTGATATAGGGTAACTCGGTAGATCAATATGTTTTCAACATTGATGCAATGTTACTATTTCAACGTTGTCAACCAATACCTGTTTCAACATTGATGCAATGTTTGGATATCAACCTAGAATCAATCATGTGTTTCCCGCCTTTCCCACTAGGTGCTTCCACAACCTTCTCCTTATCAAATCTATCTTCATGCTACATCTATTTCTCCTAATTGTAAGCTCTTATTTTCTCATCAATGTATACAACTGATCAAAATCTCATTTATTTTCATTGACAACTATGGTGTGTGCATTTGGTTGATATTTGGAATTAAATGACAAGCATAAATGCATGGTTTCAGTAAGACACCCTTTATGTTGCTTAGAATAACAGATAAAGCCTTAGTCCTGACCAGGTTAGTTTGAAATGGATATGAATGCCTCTTAGTGCGATCACCAGAGGTCACTTATTTACCCCGCCCTAGATGGTGCCAGCATTATAATTTAATCTTGGAGAAATGGGGGGAGGATGTAGCGAAAATACATAAATTGCAAGGAATATGTCTACATAAGAATACTGCATTTAGGTTGAAAACATGACTATATTCTGAATCTCAAGTTATCCATCAGCAGTCAATATTAAATCAATGTAAATCATCATTTATTATGCTTATTCGTTGTTGATTCACAATGGCCATATCAATGTTGAATCACTGATAAATGATCAACGATGATCCCCTCATCAATATCAACCAAATGACAACCCTGTATCAACTGTTGATATCATGTCACTACACACGCTGAATCAACATTGAATCAACTAAAATTTGCCCACTGGGATTTGGGATTATCACTTTCTATGAAATGGATCTCTTTCTAAGAGTCATTTTAAAGGGGGTGAGTGTTAAGATTCAGACTAATCGGTACTTTTCTATGTTTTTCGGCTATAATATTATACTAGAAAAACTGATGGTGAGGGACAATATAATAAGCTTGATAACCAATAAGGTGCATTACTGGTAAAGAATAGCTTTCTGATAAATGTCATAGATATAGGACTATAACTCTGTGTGGTAGTGTGTCAGTAGGTACTCAATTTATTGGTGGTGCTGTACCCCTGCAGTGTTGTCAGGGTAGCCAAGGACAAGACACTCCAGTACCATCAATGGGGGTGCAGAGGGGTCTCCCTTCAGGTCCGCAAAATCCCAAAGTAAAGGCACAATGTGGAGTTGCTTTTTTTAGACCATTTTTACTGTAGTCAAAATTGTTCAAAAATTGCCAGGTTACTTAAATTATCGTACCAGGTCGCCAGGTTGCTTATAAAAACAGCCCAGGTCTCTTTTGACTCCTCTGCACCACGTTAATGACTTCACCTGTGCTCTAAACACATCTCCCAAAAGGCCTTCACAACGGATGCACAGTAAACACCCTGCATATTCAAAAGTAGCTCAGAGGTTTCTCCAGGTAGTTTTCCAACCAAAGGTTTGAGATGGGTAGCGTCGGAAGGTTTGTCGATATCAAAATGTGAAGTTTATATATGTTCAACAGACGTAGACGTCTGATTTAGATTTATCTACCACATTTAGACGTAAATCTAGGTAATAAATCTACGTAGATCTATATTAAAAATAAGTTTTCAATCTCAATTTTATAGCTCTCTAACTGGTGCGAGCTTGTTCCTGCAACTGTAGTGTTTACACTGACACCAGCAATCTCGTGAGACCTTGGCTCTGCTCTCGTACTGCAACTCGTTGTCCGGAAGCTATGGGTTGTGAGTGTCTGGTAACTGCCTAAGTCTCAGGATAAATTACAAGCTCAGAACTAATATGGCTGCCCATATGTAGAAATCCGAGACTTCGCTATATAACTTCTCACTATCACACTAGGTGGCAGCATTATCAATTATGGAGAGGATATTGCTGCTCTTTAACGAATCTACCACATTCAAGCAGTAAATTGTCATTACTTATGAATTAAATTGAATAGTATGCAATTAAACTGTATAAATTATATATGTATTTATAAAGCACAGTGCATTAAAGAATTACGCATTGATATGTGCGTTGCGGCACTTTACTAAGCTGACACCACATCAGTGGTAAATGAAAGAAATACAAAGCAAGGCCTTATTTACAGCCCCATCTGAAGAGTCACTTGGATTGGGGTCAAAATCACCTGGGTCACATACTTTTGCCCTCTGGTGTAAACTTTGTGAAGTAAAAATTGATCTGGAATTCCAGTAGCAGAACTTAGTGGCAGCATTATGAACTACATGCTCTACTCTAAGATTCTAGCCCCTTTAAACTACAAAAATAAACTATATAGAATGAAATGAGACTGAAACTCATAGTAGTTATTGTGTATGAATATTGTTTGTTGATGCAAATTTGTCTGCAATATCATGCAAGTCTTTGACTGAATCCCAAAAGGCTAAGGGTATGTGAGTGCATAAATTATCCCCGACGGGTAGATATCACAGGTCACTAGATAACAAGAAACAGAATCTCAAAGCTAGAGGTCACATAACGCCATCAGCGTCCAGGACACCTACACTGAGAATTGTTAGTTGAAAACCGGGTGGTTGTGCCCGTCCGAGTGCTCAGAAGTGGGGTAAAAAAGCAACTCTACTCTGAACCACAAGGATCACCATGCATCATATAACAACCAAGGGCATCATGTATTAAGGTATCATGTCAACCTTAAAAGGATAAGGAAAATTCATGAATAGGAATAGTTACCCTATTGTATTATATGTTACTTCATGGAGTAGTTAAACCACTGCAGGCCACTGTACTGAGGATAATGGTGAGAGTCGAGGCTGATCACGAGTCGCAGACAAGTGTGCTCAGCCGTGACTAACTAATTATCCTTAACTGACTTATGCCACACCAGTGTTGAGTGTCTTCTCACCTTTTGTATATCATATACAGTTGGGCGATTTCTTTTGTTCTGCTGGCCAAGTGGTTGAGTTTGAGTTTGATTTGCTTTTATTGACTGGAAACGTCACAACAAGTTCAGTCTTTCAATAACAATGTGGTATACTATTTAATGACCATGTTTGCCTCAAGGATGAGTAGGTATTTATGTCTAGTGATATGCGTAGCACTCCAAATCAAGTACTGTTTGTGCTTTTTATACTTTATGTATTTATCTTGCTATAAAAAGAAATACCTTTATGTAATCTACTCTGAGAAAATTGACTAATTTTGATTGAGTAAAAATGTCCCATCCTCTTGTATGGTTACAATGAATCATATATAGATTAGGTATAGATAGCCACAGTGTCTAATAAGATATATATTTAATGTGTTATTTGTAAAATGATGGATCTCTACTTATGTTAAAGAACAAGCACCACGCAATCTCATGTAGCCTGACCCAATTTTGCCGTTGTATTTTACCCTTTCAGGGTGCATGTTGACATTTGTCTTTGTCATCATGAAGCACCAATGCAGCCCTGGCGAGTAACTTGTGGGTGCTGCATTGGTGCATCATGCCGAAGATTTGGGAGTGTATCAACCCTGTATTGTTGGCATGATACTTGAATGCAGCCTTTGGTAAGTTACTCACTGGATTCACGCATCATGATGACCAAGAGCATGATTCATTAAGGTATCATGCCGTCCTTAAAAGGTTAAGCACTATGCTAACTGAGCCATGGTGTGTAACGTGCAGTGAATGTATCATTGATCTGTGAAACAACACTGGGATCGGAGATGTAGAGCCAGGCTCAAGTCTGACTAGTCCTAGCTGAGGTTCAGAATACAAAACCAGGATGAACTCCTCCATAATACGTCCATCAATATGTCTGTAACTACCGAGCCAGGTTCCTGAACAAACTCATCAACACAAGGTGATCCTACTGCACATGGTACAATGTTTGCACAGCAGATCTATACACGTACCAGGCGCAGGCCTCACCAGCCCGAGCAAAGTGTAAGAAACCAGGATTAACTCCTTCCTGATACATTCATCAATATGAGTACAGACCGTGCCAGCGTTATTAACAAACTCATCAGTATAAGTCCCGATGACTCATTATGGGCAGCATTACATTCCGGCATGATACATTAATGTAGCTCTATCAAGAAATGTGCTATGACTGCATTCATGCATCATACTTAGCTTACCGGATCGATACAATGTCTAAGGGTATACCTGATGCATCAAGCTGTGTCAGTGAGTAAGCCCTTTGCTGTTGGGTCAGCATTACAGAAGAGCCTGAGACATTAAAGCATTATGTGCCACTTAAAGGGTTAATCCTATCGTATATGAAGTCCAGAGGATCTATACTGCTAAGTTAACCCTTTGAGTGCTGCACAATGCTGTATGCAGTATGAACTTAAATCATGATGATGCATGAATGCAGCCCTGGCAAGTATCATGCCAGCTCTCTATGTATCAACCCCAGAGAGTCAGAATGCAGCCTTTTCAAGTAACTCATCGGGGCTGCAGTCATGTACCAGGAGGATCAATGGGCATTTTGCATTGATGCACTATGTGGTCCTCAGAGGGTTAAAGTGCATATTGGTGGTGCCCCACCAGCAGTCCTCATATCAGCAGATCGAGGCTTGGCACACACCACCTAGCCACTCCCAGAGGCTGACACACACAGCAGGGACAATCCTGAGAGACGAACTGAAGAAGCAGTGAGCAAAGGTACTACTTTTTTCTTCTTTTTCAAATCAGTTATTTATCCTGGAATACAATGGGAACATTGATTGATTCCAATAAATACCACATTTATTCAAAGTTGGACCTACCAACGGTGATGGGTATATTACACCCATTGCGAAGTATGGCTGTTATGTGAATATCAGAAACGTCCAGTTTATTTGACAGATATCGGTTTTCCACAGGGTATACAAACACAAATTATTTCCCATGGAAAGAGATTTTGATAGTGGACCTAGGCACGGTGATGAGATCTGTACATGGTGATGTGACATAAGAACAGTTGTTTGTATGTTATTGACAGATTTTGAAAATAATTATTTCATTTTTTTCTGATTGAAAGGTACCTTAAACGTATATATAACTTCTGGTAGAAAGCCAAAGGTGGTACCCATGGGAAGGTCTATTCAATACTGTGGATAGAACAAGACTGACAGTTTTTGTATTGCCTGTACACTGTTATCACATGATGGGCTGTTTCAGGCTTGTGATCCATTTTCGTAATACGTTTTATATCAAACTAATAGTATGATGTTTAAGTACCATTGTTCTAGTATGTGAATATGTAAGGGATTGGTAATCCCTGTACCCGAGTTGTAGGCTTGCAGAAGTGGTTAACTCCCCTCTCATACTGATCTAGTCAAGTAGGGTGTCTGCGGACAAATAGATGTGGATCAATTGTGTTAGCATACTGGTCACTAGTGTCAGCAATCCGAGTTTGATCCTCCTTGAAGTAGCTTGCAGGGACTGCATTCATACACCCAAAGGGCCTGCATAATGTAGCAGTGTAGCAGTGGCTAGTTACTTGTTGGGGTTGTATCCATGGATCACGAAGACCAAGGATATTAAGGCAGTAATCATCCCATAACCTTTTAAGGATGGATTCATAATTTGCATATTTGTGCTTCGAATCAAGCTCACAAGTTTGAATTTATTTCAAAGCCATAAACCTAGTTAAAATATAGGGTAGGTTTACCCTAAGTCAAACACATACCTTGAGTCAACAACTATTAACATGAAATTACTGGTTTACCATGAATCTGGTAATGATGAACTCCCACTGAACTGATAATTGAAGTGTTATAGAAGTGTATACTGCAATTTACAATCATATTATCCTGCCTTTTTCATACTGTAAAATCAGTCTCAAGTACCCCTGTTTGACCTGTTTTGACAAACAGAGAATAAAAATGTCTCTACCGCTCGTAGTCTTGGGTAGTTGTATCAGATTATTTGTCCCTGTCTTACATAATGTTGATTGGTGTTGTGAGCTGGATCTATGTCTTAATTACTCTGGCAAAATCAATTTTTCAATCGGATTGAGGACTGGTTTTGTAGATGTATCAGTTTCACCTCAAGTCTGATTGATAAGGATCTCACAGGGTATATTCATGGGGCCCGTGGGGCATGTGTCTATTCTAGACCCCTGGAAATGGCCTTGTCTGTCTCGCTAGAACGGCCACAATTGATTGTATAGAGCTCCCACTCTCCCCTGGCTGGGCCCAAAAGTCCTGTTTTCCAACAAAACTCTCAGCAGGCCTAACCAACGACCATGTGGATAGGACGGCCTAAACTGAAAAGGCCGCCAGGTGACATTACCATGAAGCTTTTAAGAATAAGGAGAAATACATTTGGGGAAGAATGAGAGGGGGCAGCATGGTATTGTACAAGTGATACTGACTGTGTTTGTGTCCTATGTTTGTTTTACTACTAATTCCTCCTGTAGCCTAATGCAAAATGATCTGTTATATCTTGTTGGCGCTGCCTGGACAAAGTAATTGATCTCTTGACTTCTGTAGTTTCTGTGTCCCACATGACCATTCCTGTGATTATCTAAATCCATGGAGAAAGACATTAACTATTTACAAGAGGCGGGCACACTCTTCACAAGTTTGTAATAACTTACATTTCCTAAGTCTGCTTGGTATCGGATGTGGCGATATATGATGCTCTGCACATCAATATTTATCAATTTCTTATGACCAAAACCTACCTTTGCTTAGATATTTCAGAAAAGACACATCATCTAACATGAGTGTCAATCCCCATAGACAAGTGGAAATAGAGCTTTTTAGTTCAATGTGTACCAAAGTGTTAAAATACATCTGTACGTGTGGTACCTATTCTTTCATGAGTTTAAAGTTGAACGTTTGGCTTAGGTCATCCCATTGTATCGAATAGGGGAAAAGGTTCCACCTGTTAATTGCTTCATCATTAGATATTGATTGGTTTATTTTCTAACAAATGTTAAATCAGATTAGATGTGGACACCATTTCTTTGTGTCTAAGAATTTTACTTGAAGTTCAGGAATCACATCACTTCTTATGCCTGGTTAGCAGTGGTGTACAGTGCATCATTAATCAACTATTAAGGGTTGCATTTGAAGCTCTTATTAGTAGCTTATGATGTGCTTCCTGGCTGCCTTTGCACAAGGAGCAATATGTGTTGCAAAATCAACTACTTGTAGTGGCAGAATTTCGCGCAGCTGCTTGTAAGGGCTGCAGAAAATTGCCTTTGAATGCACTAATGAACAGTCCTAGTACTACTACTAGTACGCATGACATCACTTATTAAGTGACTAATTAAAGCTTCATTGCAGTGAGTACTAACCAGCTCCACAAGTGATAAAATGACATGCTCCGGTAACACTAATGTGCAACACTTATTAGTCACTTAGCCATCAGCACTTAATGATTACTGCAGATAAATTGCGTAATAAGTGCTTAAAGCTAAATGACCAATAAGTGCTGCACATTAGTGTTACACAAGCATGTCATTTTAGCACTGTTGCAGCTGGCTAGTACCCACTGCAGTGCTGCACTTATTAGTCCCTTAAGGTGGGTCGCTGCCATTGCAGAATGGACTACTGCGCATCTTTCTGCGAATATGGCTTGAATATATCAGAATAACACTATTTTTGGTAGAGGTACGCTCAGACTAGTTGTCTATACTGAAAACAATTTTTGGACAATTTCAAGCAAAATTGAGGCTTTTATGGCACTTTATATTTTAAATGTAATTCTTGAAGGTATTTTAGGCATTTTATACAATTCTTCAGAAGATTTCATTTATGAAGTGATAAAATGCATTTAAAAGAGTATAAAAGACAATAACTTCTTTGAATATATCCATAGCTACATAATGAGACCATTTTACATGCAGATTGTTGGGGATTTACCCATAATGCAATGCTTCAAAGATTTGATTTAGTCCGTTTTTGCATTACTTTTTTACTTTAAAGAGCCAAAACCCTCAAATTATGCATGGGACCCCATATCAAAATTACACTTATTCATCGGCAAATGATTTGAGCAATCTTTTGGGAAAGTTTAAGAATAATCTGAACATTTTCATAACTATTTTTCTTTGATTATGTAAAGAGATAGTGAAAATTTATTCCTATTCTTCTCCAAAAGATGACATTTTTACCCAGAATGCAAAGTGATAAAACTCTAAAACTATTTTTAGAATAAAGGTATATATCCTTGTGTTCATTGTGTGACGTTTCAAAATTCTGTGGTTATCGGTTGGTAAAAAATAAAGTCATAGGAATTTTTACATTATTTTCGTGTTATTTGTAAAATGATGGATCTCTACTTATGTTAAAGAACAAGCACCACGCAATCTCATGTAGCCTGACCCAATTTTGCCGTTGTATTTTACCCTTTCAGTGTGCATGTTGACATTTGTCTTTGTCATCATGAAGCACCAATGCAGCCCTTGCGAGTAACTTGTGGGTGCTGCATTGGTGCATCATGCCGAAGATTTGGGAGTGTATCAACCCTGTATTGTTGGCATGATACTTGAATGCAGCCTTTGGTAAGTTACTCACTGGATTCACGCATCATGATGACCAAGAGCATGGTTCATTAAGGTATCATGCCGTCCTTAAAAGGTTAAGCACTATGCTAACTGAGCCATGGTGTGTAACGTGCAGTGAATGTATCATTGATCTGTGAAACAACACTGGGATCGGAGATGTAGAGCCAGGCTCAAGTCTGACTAGTCCTAGCTGAGGTTCAGAATACAAAACCAGGATGAACTCCTCCATAATACGTCCATCAATATGTCTGTAACTACCGAGCCAGGTTCCTGAACAAACTCATCAACACAAGGTGATCCAACTGCACATGGTACAATGTTTGCACAGCAGATCTATACACGTACCAGGCGCAGGCCTCACCAGCCCGAGCAAAGTGTAAGAAACCAGGATTAACTCCTTCCTGATACATTCATCAATATGAGTACAGACCGTGCCAGCGTTATTAACAAACTCATCAGTATAAGTCCCGATGACTCATTATGGGCAGCATTACATTCCGGCATGATACATTAATGTAGCTCTATCAAGAAATGTGCTATGACTGCATTCATGCATCATACTTAGCTTACCGGATCGATACAATGTCTAAGGGTATACCTGATGCATCAAGCTGTGTCAGTGAGTAAGCCCTTTGCTGTTGGGTCAGCATTACAGAAGAGCCTGAGACATTAAAGCATCACATGATGGGCTGTTTCAGGCTTGTGATCCATTTTCGTAATACGTTTTATATCAAACTAATAGTATGATGTTTAAGTACCATTGTTCTAGTATGTGAATATGTAAGGGATTGGTAATCCCTGTACCCGAGTTGTAGGCTTGCAGAAGTGGTTAACTCCCCTCTCATACTGATCTAGTCAAGTAGGGTGTCTGCGGACAAATAGATGTTGATCAATTGTGTTAGCATACTGGTCACTAGTGTCAGCAATCCGAGTTTGATCCTCCTTGAAGTAGCTTGCAGGGACTGCATTCATACACCCAAAGGGCCTGCATAATGTAGCAGTGTAGCAGTGGCTAGTTACTTGTTGGGGTTGTATCCATGGATCACGAAGACCAAGGATATTAAGGCAGTAATCATCCCATAACCTTTTAAGGATGGATTCATAATTTGCATATTTGTGCTTCGAATCAAGCTCACAAGTTTGAATTTATTTCAAAGCCATAAACCTAGTTAAAATATAGGGTAGGTTTACCCTAAGTCAAACACATACCTTGAGTCAACAACTATTAACATGAAATTACTGGTTTACCATGAATCTGGTAATGATGAACTCCCACTGAACTGATAATTGAAGTGTTATAGAAGTGTATACTGCAATTTACAATCATATTATCCTGCCTTTTTCATACTGTAAAATCAGTCTCAAGTACCCCTGTTTGACCTGTTTTGACAAACAGAGAATAAAAATGTCTCTACCGCTCGTAGTCTTGGGTAGTTGTATCAGATTATTTGTCCCTGTCTTACATAATGTTGATTGGTGTTGTGAGCTGGATCTATGTCTTAATTACTCTGGCAAAATCAATTTTTCAATCGGATTGAGGACTGGTTTTGTAGATGTATCGGTTTCACCTCAAGTCTGATTGATAAGGATCTCACAGGGTATATTCATGGGGCCTGTGGGGCATGTGTCTATTCTAGACCCCTGGAAATGGCCTTGTCTGTCTCGCTAGAACGGCCACAATTGATTGTATAGAGCTCCCACTCTCCACTGGCTGGGCCCAAAAGTCCTGTTTTCCAACAAAACTCTCAGCAGGCCTAACCAACGACCATGTGGATAGGACGGCCTAAACTGAAAAGGCCGCCAGGTGACATTACCATGAAGCTTTTAAGAATAAGGAGAAATACATTTGGGGAAGAATGAGAGGGGGCAGCATGGTATTGTACAAGTGATACTGACTGTGTTTGTGTCCTATGTTTGTTTTACTACTAATTCCTCCTGTAGCCTAATGCAAAATGATCTGTTATATCTTGTTGGCGCTGCCTGGACAAAGTAATTGATCTCTTGACTTCTGTAGTTTCTGTGTCCCACATGACCATTCCTGTGATTATCTAAATCCATGGAGAAAGACATTAACTATTTACAAGAGGCGGGCACACTCTTCACAAGTTTGTAATAACTTACATTTCCTAAGTCTGCTTGGTATCGGATGTGGCGATATATGATGCTCTGCACATCGATATTTATCTATTTCTTATGACCAAAACCTACCTTTGCTTAGATATTTCAGAAAAGACACATCATCTAACATGAGTGTCAATCCCCATAGACAAGTGGAAATAGAGCTTTTTAGTTCAATGTGTACCAAAGTGTTAAAATACATCTGTACGTGTGGTACCTATTCTTTCATGAGTTTAAAGTTGAACGTTTGGCTTAGGTCATCCCATTGTATCGAATAGGGGAAAAGGTTCCACCTGTTAATTGCTTCATCATTAGATATTGATTGGTTTATTTTCTAACAAATGTTAAATCAGATTAGATGTGGACACCATTTCTTTGTGTCTAAGAATTTTACTTGAAGTTCAGGAATCACATCACTTCTTATGCCCGGTTAGCAGTGGTGTACAGTGCATCATTAATCAACTATTAAGGGTTGCATTTGAAGCTCTTATTAGTAGCTTATGATGTGCTTCCTGGCTGCCTTTGCACAAGGAGCAATAGGTGTTGCAAAATCAACTACTTGTAGTGGCAGAATTTCGCGCAGCTGCTTGTAAGGGCTGCAGAAAATTGCCTTTGAATGCACTAATGAACAGTCCTAGTACTACTACTAGTACGCATGACATCACTTATTAAGTGACTAATTAAAGCTTCATTGCAGTGAGTACTAACCAGCTCCACAAGTGATAAAATGACATGCTCCTGTAACACTAATGTGCAACACTTATTAGTCACTTAGCCATCAGCACTTAATGATTACTGCAGATAAATTGCGTAATAAGTGCTTAAAGCTAAATGACCAATAAGTGCTGCACATTAGTGTTACACAAGCATGTCATTTTAGCACTGTTGCAGCTGGCTAGTACCCACTGCAGTGCTGCACTTATTAGTCCCTTAAGGTGGGTCGCTGCCATTGCAGAATGGACTACTGCGCATCTTTCTGCGAATATGGCTTGAATATATCAGAATAACACTATTTTTGGTAGAGGTACGCTCAGACTAGTTGTCTATACTGAAAACAATTTTTGAACAATTTCAAGCAAAATTGAGGCTTTTATGGCACTTTATATTTTAAATGTAATACTTAAAGGTATTTTAGGCATTTTATACAATTCTTCAGAAGATTTCATTTATGAAGTAATAAAATGCATTTAAAAGAGTATAAAAGACAATAACTTCTTTGAATATATCCATAGCTACATAATGAGACCATTTTACATGCAGATTGTTGGGGATTCACCCATAATGCAATGCTTCAAAGATTTGATTTAGTCCGTTTTTGCATTACTTTTTTACTTTAAAGAGCCAAAACCCTCAAATTATGCATGGGACCCCATATCAAAATTACACTTATTCATCGGCAAATGATTTGAGCAATCTTTTGGGAAAGTTTAAGAATAATCTGAACATTTTCATAACTATTTTTCTTTGATTATGTAAAGAGATAGTGAAAATTTATTCCTATTCTTCTCCAAAAGATGACATTTTTACCCAGAATGCAAAGTGATAAAACTCTAAAACTATTTTTAGAATAAAGGTATATATCCTTGTGTTCATTGTGTGACGTTTCAAAATTCTGTGGTTATTGGTTGGTAAAAAATAAAGTCATAGGAATTTTTACATTATTTTCGTACTTTTAATGTAAAATTAAAATACTTTTATTTTTCAAAAATCCATATTTTAAAAAGTAGCTCGGGACCCCCTATTTTTCTTTTCGTTTTCCGTTTTCAAATGATTTAGGGGTGCCTCAGAAAAAAAATTGTGGAATTCTGAACACTTTGATTCAATGGGATCGACCCACCTTAATAAGGTATTTTTTGCCCACTGGGTGACCATTTAAATACACAATTCAAAAGTACCTGTTAAACCCCCAACTTGCAATACCGCGGTAGTGCATTTGGAGGCATCTCATTGGCTAAGGAGAGGAGGCTGAGCAGCTGGGAGTTGTCCCATGAGCTATCATCACACCCGGGGTCAGAGGTCACATACCAGACAGTGGCAGTTAAACTTTGAATAAAATAACCCAAACAGAGATCTGTCACCTCTGATACAGCAGTTATATTAAAATGATACTGTCTGGATTTCATATTAACCATTAGATATTAGTCTATTAACTTGGATGTGTGAAAGTGCCATATCTAGCTTTATTCTATAGAGAGTAATCTGAATTATTCTAGTCACCCTTTCCACTGTATCTCACACCCACATGGTATTGTTTATTGTACACAGGCTGTGTGACCCTGTAGCTGAGTTGAGTGAGTGGCCAATCAGAGTGTGTTACTGTGTAGGTGCCTGTCAGTCAAATCCTCAAACGGTTTTCTAGTTAGTAAAATTTGAATTTATACCTGGTTTTATTACAATATAAGATATCAATACAAAATGTATTTCATATTATCTCATCAGCCCTAGCCTCAAACATAATTATGCAATTTTATAAAAGCAGGGATTTGATATATTCTTAGCAATCCTTGGATACATTGATGACCAGTGTACATCAGCTGGTAGAGAGGACATTTAAAAAGAGGTGTGGCCTGCAGTTCATATAGTCCAGGTGGGGGTTTAATAATGAAATTAATTGGGCCAAATAAAAAAAAAGGTTTGTTTCAGGTAACATGGGAAGAAACTCTAGGGTCGGTAGGTCGGATTTTTTTTTTTTAACTTTTTTTTTTTTTACTTCCCCTCTAAAATTGACCCAAAAAAATGTAAAAATGGGAAGATTTTTTCAAAAATTCCTGTGAACCAAAAATTGACCTTAAAAAAATTGTAAAAATATAAAAACTTCTTCAAAATTGAATAAAAAAACGTAGGGTCGGCCCTATTTAGATAGGGTCGGTCGGGTGACCTGAAACAAATCTTCTTTTTTTTTTGGCCTTGTAGGAACAAACACAGGTGTAATATTCCTGGATTGAAAAGCAGTAATTGCAATGCCTCCCCAAGCTGCATAATACACTTCAGCAGTATTGAACCATTTTCAGCATATCACAGCTCTCGTGGGAAAGGCACTACAATTTATAAAGCACCATGTCCTGCACCGAGGCTAATAAGCCTATTCAAACTATACAATTTTCCTGAGCGAATATCAAAACTATAACCACATATTATAGAAAACATGAGCTCCGAGCCTCGCCAATGTCCCTTGTAGACTCCCACCCTTTTTGGACCCGCTCCTTATTCCCATAAAAATCATTGGGTACTGACCCCTAATCAACCACTTAGCATAGCCGCAATAATGTTACGTCACATGTACTGGTAAAGGGACCTCAGGTCCCCCTTTAAAACTCATTGGGGTACATTTAGTTTAAAAAAAGTAAAAAAGGTTAGGTAACATATATATATATATAGGTGCATATATATAATCAGTGGTAGGAGACCCTAAATTCACCACAGGATCATAATCTGCGGTCCAAATTGTTACAATAGCCCTTGGTAAAATCTTTTTTTAATAAAAAGCTACTAGTTGCCATGATAATGTGGGGTGATGCTTAGAGGGGCGAAAGGTCAAGGTCGAAGGTCACTGGGCACCTGTAAAATGTCTCCAGTGTGTGTAAGTACACACTTTTTTTATGTAGGATGCAAATTGAAAAATCAAATGCATATTAAGCTTTAGTTTAAGTGGTCATTCATTACTGCACACTCAAGAGCACCAAACCTTTTGCCCATGTGGAAGGGAAAAATAGGATCTGAACTAGACATTTTGTAGGCTATTTGTACGGTGACACCTATAACAAGATAGATATTACCAAGTAATAACCTGTGCAAGCTGTCTTTGCAAGAAAATAATAAAAATAAAAATCATTAAAATGCAGCATTCGATTACACAAATGTGATCAATATTATTGTTGTGGAAGATGAGATCTGATTATCTGGTAGCCATATTCAATTGGCCCGGTTTTTAATAGAAGCTTCAGGACATTTAAGTGGGTTTATACTCCACCTGGGAGTTTGGTCTATTGTACTTACTGTAGGTTATGCAGCATATTTTCCTCTCTCACACCACCATGTGATCTGTCTGAGGGGAGTGAGCTAGCTCATAAACCCTCCTCAGGAGGTTATGTGCACTAGGTCAAGTCTGGGAAGAGGTATTGGGGATAGTTTCCTTTTAAAACCCTGCCTTTAGTGGATTTGAACCTGATAAATCCTCCAATCTGATGAACTTCGCCCTAACATGTTGGCCACAGAGGAACACCTGTGTGAAGGATCTCATAAGAACTACTGGTTACTTATCTATTGTTATACTTAAAATATATCATTGTCTAAAAATTGTTCAGCCTTATTCTGATTTGAACCCATGATCTTCTAGTTGCAAGTCCAAATGACCGCTACACTATAGGGCCAAGGCTGTAAGGTATACACTCAGACCTACTTAGGTTGCCATGTTAATAGGTTAGCACAGGAATACCTGGTGGAAATAGTTAGAACTGTTTTCACCATTTTATTGAGAAAAGAGATCACTATTGCATTATTGCCTTGATATGATAGGGGGTTAGGACTTTCTGTATTTCTCATAATTTTTCCATTTTTCTTTTCCAAACTTGATAAATAAGCACTTGACATTTAAAATGATCTCACATTACAAAATCTATGATGGTGACAAGAATGTGATTAGAACTGGGGACTCTTTGGCTACATTACCCTGTGCCCTATCCCTTTGGCTGTCAGGTAACTTGCAAAGTTGTGTGTTGCTTTAGATAATTAATCATGTTAGTTCAAGGGATTTGGATATGTTGGTTCGAACCCCACATTATCCAATGAAAGGATATTCCTTATCAAAAGATGGATATCATTTTCTTGATCTACTATGGTTAAAGGGCAGCGTATAAGTGAGAAAGACCTCCTTTGAGCTGTAGAATATGGTGCATAACCTCTTCTATTGCGCCTCAGAGGTTATGTACCATATTCTACAGCTTTTTTCCCACGCGAAATCATAGATTAATGATGAGACTCTAGTCAGCCTCTATGATTAAAAACCAATAGTCAGGCTATGTAACTCGACCCAACCTACCCAAACTATCTCTACATGTACAAAACATGTGTAGGCAAAGTCCTGGCTATATCTAACAGGATTTGGCACCATTTTACTATATGCAGCATCTCTTATATAATAAGTGTCCTAACTTTCCTGTGACTATGCGACTAGATACCAAAATAATATCATCATAGTGGCACTGTAATACCTGTATGGCATAAGGTTAACTATCAGTTTAAACAGTTACAAAGGTCCTTTTATAGTCCACATATGCGTGATATCGCCTCTGTATCACATTTCAGGAATTTCCATCTCAGAATCACCAGGGAATCACCTGGTGTTTCCACAATTTTAAATATGTATACCAATCCTGGAGGCTAGATTATTGGATTTTGCAAAATTCCTTTTTTCCAGCATAAGACAAAATAGTTACCTTACCATCTGAGATACAATGGATACATTGTGTATCTTATTTTTTCACTATATAGGGGTATCAACCTGAAAGGACCTGAAACCTCATGAATCGATTGACTATACCGCAAGGTTATTGTAAAAAGTTATTTTAGATAGTCTCAAACTGCCACAGTTGATAATGGGGACGTGTTAAAGATGTCATTTTTGGCTTTTTTGACTTTTTGACAAAAATCCTGGAAGATTAGGATGTTTTCTCATACATACCAAAAATACGAAAAAAATAATGTATACATTTATATTTTGTAGGGGTATAGGGCTGAGGGTTCGACCATGGTTTTTTGCAGTTCAAATGGGGGGAAACAAATCATGCATGATTTTATTCCAAAATGGGCAATGAGTTCAAATTGATAGAACCTGATAGGGAATGAGGGGAAATGGAATGGATAGGAATGAAAGTATGTTATTTATGAACATTGAGTCCTAATCATGAGATTTCAACTTTTACTAAAGTGTATCCATATCAACACTCAAACCTGCATTTTCCAGCTTTATGTTTTAATTCCCGTTAGATTCTAAAATTCCTATATTATGATTATTTTCATCTAAACTGGCCAAAAGAAGAAAATGCAGACTGCCTCCTATTTCTTAGGTACCTATCAAAGTATATGTTAACCAGATGCTATGCTTTTAAATGAGATAAATCTAAATTTGTGACCTGGATTTGGAGAACAAATATGTAAATTATGCAAAAGAGATTTAAATAGTTCAGTATATCTAAATTGGATGACTTAGGGCCAATATGGGGCTACATTCAAATCGAAGATTCAATATATAAATGGAGTATCTTTATCATTACTGTCATATATAGCATCAATGTAGTAACAGAAAACAAGTGAGAACATTGAGCATCTTGTTATTATGTGATATTCAGGTTTATAGAGCTTGGTATGGATTATCTGGAATCACAACTAAACTGAGGTATTCAAAAGCATCATTGTAATCTTTAACTCCTTGTATTTTTCAGTGCGGTTTCCTTTGATCTGACATTCAAAGGCCAGGAGCAGTGTGCCGTGAACAATGCCACCAGACAGGTTATTGTGGCATGTGGCCATTTGGCTGACATGCCTCCAATCGATAGTCAATGCAGCACGAGTATATGGAGATACTGGTGTAAGCGCCATACTGGATGGGCAATACATATCTGAGACTTCAATGGAAATAAGGTCAACCAAACTGACTACCGTAGACAAATTGCTCACCAAAATGATGCCAAATGTACAAACCCTGACCTTCTATTCAAATTATATGTTGCGAAACTTCTCAGATGATGCTCTGGAGGACTTAGCCAAATTGAAATCACTTACCATGACATACACAGGACTGAAGAAGATCCCAAATTTAGCGCCAGTTAAGATGACACTAGAGAGACTAAACATTCTTAGCAGTTTGATTACAACAATTCCCACCGATACGTTCAATGGCATGGAAAAGCTTATTTATCTGTTAGTCTCACAAAGTCCACTAACTCACTTCCCTAACCTGCGCGGCGTTAGATCACTGAGGACTATGCACTTCATGAACACTAAAATGTCATCCATCGATGCAAGCAACCTCCCACCAGAGGCTACTGTGTTCACCATATCCTACAATGAAGAATCCATGAACGCTGCTCCACTTGCCAGGTCTATGCCCAAACTTAATGAACTCAGTCTCACCTCAGATCCAAGCACAGTGCACTTGGATGATTACCTTAAGGGTTGCCATGACTTAAGGATACTAAAAGCTAGAGGTAATAGCCTGACATCATTCCCAGACCTGGATAGCTGCTCAGGAACGATTACAACGATAGACCTCTACCAGAACAACATTACGGTCATTCTACGTGAAAATCTCATCAACCTGACTGCCCTGACTAGACTCACACTGGACAAGAACCCATTGACATTCCTGCCTGTCATGCTGGATACTGCTTTTGCACCTAACCTGGGATATTTGAATGTAAACTATCTCATTCCACGATCAAGTGGCGCTTTGAGCATCCAGTTCCCAAAAGTTGACCGTGTCTACCTCACCAACTCCTCTCTCACTGTGTTCCCAAACATTTCTGACAATTTTCGCATTGTTGCTCTTAGCAAGAACCTGATCCACTCAATCAGTGCATCCTCATTCAGTGAAACATTGCGTGTGACCACAATAGACCTGACAGACAATGGACTCGAGATCTTCCCTCCAATAGCCATTCTACCCTACCTTACACAGTTAACACTGAACACTAATCCCATCAGGAACATCACATGGGCAGCTGCTAATCCCACAAACCTTAACCTCAACTCCCTCCCGCTGTCTCGTCTATACTTGGCTGGTGTTGTCATGACAGAGGAAAGGGACCCGTCTCTGTGGCAGAAACTAGTCAGTCTGCGGTACCTTTACATGACCAAATGTCATCTCACAGAGTTCCCTCCATACCTCAGGGAGGTGGCTAGACTTAGTTTACTAGACCTGGATGACAACAATATCAAAGAACTCAACCCTGATGACTTGTCTAAAATGACCTTACTCACATACCTGTACATTAGAAGAAACAAGCTGACATATGTGTCAGCAGCATCAATGAAGGCACTGAACAATCTCAGGTATATCTACCTAGAAGGGAATAACCTGAAAACATTTAGAGATATTTGGAACCCAATCAGGTTCAATCCTCGGGTTGATTTGAAAGACAACAAGTTTGTGTGTGATTGGAGGCTGTGTTGGATGGTGAATATAACAGGAATGACTGTATATATGGATGAGACCCCTTGTACTGGACCCACAAGGCTGATAAACACACCCTGGAAGGATGTGACCAGAGAGCTACTGTACTGCGATGAATATGAAGGTAAACCTAGCTTTTTCTAAGCGGTCATCTATCTCAAGGTTGCAGTCTCTGTAAAAACTTTTTCTTCCCATAGGACATTAGGTCAAGTTTTCAATGTTGCAGGACCTGTGCTATTGCAGGATGTTGTCGAAGGAACGGATAGCCACATATCGGACAATGTTTTGCACCTAAGTATTAACTAGAGCCTAGTTTTGTACATTAAAAGTACATATTTTTTGTAATCATTATGGCCAAATAAGGATATATAGATATATAGTTTTACACAGTATGTAGACAAACATATTTCAGCTTTAGAAACCCAACTGAATTCTTCTCGTTCAGAAAAGCCTAACAGGTGACTGGACATTTGGTCCTTCTACACTAGTAAATCAGCTGGACCGGTAACATTTTAGGTGGACATTGCCACTGTCCTGCATGTTTTCGCAAAGACTGAAGTTGAAAACCTTCGATCAGTTGTCTAATCTGACATGACTTTTTAATAATCATCTTTTCTTCAAGATTTTTACCCGTAATAGTAGGATTGATTCATATAGCGTTTGAAGGTTGGTTTCCCTCAATGGAATGTGATGAGAACCTTAAGACAATTATCGTCCAATTGAGCAATAGTTATTTATTAACTTCCCCCATCTATTCAATAGTGTTTACCCCTCTTGGTGACTACTGACCTTTTATTTGCTGTATTCATGCATCATGTAGATTCTATGGGGTTTACACACTGCCAAATGTTGGCATGATGCACCAATGAGGTGGTGGTGAATTACTCCCCATGACTGCTTCAGTGCAAATGTTGCTTAAAGGCTTCATTAAGGCATCATTTAAGTGGTTAACTGTACTTACTTATATGTCTTTTTGTTATGCTGGAGTGTGTTGAATTTGATCTCCCCTTCAAATATTTCTCAATTTTACCCCTTTCCAGATGCCATAACGGTTTCTAATTTGATGGCACCACTTGACTTGTTTGTGAGGAGACCCGGCGGCCTGTTCACCATCCCATCTGTATCCGGGTATCAGGACACAATGGTTACAAACGCTGTACAGATACCCATAACTCTGTGCTCCCTGCAATGTGTGAAGGGTGGAGATACGTGTATTGGCTTTGTTATTGAGACTACTATAGGAGACTGTTGGCTAATGGTTGAGGTTGGATAAAATTGATGATAATCTTAAGGCCGCTTAAAATTGATTATCAGCTTTGCAGACACTGTATGAAAAAGTATGGTTAGGTGGGAATGTTGTGCGCCGTATTGTCCACAGGATACAAAGTGTGCAAATCACATTATGTCCACCTCCTTCCATCACAAAGTGTCCACAAAATGCATTTTATCCACCTCCTTCTATCACAAAGTGTCCATGATGAATATTTTGTCCCCACTCAACATCACAGAATGTCCACAAAGTACAGTCTGTCCCCAGCCAACCATTACAAAGTGTCCGCCTAAGCAGTTCGTACAAACCCAACTAGGACAAAGAAACATCACAATGTATCCACACAAAACATTTCATCCACAGCCTGCTGTTACAGAGTGACCAAACTGCACACTTTGTCCATATAAAAGCATCACACAATGTCCACACTGCACACTTGGTCCCCACAAAAGTATCATAAATTGTCCATACGGCACAATTGGTCCACACAAAACGGGGTTTGTATTTTGTGGTGTTTCTAAATCATGCAATGCAGCCCTTTCTTGTGGATAATTTCGAAAATAATAAAATATGCTGTGTTAACTTTAGCATGGGGTAGTGTCTGCAAAGCTTATTATTGATTTTAGGTGGCCTAACATGGACATATTTGGATAACTGGCACTGATTTATACATGCTATATCATTATTATCATTATTTGAGGATGACATGGCTCGTCAAGGTTATATTCAAGTTAGAACAACCAAAGGTTCCATTATGTAAATCATACCCAAAGTTGTTCCATACACTATTACAATAAGATATTGGAAAGAGGGTATAATCAAACACATTCCATGGACAGTCCATGGTACCTAGCTATAGGGGTGTGCAATATATTTCTAATGGGTCAAACTTAATTCAAGCATGCCAAAAGTCTAATACGTAATCGCTTTAATTTGATAATCATGTCAAATATAAGTGAAATCCGAGGGATTGAAATGTAAACAAAGTGTAGAGCCTATATCATAGGAAGTATGGGGTTCTTAACATTCTGACAATTTTTTTAATGCATTCAAGTTAAATCTGTAATTGATGGATATGCTAACTTGCTTTACTCTAGTAGGGCGAGTATGATGTATAAATGCCGCACTGTTAAGTTACTTCATGAATGCATCATACTGTTGTTCTTTCAAACAAATGTCTTTTCTATGTTTGAGGACAACTATTTGCTTATGACACAGCATCTAGTTGGGATGTAAACTAAAATAGAGAGTTTAAACTTTGTCGATATTCTAACTATAGAAATACAAGAAAGATTTTGTTACCTTTTATCTGTGTTTAGGTTTGGATCAGGCTGTGTCTAGAGGGTTGAAAGAATAACTGAAATGCCTTGAAACATATGTATATATACATATATATATATATATATATATATATATATATATATATATACATATATATATATATATATATATATATATATATACATATATATATATATATATATATATATATATATATTTATATATATATATATATATATATATATATATACATACATATATATATATATATATATATATATATATATATATATATATATATATATATATATATATATTGAAGCAAATTCACCTCAACCTGTCTCAAATAAGTCATGTTAATTATAGTTTGAAGGTAAAACAGCCAAATACCAACATTTAATATATTATTTCTTGAATCTTCCGTTATCCTGAAATGAATACAGCACCTCAATGTTTTGTGATGCAGAGCAGTGTTAAAGACTTTTGATGATTTCCGCAAATGTCAGGTTACAGATGTTGCACTGGGGAATATGGTGCAGTGATAGTAGGATAAAATGATTGTCACCAGTTTTGAAGTTAGGCCTTGATAGACGACATTGCCCAGTGGGCACAGAACATTGAATCAACATTGATAAATGGTTGACAATGTTGATTCAATGTTGATGTAATGCTGATTCAATGTTGCACTGAACTTTGTGCCCACTGGGTAGATGCATCATGCTCTGGCTTGACCAGTCTCATTCATAATGCTAGGTCTCACCAGAACGAAACAAGTTGATAGTATTTGACCAGCTGAGCTCTTTGACTGGGTGACCTCTTTGACCAGGTGACCTGTTGGGCCAGGTGACATCTTTGACCGGCAAGCGTGAATCATATATAGTTACAACTAAATTGAAATTAAATCTGTAATGTATAGGGTCTAAATCTCCATTAACTTTTTTCCGCCATTTTTGTCTACATTTTAGCCATTTTGACGCTAGCCAGTCAAAAAGAAACCTGGTCACAGAACATTGAATCAACATTGATAAATGGTTGACAATGTTGATTCAATGTTGATGTAATGCTGATTCAATGTTGCACTGAACTTTGTGCCCACTGGGTAGATGCATCATGCTCTGGCTTGACCAGTCTCATTCATAATGCTAGGTCTCACCAGAACGAAACAAGTTGATGGTATTTGACCAGCTGAGCTCTTTGACTGGGTTGAAATTAAATCTGTAATGTATAGGGTCTAAATCTCCATTAACTTTTTTCCGCCATTTTTGTCTACATTTTAGCCATTTTGATGCTTGTCAGTCAAAAAGAAAACCCGGTCAAAGAGGTCACCTGGTCAAAGAGGTCACCCAGTCAAAGACTATCAACTTGTGTCGATCGGTTGAGACTTAAGGGTGAGTCTCACCACCCCAGGCCAATGTGAACGTCTTTGACTGGGTGCCATCTTTGACCGATTGACGTCTTTGACTGGGTGCCATATTTGACCTCCTTACAGAAAATATATTATTTAGGGCAGGTGAAGCTATACTATATGGAGATATAATCACTGCTATTTTCTTTATTTTATCCCTTACATATCAAAGAAGAAATTCTTTTTTTTCTATGGTGGTCGGTTAAACTCAAAGACGTACACATTGGCCTGATCTCATGTGACAGAGTTTTAGCCATAAGCATACAATTTCCTTCAATAGTCAATCAGATTAGATTCTTTTGCCTGCAATGGGCTGGTTGGTTTACAAAGATCTCACTGTATTCGTCAAGTTCAATTAGAATAATATCGGTATAAAATATTGATAATTTGTTTCAGGATGATTTAGTTATTGAATTGAATGATTGACAGAAAGATTGACTGTAGAAATCAATTCAATAATAGCAGAGAATTATTTGTCAATTCTAAGAGAAAAAATGTATTCCTGGGTCAATACTACCATTATATCATGTGTCACTTCTATGGAATCACATTTTAGGCAACCTGATAGATGAGGGTGAGCAGATGTGTGCGGGCAAGCACACTGATATTCCTAGGCTCCCTATACGCCCAACCTCTCAGTCACTAGTGCCTAACCTAGTTAGTATTTTTTTGGCTCCCTATACGACCAACCTAGGTCACTTATCATTGTCTGGTTGGTCAGTACTGACCAACCCACCTTAGTCTTTTTTTCCCAGGGGGAGCCACTGGGTGGTCATGACAGGTGGCACCAACTAAAGGTATACAAATACAACACACCAATGATGAACCTAGGTTAGCCACTACTGACTGACCTCTCGGTCATTTTTGAATATAACTTTGCCATTATGACTAACACTCATATGACCAACCTAGGATAGTCTGTACTGACTAACCCTTTCAATCTATGGATTTTCAGTGCAGGTCGGCTGTAATGAGGAGGTAAGGGTGGGCGACAAGAGATATGCATGACCTGCTTTGTTTTGGATACAGTGTCTACAAGTCAAAGAACGTCCCTCATGGGTACCGTATTCGACGTAATAAGCGCCCTCCCCCTAATAAGCGCCCCCCCCTTTTTTGGAGCATTTTTAGACTAGAACAAAGGGTCAAATTTCGCGATTTCGGCGACATTAAAACTCTAAAGTACTAAAAACGTCATAAAAACAATTTTATGAGCGCCCTGGGCGCTTTTTACGTTGAATACTTGGTATTTCAACCTGGATAATATTGTTGCTGTTTTATAGTTATATTAGTATGTGAGATAGTCGGGAGTGTCTGAACCCTGTAGGGTCGGCATGACGCTTGAATGCATCACTGACAAATTACTCACCAGGTCTGTGCACATTCATGCATCATGAAGACCAAGGGTGTGATGCATTAAGGCATTGTGCCGTCCCTAAAGGGTTAAATGACTCATACAGGTTAATAAAGATTGTTCATTCATTTCAGTTAAGATTTGCATTGTCCGTTTGTAGAAATATATAGTCATTTGCCTACTATGTTTGCTGTTAGAAATAAATAGATAACTGCTGTAAGCTATGAGTCATTCATTACTTATCATTATCATTCATTCATTATCTGGCACTTACAAATTGTACATCCCTATACACTACTTGCACGCTACGGGGGCGCTGCGATCGTCAAAACGGTATCCGTGGTACTGTGAGAACAAAGTCCAGATATTGGGAAGAAGTCACAGTAGCTGACGCAACTTTTGCCACTTTTACGGCATTCCCCCAAGGCTACTGCTGCGGACTTTGAATTGAGGAGCAAACTGAGTCACTGAATCCACCATTAACAAGCATTGACAATCAGAATCTTGATGGATATTGAGGCATCTTAATGGTTTAGCTCGGATTGGACCATTATTGGTATAAAAAGCTAAGTATTTGAACAAAAACAGAGTTCCACCAGAGCGTTTGTGCTTCGAATTATCGCCCAAAGCTCAATATCTTGTCTCAGTCAGCAGAAAGCGGTTTGAAACCACTGATAATAGTAAGGAGTCACATAAATCGACCTCCTCATGGCCAGATTAGAGTCGAGAGAACCAAAGATAATTTGTTTGGGGCCCAAAAGGTTTGCTTGCAATGCTAAAGGATAGACGTTTCCGTTTTCTAGAGCAGTAGCCTTGTTTTGGTAGTCACTCAAAGTGGTAAAGGTGCGTGATTTTACTATTAAAATAAACAAAATGGTGATTTTTTGAAGGTAGTAGGGGAGAGAGGGGCACCTTGACCACCTGGGTACGTTGAACCACATGCTCTCTTTGTTATTCCTTTGGGAATTTTCCAGCAGTTTGCCTACCACATTACCCCCTTATATAGACAGTTCAGAGCAGCAACATCATATTTATTTTGGGATGCTGAGGAAAAGCTCAGACAACATGAAAGATTTAAGCCATTGAAAGTAAAAATTTGCAATTGTTGAACTTCTTTTCTTAAGTTGTTAAAAAACATTGCTGGCCTAAGATCTATATGGAGGTCAAAGTATATATCTGAATGCTTGTGTAGAACCTGATTTTAATCCTGAAGGTGTTATGTAAGTTGAATTAAATCAACCTTATCTATGATGGCCGGCATGGGGTACATTGAACCACAAAAAATGGGGCACCTTGAACCATGCTCAAAGTACTTAAATCTCTGTCTTGAAGGACTAGTTCCATTATTTACCACATATGTGCCTGTGCAATGCATAGAGGGACAAAGTATCACCACTTTTAACCAGAGGGCAGACTTTTTAAGGTCCCCTTGTCAGCTTGTAGGCAATAGATGAGATGATATTGCTCAGTTCCATCTCTGGGTCAACCATAGGCTTACCCAACAAGTAGGCCTATGGGTTAAACCACCCACAGTTGATTAGAATTAAGCCACACAGAAAGAAACAAAATATTTATATATACTTTGGTTATACAAGTAGGATAGAATACATGTTTTGTTAGTTGTGATAATAAATTATTTCATAGCATATGCATAGTGTGTTTATTCCCAGATGTATCTTTTTTCAGAAGCAGAACAGCCTGTTATATCCTAAAAGAGTATAATTAAAGATTTATATGACACGTGCAAATAGCAGCAATCCTCTGAAGATGGTTTGTATTAACCTAAAGGAAAATGTGTAAGGCTCTAACCCAGTGACTAAACTAGAAGCTATAATTTAATGACTTGTATGCATTAAATATGTATTTTTCATATTCAATCCTATGCAAAAGTAACAATAGCAAGTATTTCCCCCTTAACTTTCAAAAATACATCCATATTGCTGATTGTTTAAACCATTCAAGATATGTGGTTCAATGTGCCTCAGTGGGTGGGTCAACCTGCCCAGGGCATGGGGCACATTGAACCACCCAAAGTTGTTTTTTTCAAAAAATCAAAAGAAATACAACAAATGACCATACTTGCTTTGCCATGGGTCGTCATATAGCGCAATGATATAAGGTAACTGCTAGATACTAAATCAAAGTTCAGATGACCTTGATAAAGTCAGGAAAAAAAGAAATGTGCATAAGTGGCTCGACGTGCCCCTCTCTCCCCTATATAGCCCTTATACAAGGCGCTTATTTGAGGTCATATTCCCCTACCAAATTAACCCTTTAGGGACCAATGTTGTTAAATATAACATTTGTTGTCATGATGCATTGAGTAACTCACCGGTGCTACATTGGTGCATTTTCTGCATTCTAGAGTCTCTCAACCCATAGGTTCAGCATGATGCTTGAATGCATGCCGTGGCGAGTGACTCACCAGGGCTGCATTCATGCATCATGCACCATGCCACCCTTGAAGGCTTAATATTATACTGGGGATACAACACTACTAGGATCATAAAGCTCAAGGAGATCTCTACAACAGGACACAAACCGAAGAAACAGCGTCAAAAGGGAGTCCAGGCCGCTTCCAAAAAGACTCCCCTCTTCAGGGGAGCCCGGGCTGCATAAGAAAGTCTAGGTGACTCCCTTGGTGACCTAAGGGAGTCACCTGGGGGAGTCATATAGTTCCTGACTCACCTAAGAGAGTCAGAAAAGGACCAAGGCTTCCCTAGAAAAGGGATTCATCTGGAGGCAACCTTGATTTCCTTTCGACATTGTTTTTTTTTTCTCTGTGTACTGGTATCAGAAAATCCAAGCCTTGTCCAAGTCTGACTAATCCTAGCTGAGGTTCAGCATACTAAACCAGGATGAACTCCTCCATAACACATCCATCAATATGTCTGTAACTACCGGGGCATGTTCCTGAACAGGATGAGGTGAGACTATTGCACACGGTACAACGTTTGCACAGCAGATCTATACACGTACCCAGCGTAGGCCTCACTAACCCAAGCTGACGTCTAGTGAAAAAAAAACAGGATTTATTCTTAAAGGTACTCAACACAATCTACGCATACGGCACCTGGTGGCAAAAAAAAAACTGGAACTACCTAAAACCATGATATTTGCAGATTTCTCACACTTATATGTATTGATATTCCTGTATTTGCCATCCAAGTGTTTGGTATTCTACACATCCTGATCACTATATTTTCCATCTGCCATGCCCATAGGCCCATACAGTGAATATATAAAAAATTGTTTTGAATATTTCAGCATAATTTCATTTTGCCCGTGACCCCCTATTTTCTTGCTTTCAACATGTTCCTAATGATTATCTAAATGCATGCCTGCATTTTTATTGAGATATTGTTGGGGATTTTTTCCTGTGTCAAATAATGTAGAAAAATATGATTTTCTCATGAGGGCCATGAATGTACCAGATCCTTAAACAAACCCATCAACACAAGGTGATCCTACTGCACACAGTACAGCGTTTGTACAGTAAGTTACCTATGGACACAAGCACCCAGCTCAGCTCTTACTAATGAAGCTGTGGCATACAGTATCACACCAGGATACCTTTAACTCTTTAAGGATGGCATAATGCATTAATGTATCATGCCCTTGGTCATCATGATGCATGAATGCAGCCCTTGTGAGTAACTGGGGTTGAGAGACTCCCGGAGGGTCGGCATGATCCACCAATGCAGCAGCAGGAAGTTACTTACCCCGATGCATTGGTGCATCATGATGACAATTGTCATCTTTTAGCGACATGCGTCCTAAAAGGGTTAAGAGCCGGAAGGCACTTCAAAGTACTACGTCAGAGTACATGAATGGGGCCCGGGTGTGTAGTTTGCCAGGGCCCCATTTATGCACCACGATGACCCTTTAGGGGTGTCCCAGGCACCGACCCTGTAGTATGGCATGTTACGTGAATGCAGTGCTAGTGTGTTATCTACGAGGGCTGCATCCATGCATTATTGAATCAATTCCATTTAAGCAAATTATCATCCTGAGCATACAATCTATGAATTAACATAGTAATCACTTGTTCTGCTCAGTTAGGAGCAAGAAGGTTTTGTATTTTTCCTTAAGTCTAACAACAACTTTGACATTCTGTGTAAAACCTTTCTTATAGTTTTTCAAAATTTGGTTTTATTTGACATTACCAGGTGTGTTTTGCTGCGTTGTTCAGGCTAATAGAGGTTTCTGAGCTCTGAAGTTGACATGGGCGATAAAAGGGGCCACTATCGCTCCGGTAAAAGTCTGACTTCAGAAAATAGCGCTTTATAGGCCCTTTTTTGCCTATAGAACGCTAGCCATGCAGGGGTTAATCATTATAATTGTTTCCTGAATAAGTTTCCATTTATTCCCTTATATATCATCGCACTTTGCCCCTGACTGGCTTTATATAATAGTCATTTTTAGGCATTTTAGCCATTATTCTGTTTATTGGGTTTATTTTTCACTGAATAAGGGCCATATCCTTCTGTATATAAGTCTAATTTGCCCCTTATTCAGTGAAATATAAAGCCAATAATGGTAGAAATGGAAGCGAAATTCACATTCCGTTTATAAGCTAAACATTCCACTTTTACAGTAAAAGGGTAAAAGAGGTCGTAAGCACGGGTATCCCGGTGCTGAAGTGTGAGATAGCCGTACAAGGTACCGGTCCAAATGATATTTCCCATGCCTGAACAATTTGTGGGTACAAAGGACACCTGGGACCTCAGGAAGCATTTACATTAAAAAAATGAAAGGGCACATAATATAAATTTGCTGATATTCAAACGTATTATTCAGACAGATTTTTCATGTACAGATTATTATGTGTACGTCTACATATATACACTGTATATTTTACATTTTTTATTACTATTTAGTAACTAGTTAGTGAATAAAAGCTATTATACCATTGAATTACATTGAATTTGTTGGGTATTTATTTCACTAGCATTGTCACATGTGAAATCGTATAATTTAACTTCATTGATTGGTTTTTGTTTGTAATCTTAAAAAAAAAATCGTTTGGTGTCTGCCACCTCTATGAAATCAAACAAGTGAAGAAGATTTGCTAAAAGACCCTTTTAGCTCAAGGTAGCCCTCATTGTCTATTCATAAGCCAAACGAATATCAAAGAGAAAGAGTGACTAACATCACAGGGTGACTCAGGGTTCATGGGGTAGGAGGGACAGATTGGCTGAGTAATATGCGACTTCCGACCCATTTTGTTAAAACGGGTCACATATGGGATCAGTTTTAACGAAATGAGTTGGAAGTCACACTTTAAAGAGCCTAGATATGGGCTTTATAAGTAGAATAGGGTGGAAAAAAATAAAATTGTTGAAAAATGAGTTTTTGACAATTTTTTTAACATTTGCATAGTTATCTAATGGAATACATGTACTAAGTTACAAACCAAATTTCAACTCCCATTATTCCCAAAATCATGGGCTACAGGATCTTATAGCACCAATACCCACTCATAGGGAGTACTCAGTCTCAGCCCCGCCGACCCTTACCATAGTGGTATCCGGAATATAGGCCCTCTGACTATAGGCCCCCTGCCTGTAGGCCCCCGGAACACAGGCCCCCAGCCCAGAGGCCCTCCGGATCTGAGGCCCCCTGCCTTTAGGCCACCCTGACTACAGGCCCCCGGCCTGTAGGCAAAAATCTCACGTCCATATCATACTTCCAACCCATAATCTCATTCATATCTCATTCAAATTCCTCACATCCAACACAATCTCTAATAAACCATATGATGTCCCCTCCTCACGTCCACTACCTGCTCCTCACATCCACTACCTGGTTCTCACATCCACTACCCCCTCCTCACGTCCAATCCCGGCCCTCACGTCCAACCCCCTCCTCACATCCACCCCCCTCCCTCACATCCAACCCTTCCCTCACGTCCAACCCCCTCCTCACATCCAACCCCCTCCTCACATCCAACCCCCTCCCTCACACCCAATCCCCTCCTCACATCAAACCCCCTCCCTCACATCCAACCCCCTCCTCACGTCCAACCCCCTCCTCACGTCCAACCCCCTCCTCACATCCAACCCCCTCCTCACGTCCAACCCCCTCCTCACATCCAACCCCCTCCCTCACATCCAACCCCTTCCCTCACATCCGACCCCTTCCCTCACGTCCAACCCCCTTCCTCACGCCCAACCCTTCCCTCACATACACTACATTGTGTTGTTATATTAAGTTTATACATTTTTATAAATTGAGTTGGACGTGAGGAGAAGATATAGTGGACGTCAGGAGGGAGTAGTGGACGTAGGAAGCAGGTAGTGGACGTGAGGATCAGGTAGTGGACGTGAGGATCAGGTAGTGGACGTGAGGAGATGGTGGTGGACGTGAGGAGGGGGTAGTGGACGTGAGGAGATGGTGTGGACGTGAGGAGCAGGTAGTGGACGTGAGGAGATGGTGGTGGACGTGAGGATCAGGTAGTGGACGTGAGGAGGAGGTGGTGGATGTGAGGAGGAGGAGGTGGATGTGAGGAGGAGGAGGTGGATGTGAGGACCAGGTAGTGGACGTGAGGAGGAGGTGGTGGGTGTGAGGAGGGGGTAGTGGATGTGAGGAGGGGGTAGTGGATGTGAGAACCAGGTAGTGGACGTGAGGAAGTGGTAGTGGACGTGAGGAATGGTAGTGGACGTGAGGAAGTGGTAGTGGACGTGAGGAAGTGGTAGTGGACGTGAGGAAGTGGTAGTGGACGTGAGGAGGAGGTGGTGGACATGAGGAGGAGGTGGTGGATGTGAGGAGGAGGTAATGGACGTGAGGAGGGGGTAGTGGATGTGAGGAGGGGGTAGTGGATGTTAGGACCAGGTAGTGGACGTGAGGAAGTGGTAGTGGACGTGAGGAAGTGGTAGTGGATGTGAGGAGGAGGGCAGAATAATTTGTTAGAGACAGTGAAATGGACGTATGACAGGGGTTGGATGTATGACAGAGTTGTGGACGTATGACAGGGGTTGGATGTATGGCAGGTTGTGGCCTATGGACAGGGGGCCTATGGCCAGGGTGCCAAAAGACAGGGGGCCTAAGATCCGGAGGGCCTGAAGGCAGGGGGCCGGTAATCAGGGTGCCTAAAGGCAGGGTGCCTAAAATCCAAGTGCCTAAAGTCCGTGTACCATAAATAGTGGAGTCTGAGGGTGCTGCTTTACACCCCCGTGGGCACACTGTGGCGCTATTACGTAACATTGTGCACAGTGGTGGAGGGGGAGGACTGAAATAGAATAACCCTATGTAGCATTTCAACATTTGCCTGTCATGTTGAACAATGCAACTCTGCCTCAATCTCTATCCCCATATATACTCATACCGTATTCGACGTAATAAGCGCACAGTGCGCTTAAAAAATTATTATGGACACCTTTTAGTAGTTAAGAGTTTAATTGGGGTCAAAAATTGAGATATTATTGGTTATTTGTAGTATAAAATTCGAGAGGTGTGCGCTTATTAGGGGGTCTGCGCCTATTACTTCGAATACGGTATAGTGAGTTGGTGCCATCTTGTTTTCCTCGGGATCCTGAAGATCGGCTGGTTGCTGGTGACCTGACCAAACAGTGTTTAGGTATGAGCCTTTCCAGACGATCTACTGAGCGTGCCGCCATTATAGTCGACTGGGTTCGAGGGAGTACTGAGTTATATTACAAGGACAAGTAGTTGCTCCACTGCTCACCAGTTTGCGGGTTGCACCATGCCTTCCTGGGAGGGTGCCTTACCGGTACTTGGTCACTTCTCCATTCGGCTTAGGCCCCGCTAAGGCCAGGTTATTTTTTTCTTGTTGTTAGTACTGTTAATAAATAGGCCTCCTCGACCTCCTGCATTCTAGGGGCAAAAGTATACATTGTGTCTCCATGTTGTCGTCAAGGAATATATTGTATAAAATTGTTGATATCTAATTTAAATGTTAATTATCTCATTTTACTTAATTCCAATATAAACATTGGGTCATATTAACATACATAGGCTCATGCCCTCATAATTAATCTGATAAATATAATAAGTATGCAATGCCAATAAAGAGGATACTGTGATTGGGCTTAGGCTTGGCGAACCACCCGCCATATTTATTAACAGTAACAATAGAAAATTAAAACTCAATTGTTCGTCACACGCTGGCTAGTGCTTACTCCTTTGCCTAAACAACAATGGCGACTACCCAGTCGGTGAGGACGGAAGTGTCAACCTGCGAATGCGCAAAGCACCCCATTATCCGGTGGTTTCCACCATGGCTCACAGGATTTATACACTAGAAATACCTGAGCTCTTTCTCGTAACTTAATGCAACAAAATAAGTACCAAAAATATCGTCTAAGGGTGAAAACTAGCTGATATACCACATGCCACATACCAAATGAAAGCTCTTGATGAGCTGTCAACGAATATGGCACTCTCACAACATTTTGATATGCGACTTCCGACCCATTTTATAAAAACGAGTCACATATATGGGCCACACTAACAAAGCTGTCTGGGTGGTGGATTTGGTGGGGGGGCACCAAAAGAATTTCGACCCCTCTTGATTAATTTTGCAACATCCGTCCTCAAAGTGTTAAATGGTTACTGTATAGTTACCAGCCTCTGATAGCAGTTAAGTACAGGGAATCTGAAGTGAGGAGTCTCTCTATAGTGGGACAGCATCCCCAGTAAACAAAATAATTGCACCCCTTTTTAGTGAAAAGGCCAGCGCATTATTACAGCACAAAGGGGTTGGCCACACTCAATTAAAACCTATCATGGGGGAGACCAAAAAGAATTCAACCCCTCCCATGGGGGGGGGCAAAAAAATGCTGACCCCCTCGCACAAAAGTCCACTGACCCCCCCCCCCCCCTGGTTAGTCAATGACTACTCCCTATTGCCCGTACAGATATACAATAGGTCCTCATCATACCGTATCCCACCTATTTAGCCCACATCTCCTAATAAGCACACACACTATCGGGGCAAATTTCTAGACTACAAATATTCCTAACATTTCAGTGTTGATACCCAAATTAACTTGTAACTACTACAAAATTAATGTGTTCATGAAACTTTGTCAACCCTTGGGGAGTAACTTGCCAGTGCTGAATTCAAGCATCATGCTGACTTTATGAGGTTTAGACATTCCTGAAGGGTTGGCATGATGCACCAATGCAGCCCCGGTAAGTAACTCGCTGGAGCTGCATTGATGCATCATGAAGACAAATGTCATCTTTTAGCGACATGCATCCTTAAAGAGTTAATGGCACTGTGAGCTGATGAGGTTGAATACTGCACATATATACAGGATCTCAAGGCGGGCTGTCAACATTGACTGTGTTTATAACCTATATCAGCTAGAGTGGCTGGCTGGCTGGTCTTTACAACTCTGGTCAAAGGTCTACTCCTAACATAACACTCTTTTTTGGCCCAACTGCACTCAGAAATGTGAAGACCTCTCAATATATACTGGATCTATACCACCTCGAAGATGACAAAAGGGTCCAATATTATTGATTTCAAAAACCTCATTCACCATGGGCTTGTACAATCAATGTGTTTATGTGATGCACCTGCTTTAAAAACAGGCAATTACCGAACAGTCATGATTATAGTGCCATTCTTGATTACCGTATTTGACGTAATGAGCTCCCTCTCCCTAATAATAAGCACCCCCCTTTTGGGCCATATTTAGACTAGAACAAAGGCTCAGATTTCATAATTTTGGAGACAGCTAAACTCTTAAGTACTAAAAGATCATAAATAAAATTTTATATCCGCCCAGGGCACTTGTTACGTCGAATATGCTAATGGCTGACTGTACAGAGGTCTTAAAATGCAATGTTATAGTATATTGCAGCTGAGTGTTCTGTGTCCTATATAAGTGGGGGCGGTATGTATGTTATATGGGACCAGGAATATCAACATGTTATCATCATGGACTAGGTACATTTATCATACATGGTGTTGAAGTGACTAACCCTATCAGGATGGCATGATACATCAAGGCTTTATGATGCATTAATGCATCACTGATACTGCCTTATGATGCGTAGGGGCAAAAAAATCCACTTATTTTTGGTGAATTGTCGAGGGCTGCAAAAATGCCATACCCCCTGTTGTAAAAAAAAACATGAGATTGTGAGGCAGACCATCCACATCAGACTTATTCCTTAACCTTAATGCATCATGCCCGTGGTCACCATGATGCATGAATGCAGCCCTGGCGAGTAACTCGCCAGTGCTGCATTCAAACATCATGCATACCCAACAGGATTCAGACACTCTCGAAGGGTCAGCATGATGCAATAAGGCAGCCCCAGCGAGTAACTCGTCGTACATCATGACGACAAATGGCAACTTTTTGCGACATCCGTCCTTAAAGTGTTAAATGGTTACTGTATAGTTATCAGCCTTTGATAGCAGTTAAGTAGAGGGAATGTGAAGTGAAGTGTCTCTCTGTAGTGGTTTGTTAGCTGGGTCATATACACCACACGCTTAATGTTTCCATAAACACAGATGCCACCTGTAATAAAATGTAGCTTATGTAAATATAAACATTCCTAAGGCCAAAGAAAAAATGTTTCGTTTCAAGCAACATGGGCACTGAAGTCAGGGTAGGTAGGTCGGATTTTTTATTATTCCTTTATTTTTCTAGTGCTGAAAGTACTGGTAATGATAGATTGACTCGGGGCTCATTGAGCTGACTGAATGATTCCTCCAAAAACTAGGGATATCATGCAATTGTCGAGAGTTCCTGTTAAAAAGCAATTTCTGAAATCAGACAAAAATTTAGGCCTGAAGGCAGGGGGAGCTTTTTCATTCTGACCAAAAGTTTGATAAAATAAAATAAAAAATAAAAAATAAAATAAAAATGGTGCTATGCTAGAATCAGCCCTATTTCTTTTGGCCTGAGTATGGTGTTGGTAAATAGCTTGTCCACCTTGTCTGGCATTACGAGAAGACAGCCCTTACCTGCAGGTCAGTCCCATGCTCAACTAATCTATTTGCTAAGTCAGCAAGTTCACGAGTTAAACCACAATACAGATTACATATTTGGATATTGGTTAGAAGCTGTTGCATTATAACTATTTGTTTGTGGTTTATCTCTCTTTATAATAACCAGTCCATCAGCTTATACTTTGGTAAAATACTAATTTGGGTCTTAAATATTAGAAAAGAGATTTAATTGTAATCTTATAAGTGATATGCCGGACTTATAGATATTAATATTCATTATAAACTAGTACATCACTTGTGTAAGGTTTCCAGTTTGATCTGTGTTACATCTATAAGCCTTGCGTACAGCATAGATTAACCCTTTTACTGCGGTTGTACTTTAATTATAAAACCAGTGACATTTTGTCAAAACCTATCATTCTTCTTCTAGCTATGGGCCTTACTTTGTACACAACAGTGGCATTAGCCATTCTGGCAGCAGCAACCAACGCCACCCCCTCTTACCAAGGTGAGTCTCCAGATAATTTGAATCTTTCTCAAAGTGAAAGTAATAATAGTTATATCTTTTTTCAAAGCATGTTAATTGTGTCTCTAAATTTACCTGAACTCTATTCTGCAGGCATATGTTGCACACAATCTAATATCATTTTCACCCGAAAGGAATCTCAAAACGCCTACCTCCCCCCCCCCTCCTGCCCTTTTCAAATCACTCAAATAGCCTTGGATACATTTACCCACACAATTCATCCACCATGAATCAATCTGCTTACCATCAATTACCACTTGACATGTTGTTTAACAGTCTTTGTGAAAACATGCAGAACAGTGGCCACCTAAAATGTCACCGGTCCAGCAGATTTACAAGTGTAGAAGGACTAAATCTCCAGTCACCTGTTAGACTTTCTGAACTAGAATAATTCAGTTGAGTTTCTAAAGCTGAAACATGTTTGTCTATATACTGTGTAAAACTATATATCTATCCTTATTTGGCAATAAATGATAATATATTTTTTAATGGACAAAACTATCTTATACTTAGGTGCACCATATTGTCAGATATGTGGCTGTCCTGTTCCTCAAAAATATAGCCAGTGCTGCAAGATCAAAAATTTGCAGGACGGACTGTCCTGTGGGAAGAAAACGTTTTCGCAAAGACTTTATAAATTTAAATATCAAATGCTGACCACTTTGTTTTCGGTGGAGTAGACACTGCAGAGCCCTTAGCCGCAGAATACAAACTGGTGTTCAGTGACGACTTCAACACACTCGACTTAAAAAAGTGGGAGCATGAGATCACTGCCAGCGGTGGGGGAGTAAGTATATAGACAAATGCCAAAGCCCATTGATACCGCCTCTGTTGTATTTCACAAGTGGGCGCAGGGGCAGTATACCACATAGCCGCAGGCTGCGTCGGATGCGCCCCAGCCCCCTAGAATGAAATACATCAGAGCGGTATCAATGTAGTTTGCTTTTTTTTTTAAATTTGAAGCCATTTAACGAAGGAAAAACTACCTTTTCTTAGCCAATTGAATATGGCCACATTGTATTCGATGGGGGCATTGAATACGGCCGTCCTGTGCTTAAGCATAGGGCATAGGAGATCTTATATTTCCAAAAAGTAAAGACGAGAAATTATACTTCGATATGTGGATATAGACGACATGTGCTGCTTCTCTTTGCAATGGGACCATGAAAAGAAAAGAAATTTCAAAAACCCTCTTTAGGGTGGGGCCAAACTTTATACAAGAAATGATACTTTGAAACTGGGACATGATAAGCAATGGGTACGTCACAGTTGCATACATAACACAACACAAAGCATATTGATCAACTAAATTAAAAACACATATTTCACCATTAATCTTTATGACTTTTGTGTCTGATATAAAATGTCCTGCCTCTTGTACTCACCAGAACTGGGAGTTCCAGTATTACCTCAACAACAGATCCAACAGCTATGTCAGGGACGGTACGTTATTCATCAAACCGGTAGGTTTATATGTACTGTATTTGAGATAATAAGCGCCCTTCAAGCCTCTTTTCTTTCTTTTCATGTGTCTCTCATGGTCAAGAAAAACATTTCAAGCCTAATAAATCATCACAGTTTATTAGGTATATGTGTTTCCTGTCAGTTTTAGGAGTTTTCACGGAAATATTTGTTTCCAATTTTTCACCACAACCCACCTTTAAAGAAATACCACTCATGTAATGTCTGTAACAATAACTCTTGATGCTTCATCCAGGTTACTTTCAGTGGCCACTGAATATGAATTCTATATGTCATATATAGGAGTCCATGGGTACTGAAGCTATGAAAAGAAATTAGGAGCCTTCCAGTTTTAGTTTAGCCTACAGGTACAAAAGAGTTAATTTGTATTGCAGTTAACGTTACGGACATTACAACATATAAATCCTCTAAAAATCTATAAATACCCTATCAATTCAAAGTAATTCTTATCCATGGCTAGTATGCATTCATTCATTCTGGAAGGAATTGCAGCCTAAATCTTCCGTGTATTAGGTAAGAAACTGTGTAAAAATAGGTTGGTGATATTGTGTAAATTTTTCAACGTTTTCAAAATTTTTGCAAAGTCCCCCGAGTGACAATATAAAAAGTCTTTCGTCTATGGTTTTCAAACATGGTATGCCTGATTATTCTTAGTGTGGCTACTTGTAAACCAAAGTAGAACTTACTGTGGTGTTTTTCAGACATTTTATCCAATGTTTAATATTTTCAGTGTAATGTCTGTAACGTTAACTCCAGGTTGTGTTTGAGAGTGAATAAAAACTGACCCTCTGGGAGTTAGGCTTTCCCTCGAGTGGATTCTAGGACCTAAGATACTAGTCTTTCAATAAAATAAACTTGTATGAAGACGAATGGAGTTTGGTTGAAATCTGGTTTCTGACTATTCAATTGTCAACCTATACTACATATCTAGGCTCTTTAAAGTGTGACTTCTGACCCATTTCATTAAAACCGGTCACATTTATGAAGTATTATATAAAGATATATTAATATAATTAACTAGGAGACCATATATATTCTCCTAGTTGATTCTTAGCGTGGTAACCGGATGTGCATTACTTATTTTTGTATGGAATATAATATCCATAATGTACAAAGGGTTGATAGAGAAAGAATACAGTGCATGGATTAGAGTCTAAGTGTAGTTGTACATGATCTAATGAAACTTACAAATGTTTGTTGCAGACATTAACGTCTGAACATTACGGTGAAGCCTTCCTGAGCAGCGGGACTCTCGATCTGTGGGGTGAGTGTTGGCATTCAGCTTAGGGTCACTCATTACCAAATAACAGATGTAGTTTCATGATCATGTATTGTCAATCGGGGGAATTATAGCATGCACTCCAAAAGTCTTGAATTGAGCATAAAACTAACAATGGACTGAATTCTAAGCTGAATTATGGGGAAAAGTCTAAAATAAAATAGGTAGGGCATGTAGTATGGCCATATTGAACATTTTTGTTCATTTTAAACAAAATTATTCTTTGAGCCCTAATCATTGGACCATGTCACTTTAACCAAGACTCAGAACCAATCTTTTTGAATCTTGTGCATTACCTACAGGAGGTAACCCTGCGTCTGTCTGCACTGGTAACAACTTCTACGGCTGTCAGCGGGCTGGTAACCCAACCAACTACATCAACCCCATCCAGTCTGCACGTCTCCGCACCACTAAGAGCTTCGATATGAAGTACGGAAAGGTGGAAATCGAGGCTCAGATGCCAAAAGGAGACTGGATCTGGCCTGGTGAGTCTGAGGAAGTCAGCCAGGGAGGTCTACTCCCGCTTTTTTTGACCAGTAGGGCTACCTTTGAAACGTGGCGTTCCTTTTTGCTCTTTGTTCTGATAGGTACGCCTCATTTCTTGTGAGTGTGGCAACACTCCGGGTGAGACTCCAGTAGAATGAAGCAAAATGAGGGGAAATGAAGAAAATGTGCAAAATAAAAAATGTAAAAAGATCGGCCCATTTCGCAAGTATCCGTGTCGACCTAATGGAGTCCGGGCTAAAGAGAGTTAGGAAAGTCTGGAATCCTGACAGGGTGGCATTTCAGGGAGATTCAGGCAATGTGAGGAACGAGCCTTCCATGACCCTAAGTGGAAAGTAATAGAGGTAACCTTTAGCTGTAGTCTGTTATAGATTAGTCATTTTGGCATAAGTGGATCAGAAATAACACTATAAAACTACGGTTAGGCCCCATGGAGCCCTCTTTCTTAGCTGTTACTGTCCATGGATAACATTTGAATGTCCCCATCCCCTTACCGTATTCGATGTAATATGCGCACCCCCCCCCCCCCCTAATAAGCGCACACCCCCCGTTTTTGGCCAATTCTTATACTAGAAATAACCAAAAATATCTCAATTTTTTACCCCAATTAAAATCTTAACTACTAAAAGTTGTCCATAATAATTTTTTAAGCGCACATTTCTAATCTATACATTTACGGTCTTTGAAACATCTTGAAGCAGGGTTTAGATTTAACATCGGTACGGATATAGCCACTTGAATCTGTAGCACCATCTCTATTCCTTGTTTCAGCCATCTGGATGCTTCCCACGCTGGAGGAGTACGGACCATGGCCAGCATCTGGGGAGATCGACATTATCGAGAGCAGAGGTGGGCAGCTAAGATAAATACAGAATTATGGAGTTGAAATATCCTCCACCCCAGCAGTCAGCTAAGAGTTAAGGATCATATTATGGAATACGTGGTTTTAAAACTTTCTAGGAGCATATCTAAGTAAAATTTGGTGGAACACTTTTTTAGGTCAATTTCGGGGTGTAGATTCCAAAGATTGATTTCACCAAACCGAAAAATATATCTTATTTTTCAATGTATATAGTTATGCAATAATGTAAATGAAAGGTTTCATCAAGATATGTATGCCAGTAATATTATTTTATGGGGAAACTAATGGTAAATCATGTATTTATGTGAAGAACAGGGTTGATGTGTTACTGAAGGGTTGACATGGTCATCAAATGGATTTAGTGAGTAATAAAAATAAACAGCTACCAAGCAAATCGTGGTCACACTTGGCTATGATTGGTCGACTTTGGTCATCACCAATTTATCAAGACCAAACCTTACCAAAGTTGACCAATTTGACCAAACCTCATTCGGTCATGACCAAACCTCATTCGGTCATGACCAAACCTCATTTGGTCATGACCAAATTGGCCATCTTTCGTCATGCTTGATCATGACAAAATGGTCAGGTTTGGTTAGGTTCGGTCATGACCAAATGGCCAACCTGTAAGGCGAAATTGGGGAGGCTGGCCAAAAGGTGACTACGATTTGCTCGGTATATCACCCTAGTCTAGTATTTTAGCTACTACCTGCACTGTAGATTTTTTTCAGAGAAAAAAAACGGAGCCATTAATGATGGAATCTAATTGTCATTAGAAAACTCTAGTTGAAATAAACACGTCCAAATATTTTCAAAAAAACAACAACAAAAAACACTATGTTATTTGTTGTTGTAGGTAACCTGGACTTGAAGAACGAAGCAGGAGAGGAGTTGGGAAACCGCCACATGGGTGCCACGCTACACTGGGGGCCCTACTTTGAGGAAAACAAATATATGCTTACCACCAACTCTACGTAGGTTTTTATATCCACTTCTTTGCTTGAAAACATTTTCATCATCTATTCAGTAGGGTATAATTATAGCAAAACTACCTCTGTCATCATTGAGAGGTTGTTTGAGAGATTGATTGATCTTTTATTGATTTCTTTAGAGCACAAATATATCAATGATACATGGAGAGCACAAATATCCTTGATCATATACGCGACTGTATATTATATTTTCATGTTTACCGGTACCGTAGATATGTAACGATTCAATTTACTTCTATAATTGGTTTTACCTTACATAGGGTTTTTCAAGTGTATTTCTAATGTTCTCGATAAATATATGTTGAATGTAATATCCATTATAATCGACTAAAGACAAGGATGGCAGTCTGCATAGCAGATGCTTGATGCCACCCTTCATCATTTTATCCAAAAATATATGATCCTGATTGAGCAAAATTGCCAGGACTATACAAGACAAACACATGTGTATTTAAACTTCACCGTGATATAATGTATGTGTATTAACAAGTTAAAATCCAGTTGGTATATAATGAGTACCATACAGGCAGTACCTTAGGGTGTCCTATTGTCAACACTAAAATGGACTGAATTAGGTTGTCATTGATATTGCCAATCGGACAAACTATTCGGGCAGGATGGGATTTATACACTGACAATTGAGATGATGGTAAATGACCTCATGTATGCTCATCTTAAATGGATGACAGATTAATGGAAAATCCTTCACAGAACAAGTCTGATGTAGTATGGTTATTTAGGGTCACCAGAAGGACGACAACTCTTAAAGCAAATATGGGCTTACCGACCCCATCATAAAAAGGGTTTTTATCTCCTCTTTTCTGTCTTTCTTTTGTTGGTCTGGTGACCATATGCCCGGACACAGACACGCATGTATATTCATCTGTGAAATTGATGTCTAGTGCAGCTTTCTCGCCATGAATAAGACATTAGCTGTCGGAATTGCATTAAACAACCATTGTACTCACTCACTCACACACTCATTCACTCATTCACTCAAAGCAAATAAGAAGACTTGGCCTTTTGAGATGAGCGAGAAAAGTAATCCTGAGAGGGATAATGGTGATGCCCTCTTCTGTAAAACCACTTTTAAAATTACATCTGTTGATGCTGGAATGCAGCCCTGGCGAGTAACATGCAGCGAGACCACCAAGGACATTACTCATTAAAGCATCATGCCATCCTGAAAATGTTAATATATAAGTTAGTTGACCTATCTGCCTTCATTTTTTCAGAGTTGGAGATTTTGCCGACAGTTTCCACAAATACGCCGTGCAATGGGATGAGAAAAGCATCAAGTGAGTATGTTGTATTTATTTGTATTTATAATATTTTTTGGCTGAAAGATATTAGATAATAATGCAGTAAGTTTTTCATCAGTTAGCCAAGTAGGTAGATGACAGCAAAAGATTAGTAACTCACCATTGCTGCATTCATGCATCCTATCGCCAAAAGTGCAAATTGAATTTTTAGGGGTATGCTGTTCTTAACCCTTTAAGGATGGTATAATGCATTATAACCTTGTTCATCATGATGCGTAAGTGCAGCTCTAGCAAGTAATTCGAGAGCGTTGCAGTCAAAAATCATGTCGACCCTATGTGGTAGAGACACTCCCAAAGAGTTGGATGATTCACCGATGCAGCTCCAGCGAGTCAGGCTGCATTGGTGAATCATGACAATAAATGTCATCTTTTAGTAACATGCCGTCCCTAAAGGGTTCAAGGCCTAACACAATCTAACTGTTTGTAGATAGACCAATAATATTTCTGAATATCTAATATTTGTCTCTTGGAGGGTTTGTCTAATTTTACATATAGGCCTTTATGAGAAAATCATAATTTTCTACAGTTTTAAACACAGAAAAATGTCCCCCAACAATATCACAATGAAAATGTGGGCATGTTTCTTTTTACAATCATTAGAAACATGTAGAAAACAGAAAAGGGGGTCACAGGCAAAATGAATTTCTCTAAATTAATCATAATAATTTTAATCTATTTACTGTATGAGCCTATGGGTAAAGCAAATAGGAAAAATAGTCATCAGGATGTGTAGAATGGCAAGGTGTGGCACTTGAATGGTAGATATAGGAATATCATGACATATAAGTGGGGGAAATCAGCAGATATCATGATTTTAGATAGTTACATTTTTTGCCACCAGGTGCTGTATGTATAGATTGTGTTAAATACCTTTAACAATGATTAACAAAGCATGACATTATACTTCAGGATCTCTGTGGACAATGAGGTTGTGCTGAACGTGGAGCCCCCAGCGGGAGGATTCTGGGAGCTGGGGGGTATGAAGGACAGACTAAGGGATGAGGCCAACCCCTGGAGGTACCCGGAGAACCTCAGGATGGCACCCTTTGACAAAGAGGTGAGTGTAACATATCAAAACAAAACGGCTATTGACAGTTCGAACTGTCAAGAGTGAAAAATATATCCACTATTGACAGTTCACACTGTCAACAGTGGAAATTATTCTTGTTATTGACAGTTCCTCATGCGAACTGCCAATAGTGGAATATTTCTGCCTTGTTGACAGTTCCCACTGACATCACAGTCAAAAAGTGTTTTTTGGTGGCAAAATAGTTTTTTCACCAAAAGTCTTTTTTGAATAAAAGTTTTATCACCAAAAGTGTTATTTTTGTTGGCAAAAGTGATTTCGGCCACAGAGTCTGTTTTGCCCTCAAAATCGGTTTTGCACCCAAAATCGGTTTTGCACCCAAAATCGGTTTTGCACCCAAAATCGGTTTTGCACCCAAAATCGATTTTTCCATCCAAATCGATTTTTCCATCCAAATCGATTTTTCCATCCAAATCGATTTTCCATCCAAATCGATTTTTCCATCCAAATCGATTTTTCCATCAAAATCGATTTTTCCATCAAAATCGATTTTTCCATCAAAATCGTTCTCAGGTTTGTGGCAGTTATGGTAAGGAACTGTCAATAAGAGAAGAAATTCCTACTATTGACAGTTCGCTGAAGAACTGTCAATAACAGTACAATTTATCACTATTGACAGTTTGAATTGTCAATAAGAGAGACATATCCCACTATTGACAGTTTGAACTGTCAATAAGAGGAATGTTTTCCACTATTGACAGTTTGAACTGTCAATAGCTAGATCAAGGTGGGCCGGCTATTGACAGTGCAAACTGTCAATAGTAGAAATTAATCTTCTTATTGACAGTTCCAACTGTCAATTACCGAATAAGATTCCCTTATTGACAGTTCCAACTGTCAATGGCCAGATATGATTCTCTTATTAACAGTTCACACTGGCAATAACAGATTAATTTTTTCTTATTGACAGTTCCTTTTTGGAACTGTCAATAAGAGAATCCTTTTTCCCTTATTGACAGTTCAAACTGTTAATAAGGGAATTATATCCTGGTATTGACAGTTCGAACTTTCAATAAGGGAATCTTATTCTGTTATTGACAGTTCAAACTGTCAATAGTCACGGCCATATCAAAATGACAACATGTGTCTTAAAACCTGAATTATGCACATTGGCTTAATGCAGAATGAATTCAGCCCTGGCGAGTAACTTACCAGAGCCATGTTTTGTCTATTGTGATATGGTATTTAATATGCAGAAGTCATCGAAGATGTAAACAATTATCACTTTGTTATTATGTATATGTAACCAGGTATCACATCATTTACTCATCTTCCCTTTATCTCAAGTATCATCATCCGGGTATATTTGTTCCGATGTGTATAACTTATGCCACTGGTGGTATAAGTGAAAACTTATGAAAAAAGGAGGTGTAATAGCTCTGTTCTGCCACTTCAGGTTTTCGTTAGAAAACAGTATGTCTTACAATATCAAATAAACCCAGACCTCCTTTTCTCTCCCCCCGACTCTTCCTCCCCTGCCCTTCTTCATACCTGGTGAATTCCATCTTCCCATGCACTAGCCATAACCGGCTATGTAGTGCAGTCTATAGATCCATCACACTGGAGACTTTAAAATGTTTAGATAGATATGTCTTGACTGTATGTATATTGAATGAATTATCCGAATAAAACATTAAAAACAAACAAACGAATAAAAATTCAAGTATCATGCTGGTTCTATCTGGATGATACCGTCCTAATAATATAATGGCTGGCAAGTGAACTCACCAGGGCTGCATTCATGGACCCTGACTACAAATAGAGCCCTTAACCCTTTAAGTTCAGGATAATGCATAATGGCCACACTACAGGCTTAAGACACTCCTGAGCAGTTGGCATGATGCACCAATGCAGCACTGGCGATTTACTCGGCGGGGCTGACGACAAATCTGATCTATTAGTGACATCCGTCCTTAGAGGGTTAAACCCATTAGGGCATGATGCTAACCTTTATGCAAATCTGCAGCAAGGTTTTTGAGGAGCCAAGTTTGATAAGAAAGCTTGTTCACCTTGTCCCAATTGGCCAATTCTAGACTAGACTTTTTGGTGACCCTGGGTAAGCATAAGGATAACCTCACAAATCTAATATATCCTGCAGCTTTCTAGTGTGCTCCTGTGAAAAAGAGTTATGTCATACTATCTAGGCTCAAGGGTAGCAAAATACTGTAAATACCCGAATCTAAATCAAGAAGTGTAGATGAAATATGACCCTAGGCTTATCTATGTTGTGCTGCATCAAAACCGTTATGCATAGACCCAGACTTAATGTTAGTTACATTCTCAAATTGATTTTCTCGTTTTAGTTTTTCATCATCCTAAACGTGGCAGTTGGAGGAACAAATGGCTTCTTTGATGACAGCTGGACCAACGGCCGAGGTGCCAAGCCCTGGCTCAACCCGTCTCAAGTGGCACCCAAGGAGTTCTGGATGGCCAAAGACACCTGGTACCCCACCTGGAGCCCAGAGGTCAACAATGGGGAGGGAGCTGCCATGAAGGTCAAGTCTGTCAAAGTGTGGCAACTTATGGAGAGCTCGGCCATTGGTGTATCGGCCAAGTATGAGTTTATTGGATTGTGTAATTTATCAGTTATGATTTACATTAAGTATTTACTTGCTTGGAACTGATGGTATTGCCAATATTTACAATAAATCTTATAAAGGTTAGAATGTAGAAATGGATCAAATATTCATATATATATATATATATATATATATATATATATATATATATATATATATATATATATGTATATATATATATATATATATATATATATATATATATATATATATATATGTATATATATATATATATGTATATAAATGGACACTTTTTAATGTTGAATGGTTAATTCACCAGGACTCTTAGATCTTTTTCTATCTATCTATATCTATATCTAAATCTATATAGTTAGATATAGATATGTAGATATAGTTATAGATAGTAGATGGTGAATACAACCATTACTGACACACACACAATCTGTACCGTCGGTGACGTCACCAAAAATAAAAAATGGCAAAATAAACAATCTCATTCGTACAATAAAACAACCTGACAAAAAACAAACTAGATAAAGACCCTAGAGAAAGACATCAAACAATTGGACAACGCAAAGCAAATAGCGAAGGACAAAAAGTAGCGGCTAAAGATAATCTAGAAAACTATGAAGCGGCATGCGCCAGCACTTCGTGTGTAGCAGAATAGTAATAATTGGAGAACATTATTTCATAAAATGAAGTTTTTCATTCATACGTGGGTCATATTAATCGGATTTTGAAAGAATATGTTTTAAAACTGATTTTAAAACATGAAAAGAAATCAACAAATATTGCTATAATTGGTACAAGCGAGGGCGCAAAAAGATTACATCTGTTTGCTAGCCCTCACTTGTTTGAGAAGATACTGAATTCAATATTTATGCAGGGTTGTGTTTGGAAACCCATTAGGCATTTGGAGGTGTGTTTGGGATTTATTTCAAAGTTAGTAAGGAAATTTGTTTACTTGATGACATAGAAGTTATAAATGACAACAACAAAGGAATTCCTTCTGTTATAATGGAAACTGATTTTATTAATAATTAAAAGGGCAGCAATGAATTGACTCCTGCTCCTGCGACTCCGGCTCCCGTGGTTCCCGTTTGTGCGACTCCCGCTCGTACCGCTCACGTTCACTGGAAAATATAAGAATTTACAGACTCTAAGTCAAAGCGTTCTACTCACGGTTTCTGCAAGAATGACTCGCAGTCAGATGTCAAACTTATAAATACAGCCAGAATTTTAAGGTATAACTACAGGAATAGACATGTATGCATCAGTGGTAGAATTATGTTTTAATTTGAAAGATTGCTCATTCAAAGTCACTACCGATAGAAGAATTAAAAAAACTAAAAGTGTTCCCAGGGGATGAATTCTTCGTAAATCTTTCCAAAAACGGACCTGCAATGAGTCAGAGATGTATATTTGCAGGTTAGAAAATTTTGGGTCGAGGGATGGAGCCTAACTGGGTTAAACGACATGAGCTGTGCTACTCACAATTTGGGTCCTAATCAGCATTCATGCATGATGCTGACCCGAGGAGGAGTGGTTGGAGCCCCTAGACGTGTTGAAGAGCCCCTGATCAAGGTTCTGAGTTCTGTGTCCACATGGCCAAGGCTCCTGCTCCTGCGACTCCGGCTTCCGTGGCTCCCGTTTGTGCGACTCCCGCTCGTACCGCTCACGTTCACTGGAAAATATAAGAATTTACATATAAAATGGCAGAAAAAGAACTTTAACTTCTGAAGAACCATGGCCTTTTATCTAAAGTCACTACCGGGTATTTACATGTATTAAACCACAGACAGCTTTATTAACCTTTCTGAGTGTTAAATGGTGAGGAACAACCCATTGTTCCTAGTATTGTTAGGAGAGGTTCCACATTTACACCAGACGCGGCGGGACACCGTGTGGCAAAGGAGGGAACTATGACTGGGTGTGCTTGTTGCTACTCTACCCCACCCCCTGGTGGAGAACTTATGAACTGCTGGTTGCCAAGGAAGCTAGAGCCTTGGTTACTGTTAGTTGCTTGCTTGGCGTCACCGACAGCGGTTGGGAGCTTGTGCGTGCTTGACTGTGTCATGCTCATTACATGTTGCAGTTTTTTTTAGTTGTGAACAATGTATAAGTGTGAGTGCGGCTTTGAGTATGACGGGAGGAAAAAGAAGTGCCCGCAGTGCACGGCTCCTTACAAGAGCACAAAAGGTGACTTAGACCGAGACGACGAGGAGGAGTCCCTTCTCAGCACGCCGGGCAAGAAGCCGCCGGTAGTAGAACCTCATTCGCCAGACATGGATCACCACAAGGCGTTGGAGTCCCAACTAGCTCTGGCGGAGGAAAAGAAGGCTTTATTGCAACGGAAAGAGGAGGTACTCAAGTTGGAGGCACGGTTGGCGGAAATTAACGCGGAAAATGAGGTTATCGAACGCAGATTGGCGGAGCCGCCTCACCGAACGCAGCCGACGGGCCAAGAACCAGCTTCAGCGCAAAATGGCGCCGCTTCCGGAATCAACACGGCCGGGGGCTCTACAACTTCACAGAATTCGCCTCTTCTGTTCTACGCGGATGGTAGCCCTTTTGACACTTCGGGAAACCCAGCCCTAGCTTCATCTACACTGCAGGCAGGGCTCCAGTCGGTGGGACTGGGCCTACAAGCATTAGGAATTGGAGGATCAACGTCGCCATCGATGCCGGCGACAGGTGAGCATGGTGGATTCGGGGGCGGTGTTTGGGCGAGTGACCAGGTCAGGCGTAAACGTTCACGTCACTGGATTCGCCCTGACTACCACCTTCCGTATGACAAGGCGTATGAGGATATGTCTTATCGGGAGTTAATGTATGGGATGGTCAGTGTTCTCCAGTGCATCCTCAAAGCCAAAGACCCACGATTCTCACCAGAGGGCTATCTGGAACATTTTAAATATATTACGCTCAAAGAGATACGCCCGACCTACACCAACAAAGCAGTAGCCAGGTACGAGTTCGATGTGACTTCTAAAGTGGCGGCGGGTGATATTGGATTTATGGCGGCCGAACACACATCCAACGCCACCCATTTCGGTATTGAGAGTACCAGGGCATATGTAGACGCTATGAGGCTCTTACAACCTCATGGTTCTAGTACACAAGGGGCACGCGGCGGGCACAGCGGAGGAGGTGGGAACCAGAGCAAGGCTCCTAGAATCTGGTGCCCAGATGATGTGTGTGCATCATGGAACTTTACGGCATGCAGTTTCAACCCATGCCATAAATCACATGTGTGCTGCGTGTGCAGAGGAGGTCACAGGGCTAAGGGTGGCTGCCCAGGGGGTAACCACAGCCAGCAGTATCAGTCTCCGCAGTACCAGCAGCAGCGATTCCAGCCTCAGCAGCAACCTCAGCATCAGTCTCTCAACCCCTACTCTCCATATCAGCAGGGGGGGGGGGCAGAGGCAGAACCCCCAGTAGCAGCGATAAGTGACATCGGCGTCTATGGTTAATTCTCTACACTCTTTGATGGGGTGCATCAATATAACACTTTTGTCAATACAATAATTGGAATTTAAGAAATGTCAATGTATCGATTCTGGGGGTATCAATGACGTCCCTATGTGTTGCACCCACCTCTGCTCTCCATGATGTCGATCTCCCCAGATGCTGGCCACATTCCGTACTCCTCATGTTTCGGCAGCATCCAGATTGCTGATAAAAATATAATCTGGAGTTGTCAGAGAAAACCAATACATATACTTAGAAGTTCTTGTTTTCCAAATTTAAAAGAGAGAAAAATTACTTATACATTATAAACAACAAAATTATAAACTTTGAAAAAAGTTCGGTGCCTTGGAGGTTTAATTTAGAATCATCCACTTGGCCTGAAGATTTGAATGACTGACACTGTCTCTCATTTGTGAATTAAACCAGATCAAATATTGCTGGATGTATGTCCTTTCTTCATATTAAATTGTTGCAAGGGGAATAATTTTCAGGGTGGGTTTAGTCCCACCCAGATACCAAAGGTAAAACACTTATACCTAGGTCTCAACCTAATCAGGTCCAAAAAAAAGGTGTGTTTCCTGACCAAAAGTTTGTTAAAATATATAAAAAAATATTTATATTTGAAAGAGAAATTCCCCAAAGTTGGAAAAAGTCTGCCCTTTTTGGAAACTAGGGTCAGGTGTCCTAAAACACACCTTGTGTTTGCCTCATAAATTATATCACACTCACCAGGCCAGATCCAGTCTCCTTTTGGTGTCTGAGCTTCGACTTCCACCTTACCGTATCTGACATTGAAACTCTTGTGTGTGCGGAGACGTGCAGACTGGATGGGGTTGATGTAGTTGGTTGGGTTACCTGCCCGAAGGCAGCCATAGAAGTTGTTACCAGTGCAGACCGATGCAGGGTTACCTCCTTTAGGGAATATACAAGGTTTAATATAACTGTAATTGTTTTTTGTGATATGTTTTATTCAGGGGAAACTGACAACTAAGTCCCCTTGAGATCAGTTGTATTCCATCTACCCACCAGGCCCTTCCTGTGGCTATATATATGCAGAATACGTTACATATGTAAGGGACACAGATACCATAATATAATGTCAAACACCACCTGCCATAGTACCTTATAAGGTATGTAGAGGATGCTAGTAGTTGTGCATGTGGCGCTACAGTCGGGTAGCTAATCATATGAGTCAGACCCCACATTTATGTACCAAGTCAGTGTTTTTTTACCTTCCATGAGCTATAGAATAAAGAGGTCTGCACTATACTATAGATGTTCCCACCATATATGGGACTCAACAATCAAGGTGTATTCACTGAAGGGAATTATCAGTTTGCATGTGTTTTTGCCAGTCATTTCTTTTTTGATCATGCAGTAGAAGCCCTGCACATCATTTCTAAGCATAATTGATTAAAAACGTGGACAAATTCTGATTTTTATAGCTAAGTGGATGATTGGAACAGTCTAAAATGGGGGTGGAACAGCCTAAAATGGGGTTATTTTGACCTACACAGGCCTTTATGCTGTCAGATTTGTAACTATCTGAAGCATCACATGTGCCCCAACAGATTATTAAAACTATTAGCATCAAGCACAGAGTTTGCAGTTATATTGCAGACTGTCTTGGCTTTCCAAAACTGTTTTAAGTTGAAAAAATGGGCTAATATTGCTTCAGTTATAAGGCAAAATGTAATAATTAGTTACCCATTCTTTTAGTGCCTTTAGCAAGAAGGCACTACTTAATTCTTGGAAACCTGTTTCGTAGACCCAATGGTCAGATTCCCTATAGTAGAACACAGTGGGATGACAAAAACCTAATTTTGGCTGCCAATACAAGACCCTACTAAATTCTCCACTATCCCCCCCCCTTTAGGATTGTAGCTCTAACTACAAGCTTGGGTTTGCACCTACTATAGAGTCTCTGAGCATAACGGTTCAAGAGACTCTCGCATATTCTGTCCAATGGCAGGCATAAAGCTTGTTTTGCCTCATTCTGAAAATCTGTTTAGAGGTTCGTAATTTCCAGAAAAAGGGTGCTAGAGTTATCAAAATAGGCTCAAAAGAAGTGGAATTTAGTTTTACCCAATCTGTGAACTTCCCATGTGCACACTGTAATTAGTTATCCTGTAATGGCAGTCAAAGTGATGAAAGGTAGATAAAAAAAACAAATTTTAGAAAAATTTGTCATGGTTTCCATGGCAACCGGTCACATGATTTTCAAAATATGGGAGTGACAATGCCTGAATTATTTAGCCTTTTATCTTAGCTTTAACCTGATACCTGGATCATTATTGTAGGTTGAGGGGTTGCAAAGTTATCAATGACTCTTCAAAACATACAGCGGAAACTTTAAGTTTTGGTCCCATATATAGTGGGAAGGGCACTAGGTCTTGTTGGTATAAGGTGAGAGGGAACACTCTAGGCTTTCAGAATTTTACTTTCTTTTTTTGTCTCGGACCAACATTTCAGGATTTATGGCTCTCCAAAGTCAAAAAATACCCAAAAAACAGGGTTCCAGGCTCTTTTTTTTTCTCCTCATTTGTCTCCCATGGCCAGGAAACCCAAGTCAATGTGGTTTACAAGGTATATGACTTTGTATTAGCTATCAGATTCATGAGTTTTAACTTGAATTTCTGTTCTCAATTTTTCATCCCAGTCCTCCTTTTAATAAATGCCACTTGTGTAATGTCCGTAACGATAACTCTTGATGCCTCAGCCTGGTTACTTCCAATGGCCACTCAATATCAATTCTATATGTTATATATATTGGGGTCAATGGGTTCTCAAGCCACGAAAAAAAATTAGGAGCCTTCCGGTTTTATTTTAGCCTACAGGTACAAAAGAGTTAATTTGTAATGCAGTTAACGTTACGGACATTACAACAGATAAATCCTCTATAAATCTATAAATACCCCAAACCTATCAATTCAAAGTAATTCTTATTCATGGCTAGTATGCATTCATTCATTCTGGAAGGAATTGCAGTCTAAATCTTCTTCTGTGTATCAGGAAAGGGGTTTTCAATGCAAAACTGTAATGTCCGTAACGTTAACTCTGTAATGTCCGTAATGTTAACTCTGACTGACTGTAAGCCCCCCCTGCTGCATTTTAAGACGTGCACTATGCTTAATAACAACATGATAAGATAGAATGGACATTGCTACAGCTCTGTGTGGCATTTAGATGCATTCATACGGGTATAACTCAACATTTCAGCCCTCCAAATGATTTATTGAGTCAGAAAATGACAAAATTTCCACCAAAATCTCACTGTCAAGCCCTAAAACCCTGAGAGGGGTATGTTTTCTGTTGTTTATATAATACCTACACTTACTTTTCATTACTTTAGTGTGTTAAACTTGAGCTGGTAAGCTCTTTTTGATTACTAGAGCTAAAAATAGTTAACGTTACGGACATTACAGAGTTAATGTTACGGACATTACATGAAAATTGAAAATCCTCAAGGAGAAGTAAATACTGATGATATGTATATTTTTTCTGGATAGCATGTTGAAGGGTTATCTAATCTAAAATCCTAATCAAAAAGAAAGAAAAAATGCCATATTTTTAATTTGTCAGGGTAGAATTTGTTGTATGTAATGTCCGTAACGTTAACCATATTTTAAATTTCTTTTGAAAAAACTACTTCCACTCAGTCAATCATCTCTATATTTTAACACAACATGCCCCTATGGTGCTTCTATCATCCCAAATTGTTGTCTACCCTGTAGAACATACTTCGCTTTTTATGGGTGCTTAGTGCTACCAATACTGTAATATCTGTAATGTTAACTGCATAAAAAATGCCTGTTTTTTGCAATTAGAATGACAAAAAGGGTCTCCTTGTATGCAAAACTATACATATTTTTGAAGAAGATACACTGAGGATAATACACAGTGGCTTCAATGATAATTAAAACAGTTTTTGATCAAGCTAGAGTAAAGTTGGTGATATTTTGTAAATATTTCAACATTTTTTTGGAAAGCCCCCCCAAGTGACAATATGAAAAGTATTTGGTTTATGGTTTTCAAACTTGGTATGCCTAATTATACATAGTGTAGCTACTTGTAAACCAAAATAGAACTTACTGTGATGTTTTTCAGACATTTTATCTGATGTTTAATATTTTTAGCGTAATGTCCGTAACGTTAACTCAAGGTCTTGTTTGAGAGTGAATAAAAACTGACCCCCTGGGAGTTGAGCTTTCCCTCGAGTGGATTCTGGGACCTAAGATACTAGTCTTTCAATAAAATAAACTTGTATAAAGATGAATTGAGTTTGGTGAAATTTTATTTTTGATTCAGATTTGGTACCAGATTGGTACATTTTTAGGAATTCTGACTCATATATGTGACCCGTTTTAATGAAATGGGTTGGTAGTTGAATATTAAAAATGTTGTGATATTGCCATATTCATTAACAGCTCATCAAAAGCTGTCATTCGGTAGTTGACATGTAGTATGGTGGCCAGTTTTGACCCTTTGGTGATATTTTTGATACGTTTTTATTGAATTAAATTGAAAATAATTAGAATGAGATCATTAGCATTTAAATAAGATATTAACTATATTATACAATACAAGTATTTATAAATCATGTGGCCATCATATTTGGAATTATGGGATTTGAAAAATGGTTTGTAACTTAGTATTCCAGAAGATAACTATTCATATATTAGAAAAATGTCAAAAACTCATTTTTCAAAAAAATTGTATTTTCCACCCTATACTTCTTAAAATGCCCATACCTAGGCTCTTTAAAGTCTGACTTCCGACCCATTTCATGCATTTGTCATTTTTTAGTAACATCCGTCCTTAAAGGGTTAATTTTATATCAGTGGGTTTTAGAAGAAGATATGTCACACATCCCAATTCAACTCTTTTTTACTTACCCCACAAGTCCAGAGTTCCACTGGAGAGGAAGGCCTCACCAAAACGTTCAGAAGTCAAGGTCTGCAACAAAATTAATATTCTTGCAAGATATAACTTCTAGGGAATGATTAGAATAAAGGCATGCTGTATGTCATTTACATCTCAGCTTTAAGTATATCCCGTTAGAAAATCCAATACTAATAAACTAATATATTTATTCCGGACATTTAAAAAGTGACGTTCACCAGCCACCCAGCATACATGGCCATGAATTCAGCACTGGTCAGTTACTAGGCAGGATCATATTCATGTATCATGACAAAAGGGTCTCACATAAAAAGGCATTATGCACCCTTGATAGGTTCGATTAGTCAATTACTCCAACAGTAATTGATTTTAAGACCTACACATGATATCAACACCAGAAACCTGCCATGACCCTCAGGTAAAAAGCTGACCGCCATTAAACAAGGACATTTCCACCAGTTTTGAAAAACTTTGGATTTAACATCTTTTGGTGAGGTAATGCCAACTGCCTCTATACAATGTCAGTATCTATTAAAGCTGCCATACCACCTCCGATATATAAGCCGGTGATCCACTGCCCCGAGTCTGCTGCGAATGTAGTCGTACGACAGGCACTGCCGAGTACACTCGCAAAACTCAAAACTTTTTGATTTCTGCGAATTTACTCACAGCTGCACGCCCCTTTGCTATGACATTGTTGCTGGGACTCGCAGCAGTTGATCCACTGCTGGAATGTTTTGTGCGTGTGTACTGGCACAAATGCAATTCACAGCTAATTCACAGCTAATTTGCAGCAGTAGATCACCGCCTATAGATAGTTCACTTTCTGCATGTATATGCAGGGTCTCCTTAGTGCAGTGTACTGCGAAGATACCAATCTGATTTGTGACTTTTGACTGTGCTTAATTCAATGATATAGATAAAAATAGAATGCTTCAAGCGTTCTATTCAGCACTTGATTACATCAACAAGGTATAGTGGCATCTACAGGGATACACCAGCTAAGACGGTGTGAGTTGAGCAATGGAAGATTTTCAGGCTCCTCTCCACTCAGTACTGTCACCTGATGGTTTTTGTCAACAATAAAATTATAGCCAAACCCCACCAGAACATAAATGATAGTTGAAAATGGAGTCTTGTATTGCACATAATAAAAAGGGCAAAATGTAGGTTTGAGTGTTGCAACTGGTATAGCAGCTTTAGCACCTTTGCTATTATTATCCTGTGTCAAGGCTATAAACCCATGTTTATTCTTACTTTTCTCAATGCTTTTCAGTTTAAATGAAAAACGTTTCAGATTCAATTCGAAATAATTTAAAGTACTTACCGGTTTGATGAATAGCGTACCGTCCCTGACATAGCTGTTGGATCTGTTGTTGAGGTAGTACTGGAACTCCCAGTTCTGTTGATAAACAAAAATGGCACATGCCTGAGAAAAGGGGGCATCTTATTTTAAACTAGTTTTCTCATTTTGATGGTTCTCTGAATTGTTCAATGAGTTCCTGGGTTTTATGAAAAATAAAAACATAATGATACTGCAAAAAGTATTGGAAGAAGAAGTTATCATCTTTTAGCCACATCTATCCTTCAATATTTAATGGACCTTGTTCCAATGACCCTAGTATACGGTGCCCACAAATGGCAAGGTCCACAAGCCCTACCCTAGAAAATATATTTCTGAGCAATATATGAATTTTTGAATAATATCATTTCGTATCATATAATAACAATTTAAATGTATCAATACTTACACCCCCACCACCAGCAGTGATCTCGTGCTCCCACTTCTTGAAGTTGAATGTGTCAAAGTCGTCGCTGAAGACGAGGCAGGGGTAGGAGGTGCATTCACTGGGTGTGGGCTGAGTTGGTTTCACCCCACCTACAACACATTTTCAACATAAATCTTTTTTTTTGCCTTGGTCATTTTTTAACAACAGGGGGGGGGGATCGGTGGATTTTCGCACGATCGAGTCAAAATATTTTTGGACCCCTGAAACATTTTTGGTACCGCTCCTTGGCAGGTTGAAATTGAGCACAGCCAACCTCTTTGTGCTATAATAATGTGCAGTGCAATTAATTTGGTCCAAATCTTTTTTGCCCCCCCCCCCCTTCAAGGGGTCCACCTTTTTTTGGCCCTCCCCAAATCCACTAACCCCCCCCCCCCCTCTGTTGTTAAAAAAAGACCACACCCTTGATTATTTATTCACCACACACTTTACAGTGAGTATCCTGTGCCATGTAGTTTATATTTGGATACCATACAAGCCGTGGCCATAACAACTCACAGTATAGTGGATATGTATGTTAATATAGTCAACCCTTTAAGGACGGATGTCGCTAAAAGATGACATTTGTCGTCATAATGCACCAATGCAACCCCGGGTCTGTGAAAAGCTGTGAGGCATCATGCCCTTCATAGAGAGTGCTCATTATTTAATAACGTGGGCTTGATGGATTTTGAGCGGGAGTGGGGGGGGGGGGGGAGAAATTCGACCCCTTGATCTCGGTGGGGGGAATTTCACCCCCTTTTTTGGGGGGGCGGTAAAGCTTGGGTGTTACTATTTTTCAAAGGGTGTCTACACGCCCCTAATTTCATCACCTTCCCCCTGTTTTTAAAAAATGAGCACTCTCTTAAACTAATGGTTAAACATGTGTTTCTTACCTCCAGAGGACTTGGTGGTAGTCTCTGGCTTCTTGGTTGATGTGCCGGTGTATGGACTGGTCGGTGGGTTGGTAGGCGCAGGGGTTGGCACAGGGGTCGGGGTAGTCGGTGGGTTTGTTGGAACGCTGATTATATCATCTGAGGTTTATATAATAATGATCTTTGTTAGAAACTACACTGTTAAAAATATGTTGAACCTCAAACACCATATTTTCTAAACGCTGTTTAAACCCTAAACACATGCAGGTTCTAAACACTTGATGTTTAAACATCTTAACATTTAATTAAGTGTTTAGCATTTAAAAGATTTTCAGTTAAACAACTAAACACCAAGCCTTCAAGTGTTTAGCTTTTAAACACTTGTAAATTAAACACCTAATCACCAGGTATTTAAGTGTTTAGCATTTAAACATGTTAAAACATGAACGCATTCAATTTTAAACACCACATATCTTAACATGTTTAAGATTAAATGTGTTTAACCAAAAAAAAATGTTTAAAAACTTGGAACAAGAAAGTGTTTAACAAAGTGTTTAACCTCTAAACACTGGTGTTTAAACCCTAAACACTTCTTTTAGAATGTAATGCATGATTTAGCGATAAAACATAGCATGATACTGTAGACGAACAAGTAACAGGTATTATGACGTGACATACAGTTAGAGAATGGCAGAGGTAGTCATATGAACGCAAAGTAGGATAGTCAGAACAGACACTATGTATTTATTTTATCAACATTGGGGTGTTTTTATTATATTCAATACTACCCTAAATTCCCGCGTATAACCCACATCTCGCGTATAACCCACACCTCTAACTTAGGAGAATCCTATAACCCGTTTTGGGGTACATATTTTAGTACTGTTCTATAATAATAAAAACCCTTGTATAACCCGCACCCTATATAGGCATGTTTGGTATCAAATGAAGGCTGTGTTTGGTTCGAGTACAACCCGCGGGTAGTATGCTGGAATTTACGGTATAATGTATACTTTGTTTTCTTTGCTGTCATTTAGGGGCCTCTAGTTACTCCTTATGAAGGTAAATATTAACGTAAAACTTAATATCAAATAACGTGATGATTATAAAAATGTACAGAATTTCTTCATTTCAAATTATGATAAAAATAATGGAATGGTTATCCGCCCATGGTCACTTTGTATATATTGCGTCAGACAATTAAAACTTACTCAAACCGAAAAAACAACCGACACCAAGCCAGTCAAAACAATATCTGGTTTCTCATCACCCAAGGTTCTTTGAGGGACCTTATAGCAGGGGTAGACGCTGGCCCAGGAGCCAATGGGCTAGTAGTTTTCCTCAGAATTACCTTCCTATGGGCCCGGATGGCCCAGAAGAAGTTTGCAAGATGTTTGAGGGGAATATACCTGATAAGAATAGTCATGTAATAATATATTGTTTGAAAGAGGAACATGTGAGCAAATGAGGTAATTTGGTTTCATCTTAATATAGATAAATCAGAAATAGATATGACTTTTATCTCTGAAGAGAGTACAATTTGTTCCCTGGCCCACAACTTGCAGTCCGGGCCAACAGATTTAGGCCCGGGTGGCCCACAACTGAGAATGTTAGTGTCTACCCCTGCTTATATGGTTATGGTAAGACATGAGAGTTGCTCACCTGTGGCATTCCAGCTCTGGTCAATAAGCTGCTCACCCCGGCCATCTTTGTTGATCAGAATCCAGTAGTTAACTGTGTCCCCCAAGGCAACTGTCACCAGGTTGTTGGTGTGTACCCAAACTGAGCCTGGAACATGTATATGACATTACACCCACACTGAGCCTGGAACATGTAGATGACATTACACCCACACCGAGCCTGGAACATGTATAAAACATCACCCACACTGAGCCTGCAACCTGTATATGACATTACACCCACACTGAGCCTAGAACATGTATATGACATTACACCCACACTGAGCCTAGAACATGTATATGACATTACACCCACACTGAGCCTGGGACATGTAGATGACATTACACCCACACCGAGCCTGGAACATGTATAAAACATCACCCACACTGAGCCTGCAACCTGTATATGACATTACACCCACACTGAGCCTAGAACATGTATATGACATTACACCCACACTGAGCCTAGAACATGTATATGACATTACACCCACACTGAGCCTGGGACATGTAGATGACATTACACCCACACCGAGCCTGGAACATGTATATGACATTACCACACCCACACTAAGCCTGCAACATGTATATGACATTACACCCACACTGAGCCTGCAACATGTATATGACATTACACCCACACCGAGCCTGGAACATGTATATGACATTACACCTATACCGAGCCTGGAACATGTATAAAACATTGCACCTACACCGAGCCTGGAACATGTATATGACATTACACTCACACTGAGCCTGCAACATGTATAAGACACTACACCCACACTGAGCCTGCAACATGTATATGACATTACACCCACACTGAGCCTGCAACATGTATATGACATTACACCCACACTGAGCCTGCAACATGTATATGGCATTACACCCATACTGAGCCGTAACATGTATAAAACATCACCCACACCAAGCCTGGAACCTGTATATGACATAACCACCCACACCGAGCCTGGGACATGTATTTGACATTACACCCACACTGAGCCTGCAACATGTATATGACATTACACCCAGACTGAGCCTGTAACATGTATATGACATTACACCCGTACTGAGCCGTAACATGTATATGACATTACACCCACACTGAGCCTGCAACATGTATATGACATTACACCCACACTGAGCCTGTAACATGTATATGACATTACACCCACACTGAGCCTGCAACATGTATATGACATTACACCCACACTGAGCCTGCAACATGTATATGACATTACACCCACACTGAGCCTGCAACATGTATATGACATTACACCCATACTGAGCCGTAACATGTATATGACATTACACCCACACTGAGCCTGCAACATGTATATGACATTACACCAACACTGAGCCTGCAACATGTATATGACATTACACCCACATCAGACCTGGAACATGTATATAACATTACACCCAAATCAGAGCTGGAACATGTATAAAACATTACCCACACCGAGCCTGGAACATGTATAAACGATAGCCCACAGAGAGCCTGCAACATGTCTATTACACCCACATCGGACCTGGAACATGTCTTTGACATTACCACACCGAGCCTGGAACATGTGGTATTACAGCTGCTATTATACCTCAGATATGTCTCCTTCATTTCCCCTTTTCCACTTATAAATAATACTCTATTCTGGCAAGGGATGCAACTTCTAACTGAAACTCAGGGCATTGCAATCTAAATAGTTATGCAGTCTATGTTTGTTTACCTTCTACTGTGTTTTTTTACTCCTGTGGCATCGCCATTTTAAATTTCCCAAAAGGTCCTGTGGAGCATGGGCTGTGCAGTTTTGCTGGAGCATGCACTATGCCTAAGGGTTAGTGTACGCTGCCATGCTTTAATATTGAGATGCTTGCTCTACCATGAAACAAAATATGGTACTCACCAGTTTTTGAGTTGATGTCGAAGTTATAGTCGCCTGCAGCTACCCCTGCCAGAGGTTTGTTGATGCTGTAGTGTACAGCGAACAGCGACATGCCCACCTCATCTAGTATACAGGACATGATACTTTATACAGAATATGTTCAAATATTTTCAGACTTATATTTATGTTTATTAGATTATTCATTGAATAATCCAAACAAATAAGATGACTCAGATAATTTGTATAGAAAACAAGACGAAATACTCTTGATATGGTCATACTTTGTTTTCCTTATTCTGAAGTAAGAACTCATATAATATATCACATTATGGAATAGTGTACAGTATATTTCCTTATGAACAGATAAAAATAATTACTCCCAAAGATGAGCAAATTGAAGAAGCCTTACTATTTCTTTATTGTTTAATAAGAAACGCTAAGAATTGACTGTCTCTATCTCTGGTATTGCACTTGGAACCGATTTTTGGATGTATGGTTACTGTAGAATTATAATATTACCACTGTGTTGTTAAATTTATATGAATACATGTAATATACCTGCCACCATTTCTTGAGGTGTACGCATAAAAACCTGAGTTTGATCGTATCCCGACAGTTGTCTCAAAGCAGCCATATGAATAAGGACTCTCTACTGGAACAAGCCTTATCGAGCTTTTTGAACAGTACTGGTAAGTCAGTTACAAATACTGACTACCAGAAGCATATTTATATGCAGTAGTATACATACATCAGTACATGCTGTACTATATCTTATGCTCAACCAATTTTGATTTTGTTGTATTTCGAAGATCATTTATGAAATAAATACACGTTGAAAACTCAAAAAAAAATTTTTTTATACTATTAAAGTTTCTACATCTGATGTATGGAACCAAAAAATGAATTTCCCTAAAAATGAGTCAGAATGTTCATAAATAACACAATTAACTCCATTCCTCTTTATTCCCTCAGATTTTGCTCTTATTTGATTTTGTTGCCCAATATATGGTAATTTTGGGATAAAATTGGGCACTATTTCATCTCCTCCATTAAAAATACACATTAAAAGACCATGGTTGGACCCCTTGGAACCCACTTCTCAAGCTGATACTGGCCGTGGATACAATTCTAATGTCCCCCAACCAATAATTTGCCTTTACAGTATATGGAACATCTTTTTGTAGAATCTAAAATTTGGTAAAGATTTGATATACCCACTTTAAGATGCCTGCTTCATTTCAAGTCCTTGAATTAATTATCAACTGATTATCTGTATCCACTACCAGAACAGATAGAGATAGACTGGTGCATCAGTCTGGCCCGCTGGGCTTGATACACTCCCAAAGGATCGGCATAATGCACAGATGCAGCACCAGCGAGTTAATCACTGGGGCTGCATTGGTGCATCTTGACAACAAATGTTGCCTTTAAGCTACATGTGATCCTTAAACCTTTAACAAGCTAATGGTTGGGCTATAACTCACCTGGGTGAATAATCATGAGGCCTCCTTGTTCTAGTAAAGAGAGTTGAGGTGCCTGGATGGCAGCGGCCGTAGCTAGTATGGCCAACGCCACTCCCGTATACAGAAGATGTCCCATGGCTGAAGCAAATGTGCAGATATGGAAATGATGATTTTTGCCAGTCTCTTATATCACACAAAACACAATGTGTACTAAAATTAAACAGTATGATGGACATGATGCAACACACTCTATTTTTGTCAACATGTTGTAATTTCTTCATTATAAGTTACCTTAGCATATCTGACTAGATGCTATTGAATATTATGACATGACAGAGATGTCCAAAAATGAATATCCATGCCATACTGTAATAAACAAAATACAGGACTCTATTCCTGTCTGTTGCAGTCAAAATAAAAACATTTGAACTGAATTGAGTTGAATTGACCATTGGCCCGATGCATGTTGTAAAACAATATAGGGTTCCTGACTATATGAGAGAAACCTTAAGCCAGTTATCCAGTAATCAAAACACGTTATAGAATTTTATATGTTTCTCTATGGCACTTTATTGTGGCAAAATGTTACATAACGTCAACAACTTTAATTCAACGTAAAATAATATATCTTTGTTCGATGGGAAAGGAGGAATTGCAAAATGTACAATACAGAAGTTTCCTAGTAAATTATAAACTATAAAAACAATGTATTCAATTGTTGGATAAGCTCTTAAATTAGCCTGCCCCCCTCCCCTGTCAGAAAAGAAAACCCTGCTTCTCATTTATTTTTGTAATGTAACCAATACTTTATTAGTATATACCATGGTACTAACCTGCTGCCGGGGGCCCTTCTTCCAATGTCACACCAAGGACACAACCTCTTATACAGAGGGCTGTCTCATTTACATATTGTACCAGTGTGTATCACACCATGCATTGTGGCTAAAGATTGTTCAGGACTCTCTGACAAAATCGATGGGCCTTAACCCTTTAAGGACGGATGTCATTAAAAAATGATATTTGTTATCATGATGCTTAAATGCAGGCCCAGCGAGTAACTCGCCAGTGTCTGAACTCCATTTAAGCAATGCATTTATTGCTTAAAGTCACCATTTAAGCAGCTTTAAATTTAGTAGATTCTATGTAAATGTCCCGGAAAAGTCATAATCACATTTAAGCGGCTTTAAGTAGCATTTACTGAAATTAGAAAATGCTTAAAGTGTAACTTTAAGCAGTCCGGTTTTCGCTTAAATGGCAACATTCATGCAGTGATATTTATGCCAATAGTCGCTAGATGCTGCATACGGTCACAGACAGATGTATAGATACATGTAGGGTCAGCATTGGGGTCAGCTCTCAGCATGTTGGAGTACACTGATAGTGGTAAGTGTTCCTGAGGCACTCAAGGATATTGATTATACTGATAAGTTATTGGGATTACCATGCTCCAACAACAGGGAGTTGTGTTGGTTTGAGGTGAGGTGGAAAGGCATTACTACCCTGTTATCGATTAAGGGGAGAGATGCCTATGCTTCTTCAGGGTAACAATGCGAATGAGGGAGAAGAAAATCTGAACGCTTCAATGAAGATTATATATTGTGTTTTTTTCCGAAATGCCCCCCCCCCCCCACGTCATAATAATGACCGCCCCTTGGTGCCATGAGGTAGCATTATTATGTGTTATGGTACCATCCACATATGGGTCATGGACCTATGAACTATGGCCACCCACCTCTTACAATAACTGTTATTGTTTATTGTTGTTCTATGCAGTTCCTATGCTAGGGTCCCTTTCCTCTATTCAATTGCAAAAGGTTTTCACAATGTCGTATTATGACGTTGATTATGTATGATATACATTTCATATAGAATCATGATTATTTAAAATCTGGACATTCTGTTGCAATAAGATGAGATGAGGTAATAAAATACTAAAAATGTCTGAAATGAGTCAAATACTATTTGTCTTCCTTGCCGATACAGCCTGCACAGTTATCGCCAGGCTTAATTAGGTTTTTTCAATATCGCCAATAACTCTATTCAAAGTGCATGGAAGCTAGCTATATAAGTAAGCATGAGGCCGTGTCTCACCAGATCAATACAACTTGATAGCCTTTGACAGAGTAACGCCTTTGACCAGCTGACGTCTTTGACTGGGTGACATCTTTGACTAGCAAGCTTCAATAGGGCTGAAATGACGGGAAATTTACACAGAAATGACGGGGAGAAGTTATTCAATATTTTAACACTATATATTACCAATTGTTTTTCGATTTGGTTATAATTAGGTATGGTAACACATAATCTATGTCCATTTACCATTATTACTATTATTTTGTTCAGACATCTTTGACCATTTAATAAAAACGTTTTTCTATCATAGTAAAACATCCATCAATGGTTCATTTCTTATTGGTTCAATGGTTCATGCTTTACTATGTTTATATCTCATAATTATCCCATGAAAAGATATTTTTCCATCCCCTCCCCTTCCCCCTGTAAAATCATTGTTGTTCATTGGTCAAAAACGTCACCGGGTCAAAGACGTCACCCCATCAACGACTATTGAATTGTATCCATTTCAGGAAATTAAGCCATAAGGCTCCGGGCTTATGCTACTAGAAAACTAAATGAATTGTATGTACCGGCTCTGTTCTCCCACCTAGTGGTGATTGGTTGAACTGTCCAGGTATGCCTGCAGTGCCACCTGCATCCACGGGTGGGAACCTGTGTAAGATTTGAATACCGTAAAACCTCTCTATTAAGCCGACCTCCCTTATCACAACCTTAACAGACATGCTCAGTGTAGAAAGTGTAGAAAGAAATTATGTATTATATTATGCACGAGTTGGACGGTATGCCTGTGTGGTCCCAGGGAAATGAAGCACGCCCAAACATGATGCAGCCCCACTGAGTAACTCAACGCGGCCCGGTGCTGCATTGATGCATCCTGATGACCTTTCAGGAGTGTATCAACCCTGAAGGGATGGCATGATACAGAAATGCAACCCTGGTGAGTTACTTGCCAGGGGTGCATTTATGCATCATGACGACCAAGGCATGATGCATTATGGCATTATGCTGTCCTTAAATGGTAAAATCACTATTATGATGCTTAATGGGAGGTTGAAAAATCTTGTCCGGAAGTACAAACAAATTTTACACCTCCCCTCCCTCTAGAGCACCAAGAATATTTTACATATCGCCTCACCTAAGGCACCAATAATTTTTGCCCGCCCCCCTTGAACTATATTAATGCCTAGGTTCATTTTGCAAAAGATATGGGCATAATTCTTTACACCCCACCCAACCCCCAAATGAAGCTATTGGCCCAACTGTCACACCAACTTTCACTTTAGGCATGGAGATAAGCATGGTGATGTGAACGTATTGAATCTCTTTAAGAACTATTTCAGTACAAATATCCCCACACATTGGGATGAACTAATTCTCAGTGTGTCATCATTATTCAAGCAATTAGCATGCCTCTCTTAAAACACACAAGGACTCCTGCAATGCAACTGATTTCATTGTCTTGACTTCTAAAAATGTAATATCACTCGTTTGAGGGGCCATATTGATTATTTGTATGTCTGGCATAGCATTAGGAATTCCACCTTGAACTTGATACTCAGCAGCCTTTGGTGTCTAGCAGTGTGTGCGGTCTCAATTAAGTGGGGACCCAAGTCCCCAATTAAATGTCAAGCCCCTGGTTCCAAGGTCATGTTCAAATTGGGAATTCCACCTCAACCTGGGTACTCAGCAGCCTTCGATGTGTGGCAGTGTGTGAGTATGAAAAGTGGCGGATTTTTTATGGCAACTGGGGACTTTTGTGGAAACCAATTTGTAGGTACTACAAACCTATTTTCTTCCCAAAACAGGTCTAGATTAGGTGGGGACTCGGTCAAGTCCCAAGTTAAGTTTTCAAGTACCCAGTTCCAAGGTATTTTCCTAATTCAAGTCCCCAGTTATGAGCAAATACATTTTTCTGAAAGCCTAGACTGTTCCGTCATAGGTTTTACAACTCTCCTCGTTTCTCATTAAAATTTATATTTTATTATTTGCATGATACCACAGGATTTAAAGTTTTCATGATTAAACCACTGATCACAGACAATTAGATGGCTGAGGAATATTTTGAAAATCATTTGAGAGCTACCGATGGTCCTGGTTCCCCATACATAATTTAGCAAGAACAGCATGTTTCTGTCTTGGTGCACCATATTAGCACAATATCTTATTCTTCAAGCATAACATTTTTGGCCACATCTTATGCTTCAACCACAGACAGAGACTCCCCTGTATCCCCAGGGGATACTTTGTATGAAACCATCATGCTTGATCATCCCCCAGTCGCCCAGGGGATGCTTCATAAGAAACCAACTACACTGGATACCTGCCCAATGGTTAGGGTAGGGGTTAGGGTTAGCTTAGTTCTTTCTGATTAGAGTTAGGGTTAGGCATAGGGTTAGCTATCTTTGCATGAAGAAGAAGATATCCCCTGAAATGTTCTTCTTCAAGCATAAGATATTGTGCTAATGGGGTGGTTACCGTATTCGACGTAATAAGCGCCCCGGGCGCTTATAAAATTATCTTTATGGCGTTTTAAGTACTTAAGAGTTTAATTGTCTCTAAATTCGGGAAATTTGAGCCTTTGTTCTAGTCTAAAAACGCACCAAAAAGGGCAGGGGGCGCTTATTAGGGGGAGGGCGCTTAGTACGTCGAATACGGTATATGCGGATATAAAGATCACCCTCAATAGTGTTGAAGGGCTACTACAATCTCACGGCTAGAGGGTACCTGGACTCTTACAAGGCCACTTCAAGTAATATGGTTGTTTTTCATCATCACTGCACACATTACCAAAATCATGTTTTGAAGATTTATTTATTTACTTATTTATGTTTGCAAATTTTAATTGAAAAACATGATAATATAATGGACGAATATTTGATATTGAATTAAAGCTTGAAATACTGTAAATGTGATTGGATAGAGAAAACATGTATATTCACAACCAAGCCTTGCATAGATCATTAATCTCATAACTATCAAAACATGAATTTAGTTTGCCGAGAGCCTAGTTTCCCCCACCCATAAACCGCTACCCTTAACAACAAAAAAATCCCACTTGTCACATTTCTCCTGGCTTGGTGATGAGAAAGAAGAATGTTATTTAAAGTGGCCCAACCAGAAGAACAAATGTTGATAATATATGATATTGTATTGGTGTTTTACTGCCCTGTATTGTATTTTATTGGTGTATTAATGTGTATTGACTTCATCAGTTCAGTACCTGAATATTTACATTTATATCTATTTACACTTTTATTTGAATGTTTTTGGCAATGAGGGAAATGTCCTTGACATTTTATATTTTAGAAACATGGCAGAGATTAAATGACAAATTAAATACACAATATGTATACCCAATGAATCAAATGCACTCCAAATGCTTTTATCATTGTGGGTGTGTCTCATCAGATCAGGCCATTGATGTCTTCTTTGACCAGGTAAAATCTTTGACCGGGCGCAATCTTTGACTGGGTGCCATCTTTGACCGGGTATCAGAAAAAAATTCTGTGATATGTTAGGGGACCAAAAAAGAAAATGGTGGTCCTTATATAATCGGCATAATGTTTGTCCGCCCTATATTTTCCTTTCCTTCCTAGCCGGTCAAAGGTTGCACCCGATCAAAGATTGCACCCTGTCGTAGCCTTCATAATATCACACATTCTCTGACTAAACCTCGGCTGGTGCACATTCCCTCAGCAGCCGTCTCCTTTCCTCCACAGGCAGCCCACGCAGCTTGATGATGCCCTCACGCCGCAGCCGACCCGCCATCAGGATGACGTGCTGTGGTGGCACCTTGTCCTCTGAGCCACACTTCACTCCACAGGTGTAATGTATGAACAGGCATAAGGCTGTAATAGAAAATGTGTAGTGTATGAACACAGCAGCACAGGGCTGTAATAGTTGACAGTTGTAGTGTATTAACACAGAGCTGTAATAGATGACAGTTGTAGTGTATGGACACAGGGCTGTCATAGACAACAATAGCTGAAGGCTGTGTTTCACGACCTTGAGCCAATGTTTTTGTCTCTGACCGGGTGTCAGCTCTGACTGAGTGCCAGCTCTGACCGGGTGCCAGCTCTGACCAGCCTGAATAAAAACGGGTTATTTAGGGCAGATGATGATAAAAATGGGCAAATAGTTTAAAGAGTTATAACATCCATTAACCTTTTCAGCCAAATTCTATCATCATCTGCCCTGAATAACCCGTTTTTATTCAGGCCGGTCAGAGCTGGCACCCGGTCAGAGCTGGTACCTGGTCAGAGCTGGCACCCGGTCAGAGATGAAAACATTGGCCAAAGGTCGTGAGACACAGCCTGTAGTGGGTGAACAGGCACAGGGCAGTAATATATAGCAACAGGTGTAGTATATTAACTTGTATATATAAATTGATAAAAAAAAAAGACATATAAAAAAAGAACTATACATATATATTTTCAAATGCCATGCACATAGTCCAAAGGTGATATATTTGATGGTTTAATCGCATGGAACAGTGCTGGAGAGCATCTTGTACCCATGTATAAAGAGGTTCTAGTGCATTTAAGTTGCCCCTGTGACTCATAAATGAAAGTACTGTGAATCTTGAGGCATCCACAATAGTAACATGATTTTCCACCTAATGGTGTGCCAAGATGGCTCGACTTGAGCATCTGAGGATTAACATCTTTGGGGAGCAGGTATATTAAATATATAATACAGCTCTCTGAATGGTAAACAGAGCAAGTTTAGGCAAACTACAGTCACGTTGGTAAAGGGGCTTTGAAATTTCTCAGGGTTAATCCACATGTAAACTAGGCCAGCTAGAAAACAATGTTTGGAGTAGCGGAGTTCCATTAAACAGTATTTCTATGATAGGGTGTTCATTACCATTATGGATGCCTCAGGAATATGGCAGGCTGCGGTCGCTGCTTAATAAAAATTGCACCTGTTGGCAAAAAACAGTTTTGTGGCATTTTCAGAGGGCCAAGATGTTAAGCTTTAAGAATAATAAAGTTGTTTACAGATACTTTTAATTTTTAATTTTGTCCTGTGTTTACCATAATGTGCATTAATTTTGGTTCCAACCCATCTGCGTATGGCTCAGTCTCACGGCTTTGTAATAATTTGATAGTCTTTGACCGGCTGACGTCTTTGACCGGCTGACCTCTTTGACTGGGTGACGTCTTTGCCTGGCAAGATTAAAACAGCTGAAATGGGGGGCTGTGTACATCAAAATGCTGGGAAATTTGTAATATATAGTGTTATAATATATATTAACTTTTTCCCCGCATTTCTCTCTAATTAGAACCTTTGACAACTGTTTTAATCTTGCCGGTCAAAGACGTCATGTGGTCAAAGATGTCACGTGATCAAAGACGTCACTTGGTCAAAGACAATCCAATCATTACAATGTCATGAGATTGAGCCATATGAGAGAGACAGAAGTGCTACACACCTATTGCCAGGAGCATGAGGACGGAGGGCCAGACCAACATGTGTATGTAGGGAGCATCCTCGATGCTGGTGCGCCACCTTATCACCCCAGTGCTGCCCTCTGTAGGGTCGTACAGACAACGGAAGCTGCCGGTGTGACGGTACGAAGCCACTATTCCCTCCACCACAGGTTTGTTGTAGTAGAGATCATTGTAGCGGCATGGTGCATAAGTACACTACAGGGATAACAAAGTTAATTAAGTTCAGAAATTAAATAAGAGAGCTCTGCTAGTATGTCATATATAAAAGGTAAACCTAGGGAGGTTGGTTAACTTTAGAATGATTGAAACTATTGTAGTGTGTGAAGGTAGGCTGACCAGAACCAGAACAATTATCAATAATTACCATAAATTTTCCCGTAAAAGCCTCCTAGGAGCTGCATCCCAAACTTTGAATATATTTCATAGGCCTCAGGGAGCATCTGAAAATTGCTAGTTTCATACTTATAAAATACTTCCGCATATATAAGCAGCACCTCAACTTTTTAGGCGTTAGCCACAGTTTTTACGCCAGATATTATGCTATCAATTTGCAGCCCTTAACTCAAAAGGGTAAAAGGGTAATGAATGCTTCTTACTGTGTGATCTCCTTCATCTGATACTTGAAGCAGCCCTTCGCTGCTCCTCCCGTCCTGTCCTGTGTACTTCACATTGATTTTCACACAGATGGTTTTGGAGAAACACAGCTGCCCACACGAGCACTTTAACTCCTCTGTGTCCTCAATGCTGCTGACAGTGCAGTTGGTCTCCTTGTAGGTGGCAGACTGGAAGTGTGGGACAACGCATAGGGCTGCCAAAACTGTATCGACAAGAGAAAGGTAGATGTGCAAATGTAGGTTACTACAGTAGACCTTTTCTTTATTCTAAAGATTTTTCATTACTAGCTTTTCATGATGGCTTTATATGACACAGATACACTACCACTCCCTTTACTAGACTGAAATCTGTAGGATAATTTTGAGCACTTTTAATCGCCAATCGATCTATGGGATGGGATGAAAATGACTTCTTATGCATGCAATTTATAGAGATGATCTTTAGGCTCCAGAATTAGTCAGTACTGGCTAACAAATCAGTCAATAGTACTTAACCTAGTTAGTCATTTTCTGGCTCCTATACGACCTATGTTAGCTTATACTGTCAGGTTCGTCAGTATTGACCAATTCACCTTTGTCTTCTCCATTTCAATGAGTTTTGAGTAAGGAATTAGTCATACGTTGTTTTGCCTCAGTAATTTGTGAATAGCACCTGCGTGTATCGTGAGATTGCCCCTGGACTCTTACTTATAAGGAGGATTGTAGACAGTAGGAAGACTGATGGCAGAAGCCGGTAGCCGATGGCAGCGAGGCGGGTGCTGCAGCAGACGTCCCTACACGGCTGGGGACAGAAGAAGGTACAGGCGTCCCCCGGGCACGTCTCCACCACCTGCTGCTGCAGCTATGCAGTAATGTTATAGACCAATGCAGCAAGAAAGGGTCACTTTTCAGAATAGTTGTTGATAAAGTTTTAAACATGTCTGAAGTGTGACTGACAAGTACATAAATTTGATCTCAAAGTTCGGCATTCAAATGTATACTATTTGAAAGACAATTGTCCTGTGAATCTCCTGATGTGAGATGCTTGCAAATATAGCCATTACAGACAATGTTATAAGGATTCTGCTAGAACAAACATAAATACAACTTTATCAGAGAGAAATTCTATAATATGTCTGATTATTGACTCAAAATTCACTTTTCTTAAAAGTGGTATAGGATGTGTATTTAGAGTATTGTGGTTTAGACCTACTTTCTATAACCCTCTTTAGGGTGGGACAAAAATTACAAACATAGGATGTTTATCTAGACCATAGTTCCCCTACCTTATCCAAATCCCAATCATTCTGTTAAATTTCGGCCAATGTATGGAATGACATTTTGAACAAATCAGTCAATAGTACTAAACCTAGTTTTTCATTTTCAGGCTCCCTGTACTACGGTGGCCGACAAGGCTCACGCCCAAAAAAACACTGTTATGAAAAAAAAAAAAAATTTCACCTGAAAAAACAGGCGAAAAAAAAAAATTTAATTTTTTTTCACAAATATTTTTTTTTTCATTTTTGAAAAACATGAAAAAAAGTTGCTGTCAACTGTCAAGTACGAAAATTGGCGCTGTCAACTGTCAATTTCCGCCATACCGCCCTGCGGCAGAACAGCATGCCGCTGTGTCAAGAGAGCCGGCATTTCATTGGTTGTCGGCGGGGCGTAATGATATGATATACGCAGAACGTAGTTCGCAATTTCCTGCTGTTCGGATGCCCCTTCCCCCTTATTACCTTACTGCAACCTCGATTCATATGTCTTATAATACCGTGCACTTGATCTTACAATACAACTAATACACTTTCTCCAGCTATTTTTCAATTTATTTTGCCCGTGGGATGAAAGCGATGCGGGGCGTCCTGTTTATTATCAGCAGCGGCTGCACGGTCTCAGCTTAAACAAAGTATTCACTTCCGGCGTGAGTGGTGCGATTCCGCGTGGCGTGTACGAGGGACAAGCTTTTGGATCATAACTGCAATCCTTTTCAAGCTGTTCTACCAGCACCTGCAAGACTTTAAAGTAAGTTTCATACACTGTGTTTCACGTAACGTGTGCAGTACTTTATTTTGTATTGAACTATGTGGTAGCCTGTAGCATTTCATGCTAATCCACCCATTATCGCCCGTTATGAAATGAACACGCCTGCTGTTTTCACGCACGTGGTAGTAGTATACACAACTAACACACTGGCACCCCCGTCAGTATTTTCAACACACAGCTTTGTATGCTAATGTGTATTGTTTATTTTTTCTCGGTATATAGACATCATACATCCTGTTTATTTTTCCCATTTCATATACACGGCACATCCCTTTCACTCGCCAGCACATGGCGCATCCTGTTTATTATCGGCAGAATGTACCCGCGATAAAAAATATATCTTTTTGCCTTTCCAGTGGACCACGAGGGAGTGACACGGGGGAAGTGTGTGGAAAGTGGGTGCTTCTGTACTCAATTCTCCTCGCAAAAAGGCACACATTACTGCAACAACTGCGCCCCTCACATGGCCCGTCGCCATGTAAGTATCATACACCTTTCCTATGTTACAAACAGAATAAAGTTTCAGTAATGCAAGTTCATACTGTCATACAGCTGTGTTAACACCTCAATGTACCTTTCCACTGCCACCAAAATATTATCACAATTTTACTACATGTAGTCCTGTTTATTATCGTATATAGTACACACTCAACATCCCTCCCAACAGCCACACTTTTTCCTACTTCCTGTTTCTTCTGTTACGGTAGAAGAGATAAATTTGGCCCAGGTAGTACACACAGGAATATAGTCCATGTCATAGTACTGTATATCCCCTTCACCTACTTATACCATCTTATTTTGTAATATTTTTCGTATGTTGTTCTACTGTATTATTTGCCAGACATAATACGTGTATTTTTTTCTGCAGGAGAAAATGGGCCAGTGCAGTATGCCTGAATGTGAGTGCGGACTATTTACAGTTGTGGAAGGCTGTCACGACTGCATAGATTGTGGCCATGGTGCAGGTTTGCACAAGGTGCCCGATGTACCCAGTAAGTATACCGTATAACACATTATGACCTACATTATTTTCAGGCCTTTTGTCACCCCTCCTTTCCCCTTCTAACATGCCATTTGAAAATTTATTGTCCCATTCCTCTCCTTTTACCATCTGTTTGACACACGCAGTACAACAAAGTGAATCACATGTTACAGGAGCAAAATTGCTGAACGAGATGGAAAAGGTGGGGAAAAAAAGGAAAGTCCTATTGCGGAACATCCCTGCCACGCCTGTAGAGAAGAAGGTTCCGGTGCGCCGGGTTAGTATGAAGCCTACTTTGATACTATATAGGGCTATACAGTACCGTATATACATGCTTTTCATTTTTTCTGTATGTTATATGCCACTTCTATTTTCATGTTAGCATTCTGATACATGTAGACTATTTATAACCCATTTTTCGTATGTACTGTAACCAGGTCCTTTCTCTCATACTGCATTCTTCCATTCTTTCTTTCTCATTCTCTGACAGCTTTTCGAAATAACGCGGGGGGAAAGAGTCAAGGTCCGGGGTGTCTGGGGTAACCGTGCCAAAAAGGACAGGCGTGGAATCCAGACTGTCAGTGTAAGTGTAGCAAACATATTATGACTATTCCCTTTACCATATTTCACATAAACTCATTATAAATAATAAGCTGATGAAATAAACACAACCAGCAACGAACAAAAGTTTTGTAGAATGAACAGAACTGTTCACTCGACCTTTAGCCCGCATCACTTTTTTTCCATGTTCATCCTTGTGACGCCCGTCGCCAGTGCTGTATATGGGGACAGCAGTCCTGTTGGTCGTCAGCATTTCATACACACATGGCGCGTCCTGTTTATTATTTCTCTTTATTTAGACATTATACATCCTGTTTATTATTGGCATGTGATAGACACGGCACATCCTTTAGCCTGCCCAGCGCATGGCGCGTCCTGTTTATTATTTCTCGGTATATAGACATGATACATCCTGTTTATTATTGGCATGTGGTAGACACGGCACATCCTTTATGCTGCCCAGCGCATGGCGCGTCCTGTTTATTATTTCTCGGTATATAGACATGATACATCCTGTTTATTATTGGCATGTGGTAGACACGGCACATCCTTTATCCTGCCCAGCGCATGGCGCGTCCTGTTTATTATTTCTAGGTATATAGACATGATACATCCTGTTTATTATTGGCATGTGGTAGACACGGCACATCCGTTATCCTGCCCAGCACATGGCGCGTCCTGTTTATTATCGGCCGAATGTACACGCGATACATCCCCTAATTAGCCGACTCAACGTAGCACAACAAGTTATGTCATGTAACATAATGCAATGCCTGGTGTAATGTAGTACCATCTCACGTTCTTTCTGTGTTTATATTGTACCTGATGGTCACACCGGTGTTCTTCCAGATCGAATTCCAACCGGACGAAGAAGTCACGTTCAAGGGACTTCGTGACCGCTGTGCCCGCGTCTTCGCTATGGTGTCCTACGACACGCTGAGCAAATCTCACTCGGCCTTGCTCCTGGGCGGACTAAAAGGGCCGGAGGTCAACAACGATCGGGAGGTCCAAACATTATTAAAGAACGGAAAGGGGTACTTTGTCCCCACCAAGAAGAACGAGGTGTCCTCTGTAAGCCACTTCTCCCTTCTTCTAATACATACAGCGTACATGAACTGTTCTCTTCGGCCTTAGCACATAGTACATAGTGGAAATATAATACATTACATCCTTCAATTTTTTGGGTGCTTTTACCATCCAGTCTTCTTACTTTCATCAAAAGTACTACCTGTGCTTTTAATGTAGTAGGAACTGCATTTTAATTGAACTACCCAAAAAATTTTACAGGAGGAGGAGGACTCTCTGTTGAGTGAGGTAAGGAGGACACACGAGTCGGACACCGAGCGTAGCTTTGATTTACCCCCAGTCAACATTCCGTCTCGCCGAAAGAAAACTGCCACAACGGGAAGTGCTGGAAAAGAAGACACAGAACGCTCTGCCAAGAGAAACACCAAAGTCCCTTCTTCCGCAGCAGGAAGTTCCTCCACCCCACCTCCACCTGATCCCACTCACTCGTCTGAAGGGAAAAAAAGGCCAGCAGGAAGTTCCTCCCCACCAACTCCACCTGATTCCACTCACTCGTATGAAGGGAAAAAAAGGCCCAGAACACAGGAGGAGGAGAAGGTGAGTACCGGCAAAAATCCTGTTTCTTTGTACCCTGTAAAATAAAAACAAAACAAAAAATATGTCCTCTTTCCTCATTCTGTATGAAACATATGACGTACTTGGACAGCAAAAATGAGTGTTTTTTCTGTTCCCAATCTGTGCAGGATTTACCCCAAGCGCCAGAAGGTGAGGTGATATAATATTTGGTTGTGTTCATGTTTTGTCACGTTCAACTGATTTTCCCTGTTATTTGTTGCAAGTTCCTTTCTCATTCTTCTTTTAATTTGGTAAAGAAACCCGAAAAATATTACAAAGAGACACATGAAATAAATTGCTATGTGATAAACTTTACGTCCTTTTTTCTTGTTCAGGCAGAGATATTATAGTACTACATAGCTTTGACTTCCTTTCACGTACATTCCTTACAATGTTACATGAGACAATTTTTCCTGTGTATATTTTGTTCACCTTTCACTTTGTAGCGAGAAGGAAGATTAGCACGATGGCCCCTCCAGACAACTATGCACAGGAAGAGATCGGGACTGCCGTCACCGCCTTTGCTCTACAATATTTGACAGACACAGACGAAGTGGTCGGGCCCTACATCCCGTGGAAGTCGAGAAACCCGGATCACAACTACCTGCTGGCCAAGCTGGTGAAAGGTACCATAACTTTTATGTCTTTTTTTACCTTTTCCATGACATATCAAGGCCACTCCAAAAAAAAAGTCTGGTTTCTCATCCCAAAGCAGAGAAAAATTTCAGTAGGGCGTTTTTTTTTAAATTTTTAATTTTCTTAACGCAGGAGCCAAAATGTATAGGAAAAAAGTAGATTTTCTGCAACAAAATTTCACACTTAATTATTCAAGTGTCTATTTATTTGAAGCTGTTGGAAAATGTAAGATATTCCTGCTGTCATACAGCATAACAGAAGTTTTATTTTGTATCAGGGGAAACGGACATATATAAAATCGAGATGCACTTGGAAGATGGTGTTAGAGTCCCCCGGTCCGTCGCACAGGATAACGCGTGGCCGGATATGGCTGAGGACGAAGGTAGGAAGATTTACACCTCTACAGTGAAATCTCGATATGAGGAGGATGGTAATAAGGAGCAGACTGTTTTAAAGAGCAGATTTGCTATGCCAAGATTTTTTCTCTACATTTCTATAGTAATAATACCTGATTAGAAGGTGCTTTTTTACACAAAAATGGTTTAGAAGGAGCAGAATTTTTCGTACATAAATAACTTGTTCGGCTGTTCATTCATTTGATTGAGAAAAAAGTTCCCATTCCGATGAACTAGGTGATGGTGTGTGTGTAGAGGACCCCCACCCCCTGTATACACAGATGCAACCGGCATTGCTATCCTATGTTAAATACTTTATTTTACCCACAGCAACATGTGGGAATTCTCCCTTCTGTATGATGCCCTGTAACCCAGTGGGCACAGGAGGTTGAACAAAGATGGATAAATGTTTACCAATCTTTATTCGATGTTGATTCAACAATTATTCAAACTTGCTAATATTTTTAAATGGCCCCTCTTTCTGTTGTTGTAGCACAATTTCTATTATTTTATTGTAACAGGTATGACCCTGTTATGGCAGTCGCCATATCAGGTATACACAACATTAGAGACGACCTACATAGGGGTGGTGGCGTATCCCTTCCTGAGCAAGGACCTGGTATACGAATGGTTTGCGTTGGAGGAGGGGGAGGAGCGCTTCCTGGGTTTGACGGACCCGTTCATATTGGTCCCCCCCGGACGCTACACGTGTAAGCTCAGCTATATGGGGGAGGATGAAGTTGTGTTGCAGGGGTACATCAGCCGGGTGAACGTGCTGAAGTGCTCAAATCTCTTCCAAGGTGAGACGCTGTAAGGTGTTTACAATGTAGCATAGTACTGTGTTATATGATATACATTTTATTTTTACTTGATACTAGAAGGGTAAAGTTAATCTTTTCCTTCTTTCTTTTAGTGGCCAAAATTAAAATAATGAAACCAACATGGAGAGACAGTACACTTTATACCTATCATACAAGCTGTCTTCACTTTTTTTATTTTTCAGAGTCCGGACTCCAGTTCATAGAACCAAAAGACTACACGGTCCACTACGCGAGCAAAATTGGCGGAGGCAACTTTGGAGCGGTGTACCGAGGTGATTTTTTTGGACCAGTTGCTGTAAAAACCATTAAGACGAGTCACTCGGTCGACATATTCTTGGCAGAGATAAACATTGCAGGGTGAGTACGATAATAAACCACTTTGTTCACTGTTCTTTTCTCCCCGCTGTGTCATAGTAAACAAACTGAATAACAAATATATGCCCGTGCTTTCCATTGTGTTCCACCTTTAATACCATATGCATGTTACTAGTCCTTTAGAAAAATAACCCCTTTTCTTTACCATACAGAAAGATGCATCACCGCAATCTTATTCGATTGCTGGCCGTATGCCAACTGGAAGATGAGATACATATCGTCATGGAATTGTGCAACGGCAGAAATCTGGCGCGCATCTACGAGAAAATGCGGAAAATGAAGACCATCAAGGCCAAAGTGAGTACCATATTTCAAGTGACACTGCACTTTCCGCACTGTCGCCATGATATGGGTTGTCCCGCGTTATATGGTTCATTGCGCGTCCTGTTTATTATTTGTCGGCAACATGTAGTCACGATACATCCCTGTACGTACTAAGTACATGGGTCGTCCTGTTTATTATTTGTCGGCAACATGTAGTCACGATACATCCCTGTACGTACTAAGTACATGGGTCGTCCTGTTTATTATTTGTCGGCAACATGTAGTCACGATACATCCCTGTACGTACTAAGTACATGGGTCGTCCTGTTTATTATTTGTCGGCAGCATGTAGTCACGATACATCCTTTGACGTACCAAGTACATGGCTCGTCCTGTTTATTATTTGTCGGCAGCATGTAGTCACGATACATCCTTTGACGTACCAAGTACATGGCTCGTCCTGTTTTTTATTTGTCGGCAGCATGTGGAGACCGATTCAGCGGTGTGCCAATTACATTACAACTCGTCTTGATTTGCGGCTGGATGTAGTACTCTGTGTAACCCTTATGACAGGAGCTGATTGTCTCTCATTCTGACAGGAGGAAGTGCTGAAATTAGACGACAGCATGTTCGTAATGCAGCAGCTGTGCCTGGCTCTGAACTACCTGCACAGCATCCCCGTCGTTCACTCAGACGTCAAACCAGGGAATATTATGATATCGCCAAACTACGAGGTGAAGCTGCTAGATTTCAGTATCGCCCGCATAAAGCAGAGCGCTCTTGAGGAGCGCACCTATGCCACAAACTTCGGGGGCGGCCCGGGAGCGGGTACCTTCTCGTACATGGCCCCCGAAGTGTACAACGGGTCGAAACTGAAGAGGCAAACCTCTGTAGATGTGTACGCAACCGCCTTAATAATTGTAGAAAATGCGAACAACGGAGCACTGAACTATCCCATGAGGCAAGACGTGAAGAATGCCATGGCTGCTGAAGGCTTTCCGAAAGGAATTAAGAAGGTGGCCCCTGCCCTCCTACCCGTCACACAGATGGCTCTCAGCTGGAAGCCAGAGGAGCGGCCGGAAGCCAAGGAATTGGGGAAAGTAATAGGTTCTCTCTTCGACGAGGAGGCCTACTACGGGCAGAAGCCAGCGTGGTGAAGCGTAAGATAGACTAGTGTATTCAGTGAGGGCAGGAAAAATTATGTGCATTTGTCTACTGTTCCATGACACTTTATTAGTTACACACAGAAGTGAACCATTTCATAAAAATAATATAGTCAAATCATGATACAATTGGGAAATTTTTTTTGTACAATATCACATGCTCGGTCTACTTTTATTTACATTGCATCGACATGTGCTACACGTTATATGATTATACCATCTGAAACTTTTTTTTTCTATTTCACATGCTCTCTGTACTTTTATTTACATTGCATCGACATGTTCTACACATTATATTTAACGATCACACAAAGCTAGAAAAATAGCTTGGGCATTCTGCATGCACAACACCATGTTGTTCTGGTTCAGGAATTCGTCTGCCTCTGCCCTAAACTGTGCCGGTACAATGTCTTCAAAGTGGTCTGCTATCTCATGGTACTCTGCCGCGAATTCCATGTCATCTGCCGCCTCAACACCGTAATGATACCCACACTGCTCGCCCCCTGTCAAATTTTAAATAAGAAAAAAAATTACATATATCACATGTCCAATTATTTGGTGACAAACAGTTCAACGGCCGAGCACATACAGAGGTCAAATAGCTTAACAACATGGGAAGGGAAACAGAGAAATTCATGTATACGGGCTTACCGAAAAGATCAGGATGGTTATACATGTCGTCTGGACATCCTCCACATGGCAGACTCACGCCTTTCTGTTGGCGAATCTTGTGAAGGTTCCAGTCACGAATGTAGTCGTCCACCTGCCGCTTTACCAATGGGAGGTAGACGTAAATGAACGCGTCTCTGTGCAGGTGAAACAAAGCATGGGTGCGTTACACAAAATGAAATACATACACAAAGACACACTCATTTAAGTCTGTTGGCCGGGTTGTTTCACCATTTGACCTTGGGCCGTATTTCACGAGGCCATACGCCGAGCGAAATGTGGCACACCGGTCAACAGACTTGAAATGAGTGTGCCTTTGTGTTAATTTTTTATCATTTTCGATTTAAAATACGAAAATTGTGATGGGGGGAGGGCCTATGATAGCCTAATTATATCCCCTTCAAATGTAAATTAAGCACCATTTTGATGACGTCACAGGGCCGTATTACGGCCATTGGTTTTTTCACGGGTTCACGGGTGGGTGAAATACGGCGTTGTTTGGTTTAGTCAATGGGACTGCTGTTTTTCATTAAAAAATTAAACTCTTTTCTTTGATACATAAAAGACATGCTGTTTCATATTTTTTCGTGGTAATATACAAGTTTCATACCGGTTTTCTTGTACGTCGACAGGCAGCCCATCTCGCAACATTTGTGTGAACTGCTGGTGTAGGCCATACGTGACATGCCTGTACATGCCGGACCAAAAGCACTCGATTTTCTGTAGAAATAACACAAAAGAGGCACAGTATAATAGTTAGGAAGGAACATGTTGTAGACATTGATATTATTTTTTTTCCTGCCCTTACGCTATATAAAGTGGGAAAAACAATTTACTTGGTTCAATTTGGACTTGTCCACCACTGCCGGTCGCTCCGACGCTACGTCCGTCCCATTACGCCTCAGGAACATCTGCAATTCTATGCTGAGCGTGTTCTCCGTACCCGGGTCGAACCTTGCTCTGTTCGGCACAACTGTTTAAAAGAAGAAAAATAAAACCTTGCATTAGGTTTCATCCGGTTTCCCATGTTTCCCTGTGTTACAGTATAACATGTATTTTGTGTGTACGGGTCAAGTGTTATGGCGGACACACAGTGAACATAATATTGTAAGGAAAAGTATACATACCTTCCAACTTCTGTATGGTGTCCGCAAATAGTTTGACCACGAAGTTTGGATTTTTGTTAGTGGTATATGTTGTGCACCAGAGCACCCTCCGTGAAAAGCAGTCTATCGCTCCGTGTATATAAATCCCATACGTAGCCAGTTTGTCATGGCCATCGATTGACCAGCAGTCATTGGGCCCCTGTATAAAAGGGATGGAACTTTGTATTATAACGTACATTTACATGTCGTAGCAAATAATGGAACGTTCTATGTTATTCCCATGTCATATTATGTTAGCTATACTGTACATACCGGTGACTGAAAGATGCGCCGTACAAACTTCTTTCCCTTCCTCCTCTCCCCGGCTTCCGGGTCCAGCACCCTGGCCGCTGCCATGACATCGTCCCTATTTGGAAAGAATTTATTTTTTCACTCACTCTGTTATTTAGTATTCTGCGGTGTACAGTACACAGTATTGCACCAAGCATCCCGCGGTAGACACGATACAGTCCACCGATTTTATGATTCATACGGTATAACAAAGGGTTCTGGAGATGTAGGTTGGTATATGGACGAAAATAATATTTCGAAGCAGCACGCCAAAGTTGGGAGAAATACCTTTTTATTGCCACGTTGAATTTGTCTCTGATAATCCTTGTCACGCGTCTGTAGCCTGCTGTCTCCTGACACTTCTCCTGAGCATTCTATGGTTATACCGGAAACAATATTCATATACTTGGTTTAGTGTTAACAGTATTAATAAAACAGCATGACATAGTACTACATGACGTCATGACAAATTAATATTGTGATATAAGTTTGCTCTGTTTATTTGTGCTATGCTCAGGTAGGAAAAGGATATGGATGAAAAGGAATACAGTTGACTGTAATGTTACACACCTGCACTAGATTTAGGATGGTTTCCGGCTCCAGCGGTACTGTCCTGGTGATGCCAAACTGTTTTAGCCGCCTTTTCAAAGTACTGAGGCTGGCAATTGGGAAAAAAAGAAATAAAGATTGACTGCTTGCCACTTGACTATTTTTCCTTCAATTTTTAAGAGAAATAAAGCTTGAATTGGTCACCAAATTGTTGAAAATATTGCCATCAATATGTCGTAATAGTAGATAATTCTGGAAATTATGTAAAGGCATTAGAGCATTTCTTTAGGTATAGGAGTATAAGCCTGCCCCGAGTATAAGCCTGCCCCGTGTATAAGCCGGGTCAGTTTGCCACTTAGTACTTGTAGAAGCCCGGGCTTATACACGGGGAAATACGGTACTTGGAAAAGTGTAGAGGTGTGGAGAAGCCAGCTGTACATTTAATGAAAATGAATGGAGCAGTGTTCTCCTAATGCTATACCTGAAGGACAGCCCAAACTGTCTGAGGTATTGTAGGATCATCTCGTTGCTTTTCCCCAGCAGCACCAATTTGGACAGTATGTCTGGCAGTAGCTCTGTGCAATAATGGAAGGAGAAACAGTTGTATTATTGCACAGTAATGTAGGAAGTATATTTCAGGAAGTCATATGATGAAAAGGCAGGATAGTAGGCGGTGTAACTGTGATATACTACCTTGTGTCGTGTTGTGCTCTGTGTCAAGGTGGCCACACTCTACGCACTGCATTATCCCCACCACTATCTCCAGCCTTTTACACGGGCATCTTTTGCAACTTCTGTGGAACAATTCCTCGTACTCCATTTTGCTGGTAGTTCTGAAAAGGGAAACAAAAGATATTTGATTGCACCCGATATATCGATACATATGCAGCACACGATAATAAACAGGATCCTGTTTATTATCGTCCAAGCGTATATGAAATCCCGTTTATTATCATCCGGACATACAATTGAACGGGACGATAATAAACAGGATTCGGTCTGGTTATGTTGCCGGAAAGACGAGCGCGGCGGTGGAAACTACACACTGTGACATAGCAATCGCTGTAGACACGACATAACCTCATCGAACAGTGTGCCCGGTAGACACGAGACATACTGCAAAGTGCTGCCATCTAGCGGAGTGCTTCCGAACGAAGGGATGGGAGCGACCTCTACATCGTATAGCAATAACTACGCAGGAGCGCCATTCGGTCAACAATACGTTTCACGGTAACATTATGCCTTTCTTACACTTATTACCGAAAACATGAATGAATCAGGTAGGAAAGATGCTGTACAATGTGTATACATATGTCAGGAAGCAGAAATCCGGCATGCCATGCTGTGTTGAACGTATAGGGGGCTGGGTATGAGGTATGTCGACGGGATTAGCCTAATGTGCTGGTGCTTCTCGTGTCTACATTATACGGCTGTCTCGTATCTAAAAAAGGTGGGATGTTTCTTGTCTACAGTGGGGGTCTCTCTTGTCTACCGCATCAGACCTATAATGTTATAAGGCTGTCTCGTATCTAAAAAAGGTGGGATGTTTCTTGTCTACTGTGGGGTCTCTCTTGTCTACCGCATCAGACCTATAATGTTATAAGGCTGTCTCGTATCTAAAAAAGGTGGGATGTTTCTTGTCTACTGTGGGGGTCTCTCTTGTCTACCGCATCAGACCTAGAAAGTAAACTATTATAAAACTGTCTGTCAGGGAGTGCTCATTTGGTATGGCCGGGGGGGGGGGGGAGCATGTGAGGGGGGGCATTTTTTTTAGGGGTATTGACAGGGGAGGGCCTTTTCTTTTTTACCCATTTTTTTTTGGGGGGGGGCCTTTTTTGCGGGGGTATTCCTACACACCAATATTGTTTCTCATGCACTACTTGGGGGGGGGGGGGGGTGCACCGTATTTCATACAGGAAGGATAACATGGTGTCTTTTTTTCTGTTTAACACAGATGCCCAGGAAAAACCCTCAGTTGGAAGAGGTGAAGCAGGCCAACCGGGCGGACCACAGGAAGTGGTTAGAAAAGAACAAGCAGGAGTGGCCAGAGTTGCACAAGGCCAACAGGGCGGCTGCAAATGCTGTGAGTATAAAGGGGCCGTGGAGGCGGATGGGGGGGGGGGGGAGTGAGGGTGGAAATGGCAAGACAAGTATGGAATGTAGGGTAAATGTGGGTGACGTGCTGAATGTTGAAAAATCCCCCCCCCCCGCGAAGGCACAACGTTTTCCTTGTTACACATTTTTCATTGGGTGTGCTGTATATATTTTTTTTTCTCTGATTATTTTTTAAACTTTTTTTTTTCAAACGCACACTAAGTAGTGGTAAAGGACAGAGCACTTGACATGTGAGGAACCTTTGGGTAACATGGTCGGTATGTCACCGACGTTACCCACGTTTACCATACTGGAAAGGGGGTGGGGGGAAAGTATGTTCAAAAAAAATAAACAGATGAGTGTATTGTATGATTTGTCTTTCTTTCTTAAGAAATACGAGGCTACACGCCCCTACTCAGAACTGAAGGGAGAGAAGAAAGCACGCGTGCTGCTCTCCAAAAAGCTGAGTGCGGCCAAGGCAAGGGGGAAGCTCACCGAAGAAAAAGGTAAATTTCTTTGTTTTTCTCTATATATTTAGGGGCCGTGTACCCCTACACTGCATGTAAGGAGTGTGGTGTGCCCAAAAAAAAAGGATTTGTCCCATATGTGGGTTACACTGCCTTACGTCAGGATGAATGTTGTCTACAGTATGGGGTGGAGAAAGCATGTATCATGTGCTCCACTCACCGGGGAGTAAATGGCAGGAGTGGGGGACTGTATTAAATGAAGCCTCAAAAAAAAGTATCTGTGTCCTGTGGCGCAGGGCCAGTGTGATGTGAAGTTGGCATACAAAATTACACTGACTGGGTAAATGGGAAGATATATGTTGTTTCAGCTCGGGAGATGAAGGAACAGTTCCTGCGCGATTTCCCAGGGGCGGTGCTGAAAGGCTACAACGATGCAACGGAGGAACAGTCCGAGCAATCAACGGAACAGGAAGTCCAAGCAGAAGAGCTGACAGGAGAGGAACAGTCTGAGGAATCTACGGAAGTGGAAGTGCAAGCAGGAAACGTGACAGGACAGGAGGCTGTACCGGGTGCCACTGAGGCACAGAACACAGAGGGAGAGGAAGCAGAACAGCAGACAGGAGAGGGTTTGGGTCAGCGACACACCGAACAGGCCGTGAACTCTCCTCCCACTGTACCTCAGCCCGAGGAAGAGGATGCCCCAGCTTACCGTATGGGAAGCCAGGTCTCTAGTCGGTGAGTAATTGAACATTTAGCATACGCCTATTGAAAAGTTTTAAAATTATTTTTTGGGCAAATCAATTTTCACACTACACACCGCTGAGCGCTGGTCTTTTATAATTGATACATAGTAATATGCGCCATACTATATACATGATATTCCCACCTAATGGCATTCCTTTTTTTGTTTTAAAACCCTATGTCAGGTACCAAAACTGTATAGGAAAGATATGTACGAAATGGCCCGTCTCGTGTCTACATGTATATATTAAAAGGAAATTTAACCTGAGCCAAAATGTGCTGTCTCATTCCCTGTACTTATGCTACAACTACAAAAAATATTTTTACACTATAGCAAATAAGTACCATCAGCCAGTTTCCTGGATTAAAATGGAGAATACATGAAATTTATTTCCCACAGAACCCGCAGCAACAAGAAAGAGAACAGCACTGGGTCCGCCTTCTGCACCCCCCCCCCGCACAGAAGATCAGACAGACTACAGAAGAAAAAATGTGTCAAATCCTTCCCCCTACCACTTAGTACAATGGCCCAAGTAGAGGAAAGAAATGCTGCAACACTGAAGAAGGCACCACGTTCACCCTCGCCCACTAAAAGCCCTGCCGCACGGTTCGCAAAAGGTCTCAAACTGTCCAAAATTTGAAGAAAGGGATTTTTTTTTTCTCTACCTTATGTAGATAAATACATAAAAGAGAGAGAGAGACAAGTTAAGAAATAAAACGCCTTACTTTTTTATTTGACAGCATTGTGATGATAAACAATCCGTTCAAGTCATGCGGCCTTATTTCAACGTTATACGGGTTAGGTATAAAATAATATACCGTGATGCCAAATTAAAAGACCAACTATGTCATAGCGTGAAGAATATGTTACTGTCCAAAACATTACCATGGTATCATACATTTGTTATAGCATAAAAACTAAGTACCGGTATCCTGTGTCCTGTTTATTACCCCTGTTCATTAAACTCGTATATGATGAAAACTAAGATCTTTCCTACTGTATGAAAACATACATGAACACACAATGATGTAAATACCATGCAAAAAGATAATACAAATAACAAGAATACACTTAACATCTAGGAAACTATATAGTACTCATTGCCAGTATACATATATGAGTGCATTTTTATGTAAAAGGGGGACCTAATGTGAAGACATTCGTACCATTCTTGGCGGGCTGACACTCAAGCGAAAAGGCTTTGTAGATAGGTCACTTTAGCATTTTTATGTATAATATTATACTCACAGCTATAGTACCAGATGTCCTAACTTTAAATAGTCACAGCGAGTGAAATACCCAGTAGAACACTACATGAGAATGGGAATGCATCACCCAAATACTGATGATATCATAGAAAATCACAAACATGCTGTATATATTACCGCATTCAGACGCACAACATTAAAAAATATGACATATAGCCTCAAAGAGACCGCCTGTGTAGTGGTTACCCAAGCCCGTTGCTGCAGCTCCCGGTGGGTGAGGGTCAGTGAGGCCCCCCCCCCCTGTGTTCTCTGCACCCCTGCGCCTTTTTGTACATGACACACCTGGGATAAAACCAAACCCCTCTGAAATACCACATAAAGTTCCCAATCGTATCTGAATTGTCATTGTCATTACTGTATATGCATGTCTGAATGATATTCTTTCATCAAAATCAATAATATATGGATATACAAAATGTTAGGTTTTTGGGCCGAGCTACTTAATAAAAGCGAACGCAATAAATTAACAAATTCTTCTATTTCCCCTCATTCTGCCTCTGTATCTTCATCATGACCGTCAGTGCTGCTGTGCGCAGCATTTCCTCCTCCGCGTTCCGCGTTCTGTAAAGAAAATACACAAACGGTTTGCACTAAAAATAAATAGAAATGAAAGGACAGGAAGATACTAAAGGAAAAGGATGACATTACATGGAAACAGGACTTGGTACAGGACACCACTTGACATGTGCATCACGAATTACACTACATGTCTGCTACATTACATACTACATTTTCGGTATAGCAAAGCGTTAAAACAATACATACCGTGTGCCCACTGCCCCCTCCTCCTCAGAGCTGGTTGAGTCCTGTTGACTTGGCACAAAGTCAGGGTCCGGGGTCCCCGGCTCTGAAACACAGGAAGAGGAGGACCCAGGACTGCTGGCTGTCATGGGGGTGTCGCGTTCCTCCTGCTCCGTGTCCCCCTCTTGCTGGTCGGTGTGACCCTGGCTCACAGGGCTGGTGGCAGTGGCCTGGGACCCGCCCCCCTCCTGCTCGCTGTCCTCCTGTTCCTCCTGACTGTCACCCTCCGTGACAGGGCTGGTGGCAGTGACCGGGGACCCGCCCACCTCCTGCTCGCTCTGCTCCTCGTCCTCCTGACAGTCACGCTGGGTGACAGGGCTGGTGGCAGTTGCCGGGGACCCGACCCCCTCCTGCTCGCTGTCCGGCTCTCCCTCTGTTTTGAAAAAGGAAAGATCAAAAGTGTTTAGCGGATAATAAACAGGACACTGGATACCGGTACTGAAGGATGTCTCCTGTCTACATTAAGCCCATTATATACCGTACTACTTGTACAGTTTGTGATGGGAGGCATCTGTTGTGTGTAACTAGCATCAATAATAAACAGGACGGGCCATGCTCCTGGTATATTGAAGGATTACTCTGGTCTACATACTACCGACAATAAACAGGACTACTGCTATACTGGGTGGAAAGAGGAATATATCGTGTCTATGCTTCCCCGAAAATAAACAGGACACGCCATGCCGACGGTACAGGGAAGGATACCTGCTGTATTATTCCCGCCAAAAATTAACAGGACTACGCTAAACAGCATGGCCAACAGTGATATGGTAGTACTAGTGAGTAGTGTACGTACCTTCAGCGCACTCCTGGCTAAAGAAGGTAGACAGGTCGGGACAGGGCCCGGGAAGAGGGGTGGAGTGAACAGCGGGGGAGTGCTGTTGTGCCACGTGTACCTCGGCTATAGATAAAATAAATTACATTGTAATGAGGGAAAGAAAAATTTTTTTGCTTTGTGAACAGGATGTGGGAGGTAGGGATTATATCTCATACACCATTCCTTTATCCAAAGCTGTTTCCCACCCCGTATGTAGAGCGTGCAGAGAATTTTTTATATGATACTGATATATATAGGGAATTTTGATTTTGTTCTGCCGTACTTACAGTGCAATGTCTGGAAAACCCCACCGTGTGAAGCTGATGGGATATCGTTGAAGGTGGGAGGGTTCTCCAGTGACCACCGAGTGACAGGGCTGGTGGCAGTGGCCGGGGACCCGCCCCCCTCCTGCTCGCTCTGCTGCTCGTCCTCCTGACAGTCACGCTGGGTGACAGGGCTGGTGGCAGTTGCCGTCGACCCGCCCCCCTCCTGCTCGCTGTCCGGCTCTCCCTCTGTTTTGAAAAAGGAAAGATAAAAAGTGTTACATATGTGGTGTACATTTAGCCGATAATAAACAGGACACTGGATACCGGTACTGAAGGATGTCTCCTGTCTACATTAAGCCCATTATATACCGTAATACTTGTACAGTTTGTGATGGGAGGCATCTGTTGGGGGGACAACTGAACCATGTGATAAAGGTATAGCCCACCCGTGTTTAAATATGTATGCCTCCCTTGTTTACTCCTACCGTAAATCTACCGGTATGTCTCCTGTGTACAACGAAGTACATGGGTAAAGGATGCGTTACATGTGTACTGTATGATTTACTTTTCCCAACGTAGCGTGCACAGCGTAATGACTGGAATATAGTAGAAACAATAAGGCTTACCTTGCTCAAGATCTGACGGGGTGGAGGGTCCTGCAATGCTCTGGACTTGCTGCGCCGCAGCCTCTGCCCGGTACTGCCTATGAAGCCTGTTGTTCAGATCCTGGGCGTGAGCCCACTCATCGGTCCCTGGTAGCGGCCGGTATTTCTGTGGATAAATAATGTACCAAAAAATAGGGTTAAATTGAATATATTGTAAAGGGAGTTAATTTCTTCCACTGGCATGAAACAAAAAATTATATGTATGCATTTGAAGTTGTTTCTTTCCCAGTTTAAACGTCACCTAAAGTCACCCAGGATATTGGCTCATTTGGGTTTAAAAAATATTTGGATGGGGGGACAGCCCTACTGTGTGGGTATGAGGGATAGGATGCATAATTTACATATGAAAAAGCTTTGGTGAAAAAATGCTATAGCTTAAAAGGTTCCCCAAAGCGGGGTGTGTTTGGCACGTTTTAAACCTTTTGAATTTCTTCGTTGGCACACATTTTTTCATTTAATATCCCTCCATTCTCAAAATATGTTAAAAAATCATTATGATAAAGGATTGATATTAATAAAATTTGATTATAACAATCTGTGTTATTCAAGTGTAATAGAAAGTTGCAGGGTATGTTGCAGCACATTTTTATATATCAGATAAAGTTGTCCACATTTTAAAACGAAAAGCCCCAAATAACAGATACAAACGCATTATAATAAGCATATATTTTTTTCTTCTTTCTTTAATATATTCCAAAAAGGAGTGTAAATATCTTTAATTTTGTCGGAACATATTTTCCTCATATATTATGTTACTGAAATGCCCACATGGAAATTGCCATAATGGTTGTACGTACTGCTGCCTGCTTTCTGTGGTATTCTCTGGCTTCTGCCGCTGCCGCCGGACCCTTTTTGAACTTCTTTGAGTAATATCTTTTTGAATTGGCCCTGTGCCTTGTATCATCATATATGATGCGGTCTGCGGGCAGAAGGTGCTGTGAGTGAGGTTTGACTCTGGCAACCCAGTCGTCCAGCTCTTGCTGGGTGCAGCCAGACTGCGGGGCAATCAACGGGGTTTCATATGGAAGAGACATCTGCAATATGAAAATATTTGCGTCACATTGTGGAATATTCACATGATTCGTATGAGTGTCCTGTTTAATATTGCCATCCTGTTTATTATCACCATCCTGTTTATTGTCGACGTCCTGTTTATTATCCACCAAGGCGTGCGCTCGGAAAGTGGCCACACGATTAATTTAGAGCTAAGACATGCTTTGTACTTAATACAGTAGATAGTAACGATGTAGTTGAGCCATATTCTACACTTTATCCGTTTTATTCTAGCTTATTTCATCTGTAATACAATAAAACAATGCAGAAAGACCGTACGTGAAGACTTACCTTGTTTTGACCGGAAGTAGAATAGGGATGTGTCGCCGCCTAGCGTGAAACGTTATGGTACGGAAATATACCGCCAGATGGCAGCAGGTCGGCGCGGTATCGGGCGGTATGCGTTATTGCACGTATAATGCCTGCTCACTATACCGTCATGTATATTCTACGTGACAGAACACCGTACAATACAGTAAACATGAGACATTTCACATAGTATTGTATTACATAGCGTACAGTACAAGAAGGAGTATGAACAAATTGTGACTTACCGCGTGCTCTACTGCAGAAGGAATGGCATACCCTGGGTATTGTTTAACTTGAGGACAGTGCGTTCGTTTAATATGAAGAAAAAGTAGTACCGCCCCCGGACCAATGGGAGGCTGTATAACAAAGTATACATGGCGCAGGGCGGTATGGCGGAAATTGACAGTTGACAGCGCCAATTTTCGTAGTTGACAGTTGACAGCAACTTTTTTTCATGTTTTTCAAAAATGAAAAAAAAAATATTTGTGAACAAAAATTAATTTTTTTTTTTTCGCCTGTTTTTTCAGGTGAAATTTTTTTTTTTTTTCATAACAGTGTTTTTTTGGGCGTGAGCCTTGTCGGCCACCGTACTACACAACCTAGGTTAGTTAAAGGCTGTGTTTCATGAGATTGTAACAATTGAAAAGTCTTTGACCGGTGTAGTATTTGACCAGCGTAGTCTTTGACCGCGCAGCATTAAAAGGGCAAAAATGAGGCCTATGTAGTAGAAAAAGCGGGGAAATAGTGCACCCATATGTTGATACAAATTTATAGCAAACATAAGTCAATTTTGTTATAACTTTATACTGAGCATGCTATGCATAGTCAAGCATAATATGAGTATTTCCCTTTGCCAAAGATGTCATTTTATACATAACTTCGAGTTTATTGTTTATAAACAGCTGCACTGTGCAAAGTAATGTGTAATAAGGATTGACACAAACTAATTTGCATTGTACAGATATATCAACCATTTTTTTAAAGACTACACCTGGTCAAAGACTACACCCAGTCAAAGACATTTCAGCTCTAACAATCTCATGAGACACGGCCTTATACTTTCAGGTTGATCATTACTTCATTTATAACACTTTGAATTACAAACTTCCCAGCATTTCACAGACACGGCCTAATGCAAAAAAGTAGAATATAACATACCAGCTGGTCTGCCACTTCTCTCTCCAGGGGGAGCCACCCGCGCTGTCGTCCGTTAACCTGTTGCCTACTGTGCTGCTCCGCTGCCGTCAGGCTCATGTCAATTGCTTGATGTTGGAGATCAATCGCCACGCTTAGAGGTCCCAGAATTGTCCCGGCCATGTTTAAATGTTAAGCTGTCACCTGCTACTATATATGTATCTAGGTCAACTGCTAACATAAAATTATATGTATCTAGGTCAACTGCCAACTGCTAACACATTATCTAGGTCAACTGCCATCTGCTAACACATTATCTAGGTGAACTGCCAAATAGGAGGCGAAAGCCTACCTGTTTACTCTCAGTTGTGTGGGTGACGAAAACCCTCGAATCAGGACAGGAAACTTGTAATTTCAAACTATGGGAGATTTTGGATATATCCTCCCTTACCTTATGATAGAATCACCTGGAATGAGAAATTTTCAAATTTTCAAAAGCCCATACTTAAAGCGTACTGGCCGTGGCTTCCTGTCCTGATTCTAGGGTTTTAGTCACCTACTAAATTCTGTTGGAACAGGATAACTTATGCAGCCTGTAACCCCTCCAAGACTGTGCTTGAAGATGGATGGATCTGCTCATGGGTTAAACTCCTGACAACTTCTACCTCTACAGGCCTGGACAATCCGGGACATTTTCCATTATAGGTATATTAGCCTACAGTGGGGTTTCTTCCACCAAGGGGAAATCTCCCCTTACTTAATGCAGCCCTCAGGTCGGTCTCCTGCCCTTATCTCTGTAGAGATAAGGGCCGCCGGTAGAGATAAGGGCCGCCACCGGTCCCCCCCTCCAAGGGGGAATCTCCCAGTGCAGTATCTTATCCAGGTGTGCTGGTAAGGGAGGGGGGAGGGGGGAGGGGGAGTCCACATATAAATGTACCTTATTTAGGCTATATTTTGACATTTAAATCATTATATCTCGAGAAATACAAGAATGTTATACAAGCCCATTCACATACAACTGGCTAACTATATTGTGTACCTATAGATAAGTTAATCATTTTCAGCAAATTATGGTAAGATATCAGCAAATTGGATTTTCTAATTGTACCGAAAATTAATGTATAACAACCGAAAATCAAGGGAAGAAACCCCCTCACCCTATTTTCTCCCTTCAAGGTATGAAAGGCAGGATTTTCCCAACCTGCTCTAGTGGGTGATAAGTATTCTGTACACATACTATATTCAACATAAAAAGCACCCTCCCCCTAACCCCCAAATTTGAGAAAGCCTTGATTTTCAGGATTTCTTATGTATTAAGATGCTTTTGACAAATAATGTTAAAAGCGCCCAGAGGGATGATTACGTTGAATAAAATATAGAGACCCCTAATATGTAATAAGATGAATTACTGAAATAATGTAAGGTTAGGAGATGTGAGTACAAGTTTGCTGTAACAACTGAGTTTACCTGAATATACAGAAATACAAGTTCATTATGGCATGACAGGGGCCCTAGCAGAGGCAATGCAATGCGCACATGCTAGGTGATGCATATAATATACTTTTGTATATGTTATCTTTTACGCAAATAAAACCCTTTAAACAAGAATTGCGGTTGTTGCAGCGTAAAAAAATGCCTCAGGCATTACTATAAGCCGCAACAACCGTAATTTTTGTATTCGAAAGAACATAATGTCTACATGGTGGGTACATTTGAAGGGGACCCATTCAAGACATCAAATAAGCAGGGCGGGAGGGGTTATCTGGGGGAAGGATAATATTATTTGAAATATGGTAGTTCCTATGTATTCCATGGGTCCATGTTAGGGGGGATGAGTACGATTATAATCAACATCAGGACCAGGGAAATTTGGGTTGCTAGGCATATACACAATAAGAATAGCTGTTGCTAGGCAACCAGCTATCTTAGCATATACCCTATTTAGGCTCGTTGCTATAACTTTCTCCCAGACCAGTCCCCATAACCCCCTCCCAGACTTGTGCCAATAACCTCCTCCAAGACTGGTGCCTATAACCTCCTCCCAGACTAGTTCCCATAACCTCCACCTAGACTAGGGCCCATAACCTCCTAACAAACTAGTGCCTATAACCTCCCCTCAGACTAGTGTGAATAACCTCCTCCCAGACTGGTCTCCCCCTACACTAGTGTCCATAACCTCCTCCCAGACTAGTGCCCATAACCTCCTCCAGGACTAGTGCCCATAACCTCCTGCCAGACTAGTGCCCATAACCTCCTCCCAGACTAGTGCCTATAACCTCCTCCCAGACTAATGCATCTAACCTTCTCCAAGACCAGTCCTCAGAACCTCTCTTAGTGGATATCATAAAAATTTATTTATTATACGATCTTGGCTCCGATTGTGCTTTTTAGGTGATATTCCCGTTCTGATATTCCTGCATATCCCAACTCGAAATCGTTCTGATATTCGTGGAGGCGCTGGCAGAGGGAGGTGGCAAAACAAGTAGTCTACAGGCGGATTTCCAGCCCTGTAGGACCATTATTTACCGAGTTACAGAAGAAAAGACATTTTTTGGTATAATTTCTTTAAATCAATATCTTTTTCTAATTTCTTTTTTTACTATAAAGGTAGATGTTGGACTTTACTTACCCATTCGTTAAAATAATTCTAGGGATTTTTTTTCACATACATATAGACCCTTTAAAAATGGTTCGTTTCCACCCAGATTCGATCCGGGGACCCCTGGTGTATGAGGCGGTCACGCTAGCGCCAATGCCTATCTGGCCATGGAAAATGTGGAGGGAAACGCTGGTTATAACTTAGGCTGACCGCGCCCCAAGCTGGCCCCCTTAGAAATTCTATGTTGGACTCAGTGTTGGAGATTGAAAGCATGACGTGGCCAGGCTCCACCAATCAGCGAGCAGGGTTGGTGGGATTGTCAAAACAACATGGCCATCCTTGTGTTCATGATATTCATCGTATATATCCTTCAAAATGGCGAAATTAGGACACATATAAGGTAAATAAGGACATCTGAATCGAAATATTGTATAATGAACCTAATAATATATGGATATGACCGCACTCGGGCTGTGTATAGATGAATAACAACCCTTGTGCGGTCATATTCATATATCATTGGTTAAATAGTACACCTACTTGTGATTGAATCTAGTTTAGGATATGAGACAGCTCTGTCTGCGTCTATCCTGCCTAGTGTCTGCTTCCTCTATGAACAGAAGCAGCTAGTGACTGTGATACTTGAGGGGGGGGGGTCACTGGCCTCCCAGTGTACGGACGGCATGGCAGGTCAGAAACCCAGTAGGAATTTGGTGCCAAACGCCCGAAGCATCTGTAAGTGACCAGGAGACCGAAAGGTACAGGGGCCCAGTGAAGGTTACATAACAGGTTGATATATAGACAAAGGTGCACGAGTAGAGTTCCTCACCGAGGGTTATTTGAAGCCTCATGAAATAACCCTCAGTGGGGAACTCTACTCGTGCTCCATTGTGTTTATTTCATGCCAGTATTAAGAATATTTGTCAAAATTCCACTTAATTGCTTAGAAAAATTGTATGGTAGTTCTATCAACAATTTAGATGATTTGACAGGCCGTGAAATATGGGCAAGGTTATTTCACAGGGGATGTTAAATACGGCTTCCATGGTTAAGTCAATGGGAGTGCTGTATTTACCATGAAATAAAAAATGATGATTCACATACATTCAGCAATGCTGTAGACGGCCCAAGCCCTGTGATCTCTGGAAGTCTGAAAGAGGTGGAGCTGCTACTTTTGATTTATTTGAATTTGAAAGATGTATGGTGATGGTAACTTATGGGTTTATAACCTCCCAGTGTGAGAACTCGCCAGTCTTGATGAAATATGCATTACCCGGGTCACCCATCATTTGTCGCTGTACTAGTGTGATAATGTTGCCGATAGAGGGGGGTGAGTTTTGGAGCCTTTTATGAGGCATATCATACAGGTTCCTTCCTTTATAAGAAGGGGGGTCATTTTAGGGTAGAATGGATCCAACTCTGCCAAACCCCTGCCAAACCCCTGCCCACCCCCCTGCCGACCCCTTGCCCATCCCTTGCCCATCTCCTGTCCATCCCTTGCCCACCCCCTGCCCATCCCTTGCCCACCCCCTGCCCACCCCATGGGTAGTAATTAATGACCATTCACTTTGAGTATTAAAATAACATTTTAATTCATGGGAGCCTTTTTAAATCTCTGTCAGCGGTCCCCGTGCAGCAATAGAGCTGTTTGTTATCAGTCGTTCAGAGCATCAACAGAACAACTCGGCATGTCAACAATATTCCCAATAGTAACCCCGGGTATTAGTATTTGGTATTAAGATGATGTTGGACCATGGTTAGTATAGAACAGATAGGAGTGCCTCCCCCCTACCAAGCTGCTACCACACAGAGTACAGGATCTCCTCATCCCCCTTATGAAGTCATCAACTTTTTCTATAATCTAGGTTAGACTTGAGTAACGGGAGAACGGGAGATGGGAGTGCCTCCCTGCCTGACCATCCCCCCGGCGTGTCACATGGCGTTCAGCGCCTATACAGGATGCCCCAGTTCCTGTTCTAACTATGTTAAAGGTATACGTCAGCGTCTATGCATACAGCACCTGGTGGCAAAAAATGTAACTACTTAAAACCATGCTAAAAGCATATCTCTCTTTTGCATGTGACCCACCTTTATCAACCCTTTAAATGCCTCCTATGGCATTCTACACATCTTGTCACGGTTTCTCTCTTTAATGCCCTAAGCTATTATATAGAGTGGCCCAGAAGGGTCAAATCTTTTTGTAAATTTTGAAATTGCAAATTCACTTCAACTTGCAAAAAATCAACTTGAGTTGAAAGTGAAAACTCTAACTTCAAGCATTTACTGTCACCTGTCAACTGTTAATTCAAGTAAAGGAACTTGTGACCAGGTCTAAGCAATGACCAGGAAATGACCCTGCAAAGACTTATGAAGCCGGGGCCATTTCTCTCCATGCCTGCCTCCACATTACCCCCTACCCCTCCCACCTCCCAAGGTGTGAATGCTCAAGGCAGGTTCATTTTTGGGGCTGCCTTTAGGCCTTTCTGGTGTGTTAGTAGAGAATACAGATACAAATATAATTTAAAATTCAGTTTTCTCAGTTGCTATACTTCTGGTACCAAAGTTCTCCCGGATTTTACTAGATTATAATGTGGTTCTACTGATGGAGTGCTTTTTTTCTGTCACAAATTTGGCACACCAGTCACATTTGCATTCTTCTGAGAATAGAGAGCTACTCTCTCCCATGTCTGGTGCAAGTATTCAGTATACTACTTTGAAAAATCATTGGGAGATATTTTGAAATGCTAAATTGCTAATACTTATAGTTCTCCTTCCATTTATGATGATTTCACAATTGAAAAGTGAAGGCAAATATCTGAAATATCCATTACAAAAAGGCACTTACTATGATTTAAGAGCAGGATCATTTTCCACAATGGCTTCATAAGCCAGGGTGAAAAATGACTACAGGTTCAAAAGTCGCTGGCATAGTCATTTTAAGGAGTTGCCAGCACCTGGTGACTGCTATCTTTCAACACTTCATCAAACCAAAAACAATGCAAATGTCAAAGTTGAAAGTGAAAACTCCAACTTCAGTCACTTACTGTCAACTGTAAACTGCCAATTCAGGAACAAAAGCGTGTGACATCCGAGTCGTTTCTTCTGAACTCAGTTACATACCCAAGCTAAAATAAAAGAGGAAAAAATCATTAAGTTGTACAGGGCATTAGTAATATCTTAAATGTTAAAGGGTAGAAAAAAAAAGGGGGGGGGGTTGGAACTTTATGCTGAAAGAAAAGGGGGTAATTTTTTTTAACTTTTTAAAAATCATTTGTGATTCTAAATACAATACTGAGCGACAGGGTATATACATGCATCATACACATTATTTCTGTAAAAAAAAGTTATATGGGGGTAAGTGCCATAGTGTAATTTTTTGGGTTTATTTTTAAGGCAGCAATTTGTTTAATCTTTGGGGGAGGGTTCACATTTTTTTCCCATTTAAAAAAAATGTTATGGCACCTAAAAAATGTCAAGTTTATAACGGTATGTACATCACATTGAATTTAATTTTGTTTTAATAATTACCCAGACGAAATCAGCCTCCAATTTGGCCAGAGTGCTTCTCTCCATCAGGTCAGTTTAGGAGTTCAGGAAGGGGTGCATCCAAAAGTTGTGTGTCCTCCTGCCCTTTCTCAGTTGTTTGATCAGGAGCAGATCCTCCACCTCATCGTCCATTACCACCGACATGACGAGGGCGATCATCCGCTTCCCCCCAACATCCTGCATCCGCAGGTTACTGCATTTGCGTTGTGTGTCATCTTGTCTTGTTGCCCAGTCCAAAGAGTGTACTGCACGCGGTACAAAACAATATGGCTGATTCCTCCAGGGTGTCGGTCACGTGGTGTGGGGAGAACAGGCTGTGCTCCCTGGTGTGTACAAAGCGAACCACAGTCGGGGAGCGGTCAGACCGCTGTCGGATTGATATCAGATCGGCGATCATGCGGGAGACTTTTTTCTCTCCAACCCGACCCGACGTGATGGATTCACCCCTTTAGACAGCTGACCAGTTGTCACAGATTAAAGGGGCGGAAGGCTTCTCCCACACCTAACTTGTGGTTGGAGATGAGAGTGACAGAAGCCCCCTAAACTAGCCTGAGCAGTGGCCCATCACAACTCACATCATGACCAACACCTAAGGTTCCATTGTCATTTTTCAAATCCCTAAATCTCAATACTCTGACCACCAAGCCATTGCAACCACTCTTAGATAGACCCAGAGTGGTCACAATTGAGGGAGTTGACTGTATTACAACTGACAGCTGTTTCCTCATCACAGGCCTCCTCGTATCACACTCTATCATGCTATAAAGGTAGGATTATTCCTGCAATAAACTTTGTCAAATAATAGGAACAAATATAATGGACGAATATATGCATCAGAAGGCTAGAACATGTATTCCCCCCTAAAAAAAACATCGATGGGTTCCTTGGATTTAATTTAAGTAGGAAGCTATGCAATGATATGTGGAATATATTGTGAGTAGGGCTATCTCAGAATTCACATAAGCACTGTATCCAGCCAATTTCTAGGGATGTTAACAAATTAGATGAAGTTGCTAGGTGACCACTAGGCTCCAGAATGCTGAAATAGAAGCAAAAGTCAACTCAACTTTGGGGCATTAATAGCTTTCCAAATATTATTAGGTCTATATATAGATGCTAGGCAAATCAACAAAACAATACTGGTTTCTATGAAACCATTTGGTTGCTAAGCAACTGTTGGTCTTAGCAACAAACCAATAACACCGTTGGGTTCCTTGGATATATATGATTTAGGGAGGGGGGCAGGTCATTTTAGAATGGTTCTATGATGTATAATATAGCCATGGGAGATGACTTTTTGGTGGCCATCTTGGATTTTTCGTGATTGCGGTCAATTAAAAAAGGTGACACCATTTCTCTGTCAGATTTAAACAGTTTGCCCAGAATTTACATTATAAGCCTACATACTAGTAATCAAAATAAAGTCTTTTTTTCAAAGTCATTTTTGAAGTGGAAACACTTTTCAAAAACGATGTTTCCACTTAGAAATGGATTTAGCCTATTGAGAAAATCCTATGAATGAAGTTTCATGCTTCCTGCCAGATATGCCAATATTGATGAGCTATCTACTAGACTATTTAAACTAATGGCACTGTCGTATTCTATGAACAAAAAGTTGCATTTATACAGTATTCTTGGACTTTATGAAGGCCAAGGTTTCCTAGCTTAAGTCGGTGGAGTTGATTAAGCTGAATTTTGCATAATATGGGGCAGATCTTCAGATCTAACATGCAGTTTCTACATGGTAGAGTGTCCCTCCAATTATGCCTCGATCCTGTCCTTGTACAATCTTCCATGGGAGAAAACAGAGGTTCTCTAATTTGGGCATATATGTTACAATATTTATAAATATTTTAGGGAACAGACATGACATCAGGGTATGCATTGGCAACATGAAGGGGATTTTGTGGCTGGTGGAGTCTATTGGTGGGTCACTGAGATGTCTGTGGACATTTGGTTCCACACCTTCCCATGGTACCCTATAGTGTACTCTCTCACTCACTCACTGAGCTGAGGTCTCGTTAAAACCTTTGATATAACTAATCTAAATGAAATAGTTTATTCAGGTCACAGAGTTGGGTCTGATAACTCCACCCCTCAAAAGAAGATTGACAAGATTGGCAATCTCCTGTCCTTCTATTCATCAGATACCTTTTATCCTTTATCTTTTACCAATTATCCTTAGGGCTGCCGGTACTTTCTGGAGGTGCATTGCCATAGGATATTGTTGATAATACAAACGCAAAATCTTTATATATTTTGGTATGAGAAGATGTAAATACATCTATCCCGTTTATTTATCCTAGCAACATAAAGAACTTATACAGCTCGATAATATACATCACCAGCAATAATACAAAATACACGTAACTGAACTACTATAAGAGAACCAAAATGTTTATAAATGTGTTATATAGCTAAACACAGTATTTATATTTTACCTTTATAAATCGTATGTATTACAATTGGAAGTATATCACTTATTATAACAAATCTTCATGTCTTTTATATAATGCCTTTACAATTATGGTTGGAATAGATGCCCGGGTTTGGGGGAACCCTGTCATCTTCTACAATTGATAACTCTTATTTGTCAAAATACCTTAACATTCGCATATGTAAACCAGAAATCACAATAAAGTATTATTACTATCACACTATCATACCGGTAGTTTTTGCTTAAACATGCACTGTACTATATTCTTTCTGATTGTCCCAACCGAACATTTTACACATTGAATATAATTAGTACTACCAAGCCATTTTTTTCTGTTCAGCTTGAACTCTTCATATGACTCAATATTTCGTACGCTTACACTTAGAGAATTCCTTATCATGGCCCCTCTATATAAAGATCTCTTCCTAGCTGTTTCATTTCTTGGCTTCTTCAAGAATAGAACCGCATCGTGAGCTCTGGTAAATATCTCTTGACTATTAACAATATCCATATTGCCCTTTTGCTTGTACATAAAATTTGCTAAATGCATTTGCCTGCGAGCCTCAAGTGATGATATTTCAGCCTCTTGGTGAACTAGTATAGTAGGGTACCTAGCATCCACCCCCATACACATTCTGAGGGTCTTATTTTGAGCAACTTGACTTTTATTCAAGATATACCTTCCAGCAATGGCGTAAAAAATGTCACCCTAATCCAAATGTGGCAGTATCATGGTTTTATACATTTTTATGCGAATTAGTGACGTCATATTTTCCTTTAGAAAAGCCAATTGGTATACCTTAAATACAATCTTTCTATAGGCACTTTCTGCATGCTTATTAAAGTTCAACACGGGGTCAAGTATAATGCCTAAATATTTGACACTTTGAACCCTATCAATAGCAGTCCTCCCAAAATGAAGGGAGTGGTGGTGAATTTCCTTTAATTTAGCTCTAAGGCCAAAAATCATGTAATTATTTTTCTTTGCATTTAACGCTAACTTATTTATCCTAAACCATGCTTCAAGCACCACCAAGTCCTCCTCCATTCTGTTAGTCAGTACATTCAAGTCAGGTCCTCTTATGGATACCACTGTGTCCTCAGCATATAAGTACAGATTGCAATTTTTTACAACATTACTAAGGTCATTTATATATACTAAAAATAGGGTGGGGCCCAAAATGGACCCCTGCGGTACCCCACAGGTTACCATGCCCTCTTTAGACCTCTTACCATTCGCAGTGGTACACTGTTTCCTGTCAGTAAGGTAATTTCGCTACCAACCGTGAAGAAGACCCCCGACACCAATTTTAGACAATTATTCTAATAAAATAAAGTGATTTACAGTGATATGCATTGGTCCGCTATGGCAGTGCTAAGGATATTCTTCTTAGTTTCCAAATTGTATTGAACATCTATTTTTCACTCACTTTACATTGTTCCCTCTCACCTTTGTCTCTAGGTGTGGTTAGGATAATTAGCATTGTATTGTAAGGTGTGGCTCTGTTGTGCCCTCTGTCACCACTGGAGTATCTGATCTTCAGCAAAACACTCCCCCCAGATCTTGGATAAGAGACTTTGATGCCTTGAGGTGTGGTTGTAGAACCTCACCAAGGGGGAGAAAAAACCTACACAGGCCACACCTTATACAAAATAAGTGTCTCTTTGAGTTTAGGTTTCAGGTATTGCATGTATCTTTCTTACCAGGGTCTTGGCAACAGGCAATTTTATTAGCTCTCTTCCTACAAAATTGCCCTTTCCTTAATTCTGTGTAGGCAAAAAATTCGGTTTTTAATAGAGCTAGGCAAATGGAAGATATAAAGGCCGAAGCTAATCTTCTGGATGTTGGGATGTCTTTGATGTGAACTAACCATCAAGGTCAAGTCACAGAATGCTTTCTATGCCTCCCAAATCTCTGCAATTTGAGGCCCTTGTTATGAGGGACACCTTGGCTCTACTCTCAATTGCAAGGGTTCTATTAAAGAAGTTCTCACTCTAAATCCCACTATGACTTACACTTGCACTGCACCTCTGCAATATAGGCATATATCTATTGAAATAGTGATTTAAGCAGGAACGTGCTGTACAATATGTCCATGATTTCAGGTCAATATGCTCAAAGTGCAAGAAAAAATATAAAATTACAGAAAAATATTTTGCTTTAGCAAGGAAAATACCAAAATACATAGATGTCAGTAAGGCCCAAATTGTAACAAATACTGTTTTCCTTGTGTATAAGCCTGTGCTGACAAAGACTAAGTGGAAAACTGACAATGCTTATACATGGGGCAGGATTATACACAGGATGGGCTTATTTTTCTATACCTGAAGAGACACTCTTTCACTGCTATCATCTGCTATTCTTACACATCTATTTCAATATTTCCAAAAGTTTTCTTCTGAATTTTAGCTTTCATTTACTATTTTAAATGATCGTAGGCATACAAGAAATAAATGAGAGTAACCAATCTGAAATAATTATATTACTGTTGAAGTAGAGTTACATATTGCAACCCCTGGGCTTATATTAGAGGCAGGCTTCTACAACACTTAATTACATTTTTTTCCAGGCTCATACATTGTGGTCGACCTATACAAAGAGATATGTATACAGTACTTATCAGTTATACCTTCTGTTTCTAGTTACATATGTTGGGATTTCAATCAACTGGGCATATCGCAACAGATCCTTGCACTGCAGAGAATGTCCAGCACAAATTACATCATGGGATTTGAGCTTTACCTTGTTGCACCCAAACTCTATACTCCAGCAGTGCACCGGTGTATTCCTATGATTGTGTCTTCTTACAGAAGGGTGCACGGAGATGTCAAAAAAGGGTTTCGATGACCACACCCCATAGGGCTACAGTATTAACTCTGGGAATCTAACTGTAGTGACGTCAGAACTTAATTTGTGCATCTAGCAGGGATCCTTAATCTCACCCAAGCTGGCCCCAACAGTTGCATAAAAAGCAAGAACTGGCAGATGCTAGAGATGATGTATGCTGGCCACACCCATGGCCACACCCCTGGCATTGGGACATTCATGGATTACTGTCCGTACGGTCGGGACTCAGTCAGTGTTCGGCATTCAGTTGGATGTCACAGTCAGCCTGCAGATAGAACCTGCCCAGCACACCTTAACATTGTAACAGGAGAGCTCAGCTTCACCTTCTCAAACATCTAACATATCAGTCTATTGAGGGCTGTTTATGTGGGCTATGCACACCAAGTTGTAGACCCACCCTCAGAACAAAGACTCATAATCCAGTATAAGGGTAAGTAATATGATAAGGATGTGGTGCAAATATAAGCTGGCATAACACACCACAAAGGCATTTTCAGATTGAGAACCTTTGATCTTCACCTTTTAGTTTCTATGACCTCACCCTAGCTGTGATCAACCTCTATTTACATCTGAGGGTATTGAAGCTGTACCTGATGTAGGTAGTTTTAGATATAGCCATCATAATGGCCTTGAGGGCTACCATAGAACAGTGCATTGACAAAAGTTATTGCAAAGTTATTGATAATAATTATTTGAATATTTATTAAGCCTGACCAACAAATGCGTAAATTATATAATCTCAAAATTAAACATTCTAATATGTACTTTTAAAAAAAAAAAAATCCTGTGAATCTCCTGAAATAAAATGTTCAAAAATGAAGCTATTAGAGACATTATTTAACAGATTCTTATAATAACCGTCTTCGAAGTTTGACTAATTTACAGGCGAGTCAGCGAGTTCACTGACTCGTCTTGCTTGAAGTCCATTTTCCACGACTTATCATTGTTTCTCCTGCCTTAAAAGCTGACAACGTAAAGAAAACATATTATTCTTTGATAATCCGCAATAAAATTCAACTCAAATGTCCAAATAGAAGAGGATTGATTGATTTTCGACAAAGTTTAGTCGCCGAAACTTGACTCGTCGTATTCTTGAAATTTGTCCATTTTTTGACGACAACCACAAAATGTCGATATATTTTATTTTGCCTATTATGATATGAAAACATAATCAAAATACTTAGAAATGTATTGCCTACCATTCAGCAGGGCCATAACTTCCATTTTTAATCGTATTTAGCCATAATCAAGGCTTTTCCTATCGTTCGATACGCGACGACATGCGACAACGTAAACAAAATGCCCATCTCGCAGATTCACGGGATTTCACGAGATTGCACCGCTCGGGAATGCTCGGGGGGTCGGTACGGACATTTTATCTTCCGAAATAGAGCAAATTGCGGACTTTGTAGGTAATATTATTACTCCTACAGGTAATATAGAGGCAGTTGCGGACATTTTGGACAGTATAACCGTCTTGATAAAAAAATAATTTGTTTATCGAGCGCTTCGGCAATCTCCGGTATCAAAACCAACATGGCGGACACGGGAACGCCGAGGGACGGTGATTCGATACCAAATTGGCTAATTTCATGGATTACAGCTCAAATATGCAAGGTAAGTCTGCAATTTTTGTTGATATTGATAGATTAGGCTTCCTCTATTTGGGGGGTGAAATTGTGGACAGCTCAGTAGCCGGGTTTTTCCGCAAAATGACGAAGACCGGGTGCTAAACTTGCTAAGACCAAAAAACAGAGCCAATGATCAAATAATAGAAGTTTGAGTATGACAGCGTGGCTGGTCACCCCATTGAAAAACGCTTCAACCAAATTTTCTGGGGGGCTAGGGCCTATTTCAGCTATTGTACTTCCAAATATAGGATGTTTTGTAACGCTTAGGCTTTGTTTCCATTAAATATAATGTACTTTAACCCCCAAACGAAGGCAATGAAAAAAAAAAGATATTGTCTCAAGCTTAATGTGGGTCAACGATCAGCTGATCGGCGCCAAGCAGTTTCGTGATACCCCCCGGCCCGATATCCCTTAAGCATTATGTGGTTGGGGGTGACTTGAAACTGACGCAGACCGGACTGTCATTTCTCAACTTGAATCACATTTCTTGAAAATGGCTCATATCAAAGGTAAATCTCAACCAATATTCACCTTATTAGGCTCGTTAGATGCAGAAATGTCATCTTTATTAGGCCCTAGTGTGTCAGCCCTCCATCCCCCCTACTTTTTGTGAAATTTGACATTGTTTGGGAATGTTGGCGAGTAGAACGCTTCGACTTAGACTCTTCAGAAATGTAAAATTTGTCTCTCTATCATGTGTAGTTCCAGAGCTAGGTGCATATAAGTAACCTTTTGCCCCCCCCCTTTCTTGTGAATAAGCTGCTTTAGTCCCAACTAAAAATTCGGAGCCTAAATTATATAATTTGACATTCTTGGAACTGTCACTGAAATCGGGAGCCAGAGGAGCTGGAGTCGCCGGAGTCACAGGAGCGGGAGCCTTGGCCAAATGGACACAGCACTCAGAACCTTGATCAGGGGCTTTTCAACACGTCTAGGGCCTCCAACCACTCCTCCTCGGGTCAGCATTATGCATGAATGCTGATTAGGACCCAAATTGTGAGTAGCACAGCTCATGTCGTTTATCCCAGTTAGGCTCCATCCCTCGACCCGAAATTTTCTAACCCGCAAAAATACATCTCTGACTCATTGCAGGTCTGTTTTTCGAAAGATTAACGAAGAATTCATCCCCTGGGAACACTTTTAGTTTTTTTTAATTCTTCTATCGGTAGTGACTTTTAATGAGCAAATTTGTTTTATCTTTCAAATTAAAAAATAATCCTACCACTGATGCATACATGTCTATACCTGTAGTTATACCTGAAAAATTCTGGCTGTATTTATGAGTTTGACATCTTACCGCGAGTAGAAAGCTTTGTTTTAGAGTCTTTTGCATAGCGCCAAACAAAGCGTCTCGGCGAGAGGATTTCAGAAATGTAAAATTTGTCTCTCTATCATGTGTAGTTCCAGAGCTAGCTGCATATAAGTAACCTTTTGCCCCCCCCCCCTTTCTTGTGAATAAGCTGCTTTAGTCCCAACTAAAAATTCGGAGCCTAAATTATATAATTTGACATTCTTGGAACTGTCACTGAAATCTGACGAAATCCACAATTTTCAAAATTGGCTGTGTCAGGGGGGGGGGGGGGGGGAGTATGGCCTAAATGTTAAAGCATTTTATATGGGATGGACATGGGAAAGTAGATAAACATGTTTACTATACTGTGTGCGAAGGATAGATTTTAATATGGTTCCTAAGTATCTCCCAAAAAATAAAAGCATTTTGATGTCTGGTCTACTTTTTACAGTTGTGAGACCAGCCTGTCAGAACCAGGATAGACTCTATGTACTTTTATCTCAGGGTCTCAGGTTTACAGAAATAACTACTGCATATTATGCAATATCTCCCAAAAATTCTAATTCTTTGGACATCTGCGGTAGTCCCAGCAAAAGGAAATTCTCAAATATCATGTCTAGGTACCTCAAAATTTAAAAGAGCAAAATGAAGAATATTGTGAAAATCAAAACTAAAATATGGCATTGTGGGTTTGGGAGGGGGGGGGGGCGTAAAAATTTCAGACCCCTCCCGAGGGGAGGAGGGGCTTAAAAAATTCTGACCCCTCTTGATGGGGGGGGGGGGGCTTTTAGCTAAGGGACCCCCCCCCCCCCCCCCAAATCTTTGGGATAGCGCCAAACGAAGCGTCTCGGCGAGAGGAGTTCAGAAATGTTCAATTTATCTCTCTATCATGTTTAGTTCCAGAGCTAGGTGCATATTAGTAACCTTTTGTCCCCCCCCCCCTGGTTTGATATATGTCCGACCTTAAACTCCACAGTACTGCCTCAGAAAGGTTATTAGAGTTGCCTGTGCTTTAATAGATGTAAATACCCGGTATTTAACACTCAGAAAGGTTAATAGAGCTGTCTGTGGTTTAATACATGTAAATACCCGGTAGTGACTTTAAATAAAAGGCCATGGTTCTTCAGAAGTTAAAGTTCTTTTTCTGCCATTTTATATGTAAATTCTTATATTTTCCAGTGAACGCGAGCGGTACGAGCGGGAGTCGCACGAACGGGAGCCAGAGGAGCGGGAGTCGCCGGAGTCACAGGAGCGGGAGCCTTGGCCAAATGGACACAGCACTCAGAACCTTGATCAGGGGCCCCATACCACGCCTAGGGGCTCCACAACACGTGTAGGGGCTCCATACCACGCCTAGGGGCTCCACAACACGTGTAGGGGCTCTACAACACGTGTAGGGGCTCCATACCACGCCTAGGGGCTCCACACCATGACTAGGGGCTCCACAACACTGTAGGGGCTCCATACCACGCCTAGGGGCTCCACAACACGTGTAGGAGCTCCACAACACGTGTAGGGGCTCCATACCATGCCTAGGGGCTCCCCAACATGCATACTAGCCCTTTAAATATGGACTTCATGTGAGGGAATTTCAGATACAAGTCAGGCATGAAACCCATATGGAAACTGTTCCACATATCTAGGAAACTCATCCACATGTTTAGGAACTCTTCAACATGTGTATCTAAACTCAATCAATGGGTCTAGAAACTCTATATCTAGGAATTCCACTAGACACTTAGAAAGTCTAGGAACTCTTCACTATATCAATCTTCATCCAAGTCAATTCATTGCTGCCCTTTTAATTATTAATAAAATCTGTTTCCATTATAACAGAAGGAATTCCTTTGTTGCCATTTATAACCTCATCAAGTAAACAAATTTCCTCACTAACTCTGAAATAAATCCCAAACACCCCTCCAAATGCCTAAACAACCCTGCATAAATATTAAACCCAGTATCTTCTCAAACAAGTGAGGGCTAGCAAACAGATGGAATCTGTTTGCGCCCTCACTTGTAAGGATTATGCTAAAATCAACATCAACACAACTTGAAAAAGTCAACCTTTCCTGATGCATGGGTCTAGAGTATTTATACAATGATTATTCTAATTGTTTTGTATGCTTCTGTCCTCAGAATCTGTCCTGTGTTTCAGCCTGGACCAACAAACCATAATTTGCCAGGAACAATCTGTGCATTCTGCTGTCAGGACCAAGTTCTCCCAAGAGAATTTGTGCCAGCTGACAAGTGGTGGTTTCAGGAACAAGCTCTATATTGTTACATAATCAGGTGAGTAATAATGCATCTGACTACTAACAAACTAATGGATATCTTAAGGGTTCATTTGTACATAATATTAGCTGGTGGATCGGGGGTGTCTGCAGGGGTTTCATTCCTGGGCCAGGGGGGGGGGGGGGGGCACTACCCATGCCACTGCAAATCAGGGGCTTGAAGACATAATAAGGCCTGGTAGATGCAGGGTAAAGACAAACCTGACTAGGTGTTTGAAGCTAGGTTTCCGTTGCCTTCTTTTGGCCAAGAAAGTGAGTCATAAAATGTTGGTCTTTACCTTGACAGATAGCGCAGGAAGATGTTTAACTCTAGTGACAACATGACTGCTGGTCTGTCTCAGACCCCTGTCTCTGCCGCTGTGTTTAACTCCAGTGACAACCTGACTACAAGCCTCATACCTCAGTCCACTGCCCGGTTACCTATATTTGCCAACATCCAGCTAGCAGTGAGCAGCATTGGTGTCGTGAGTAACCTTGCTACCCTAATCACACTGGGTGTCAATGGTGAGGGTCTCTCTAAGATAATCCGCATGCTGTTTCAGTGGCAGGCGTTTCTGGACTGTGTGAACTGCCTGAACTCAATCCTCCTTTACTACCCGCCCTTCATGTGGTCCATCGGGAACGAGGTGTTTGACACTGTGATGTGTCACATAGTGCACACTTCGTTACTATACTGGCTTTTTGCAAATTATTCAATGCGGAATCTCATCATTCAAGCCGTAGAACGATACCTCTGCATCTGCCACCCGCTACGATACATGACTCTCACCAGGAGGCACTTTAGGCTTGCCATAATGGGAACCGTCCTCTTTGACACACTCTTTACTTTCCCCCTATTTTTCCAGACCCGTATGAGGGAGGGGTTATGCTGGTTTGAGCTGTTTTGGGATGGCCCTCACTCTGCCCAATTTTACAATGTCTATGCATATGTTGCTGTTTTTATCGTAAGTGTTATCCCCACCACAATCCTGGTTGTCCTGTACAGCCTGGTACTCCATACTCTCCGTAAGAGGGCTGACAGTGATCTTGGTGCCTCTGGAGCAGCGGGGGTGATAGACAAAGCTACAAAGGAACTCACCAAGTCTGCCATTGTTGTGACGCTGTTCTTCATCTGCAGCACCAGTGTTGTTCAACTGCAATTTAGTCTGACAAAATCAGGAGTCTTAGAGTATGATCATAATTCTGCACTCACAATAATAGGAGAGCTGCTCTCTGTCTCAAATTTTGTTGTGAATCCTTTTGTCTATGCTAGTTACATGCCTGTCTACAGAGAATCTGTGAAGAAAACCTTCTTTAAGCATTGCAAAAGTAACAAGTAATCCTCTACTGGAGACACCAATTGCAATGTAGCCTTGGTGAGTAATTCACCAGTACTGCATTGGGACATTATGCCAACCCTATGGGAGTGCATTGACCCCATAAGGTCGGCACAATGCTTCTATGCTTCGATGCATCAATGGGCATGGTGAGTAACTCACTAGGGCTGCATGTAAACATCATGCCTAACAAAGGAATAAGCTCTGAGCACCAAAATGACACAAAAACTGTATGAGGTGTTTAAAGCTAGAGAAATTTGTTAAAATTGTGCATATTTTTTCATTGTTTTAATAGTTTATTGACCTAGCCAGTGAGGCGACATAGTTTTGTTTTGACCTGCGGCGACTGGATAGACAGCCTATTCATAAACAGAATAATAGGTATTGTGATAGGTAGTTTAAATGAAATAAAATATAAGCTAAAGAAACAAATATCAATTGTCCATATTTGGGCTGGGACAAGAAGGCAGTGACATCACGGGGTCAGGGCAGGAAGGCACCATACTCCCCCTGTGGGTCAATACCCGTACTAATGTATGAGTCCTTCCTATAATATATTCATTGCATTTTTTTCATTTAAGTAGTTGTGAAATATGCATGACAAAAAGTGTTTTGTTTCTAGCTCTTTTCTTTCTTTGAACAGCATTATTTAATGAAAATTAGACAAACTGAATAAATTTAGTTTCTGGAAACTGATAGTGATGTCAATGCCTGAGGAACCTTTATTTCTTTGTTGATGTTCCATGTATTAAGGTCTGCTGAGCAGAATAATGTTGCATGGTTTGTTCACAAATGGACATTCATTGTGGTAAATCACCATTTTCATCATTTTTCAGTGACTATGTAATTCTACATGCCTCTCTCAACCTTCATAATCAGAAAAACATCAATTTAAGGTGTTGACATCAATAGCAGTTTAAAAATTCAAACTGAAAATAAAGCTTTTTTTCCCTATTTTACACTGCCATATAAAAGAAAAGATAATAGTATAATACATACTAAGGGTCATGCCAATAATCATTCATATGCCTTCGATTTATATGAAGAAAAGGCCCTTGCACATATATCATCTTTATCATCATCTTTACCATCTCATTAACCTTAGAAATTAAACATATAAAAATTGATTTAATATACTAACATAGTCATTACTTCACCCATATGCTGATTAACATCACTGGCATATTATTTATACCAACTCCATCATGGTATAAGTGGAATCACTGAGCACACTCATCCATAAGAGATGAGCTTGATCAGTTGATCATCCACCATAATCATACACTGTTCTTTACAATAATACAGGCTATAAGCCTATGAATTGGACAGTATAAATAAAGAACTACAACAACAACAAGTTGATAAAACATGCCATTGCTCAATTTTAATACCACAGCTACTAGAATGGCCAACAATGGAATGAATTTAATGAACGTCTTATACATGGTTGCAATGATGCACAGTATGTACAGGTTTAACATACAACTTTGGAATTAAGCACTCAGAATTGTTTCAGTGAAATATGAATGCTGAGAGTCTTCAAAACCCTATGTGGACCTTAAAAAGTAAAGCCAGCCAATGCATTAAGTGACATTGGTGATGGGAGTGCGGAGTGACCCCCATGGGTTCATGTGTTACACGTGAGTGCAAGGGTCTATGAGCTTTGATTGTGTTATGACTCTAGTGGAACTGTCTGTGAATCTGCACATTTTGAGATCAGCAATATCTATAACTGTTGTACTTGTAGGTACATATTGTTATACACAGACTAAGACATGAACAATGTAGTAAAGCACACAGCCTGTGCATATGTTATGTATTTCACTGTGAAAATTCAAATATTTGATGTTCATTCCATGCTCATCCATCTGTCCATAAGTATTTGCTGTTTTAAACTTTGGCAGATAACCGATAGATTGTCCGTCTATATGTCACTAGTCAATCATTCACATTACATATCAAAACAGATTATCTTATTGATCATAATACAATTTTAACTAGTAGGCCAATATTTGGCCTCATTAAGACAATCTCAGCCAGCATTGCTTATAGTTTTCTGGCTGTCATATGAGTCTGCACTGGGATTTGGTCTGTATCGTCCAGGGCTACCGGTAGTAGCCCATACAGTCTTGCCCATATGTGATATGCTCAGATATAGCACAGATCTAACCCTCTTTGACGAAATGCCATAAAAAGATACCTTAAGAGGTCATTTCTGAGAATAATCAACTGAGTTGTGTCTGTACTGAAGTATTTGCAATGTATTCTATATAATGGGGTCTGTGTGCTAAGCCCAGCCAGGTTCCCATTGGTAGCCCTGTACCTCCACCAAAGACCGTCCATCCGTCCGTCCATCAAATCCGTCCAAAAAAGCACTTTTTGACCAAAAACTGGACGGATTTGATGGACGGATAGACCAAAAGCACTTCCACCAAGGTCCGTCCGTCCATCCGTCCATCAAATCTGTCCAGTTTTTGGTCAAAAACTGGACGGATTGATGGACGGAATGGCCGGACGGATTCCGTCCATCAATCCGTCCATCAATCCGTCCATTCCGTCCATCACAGATGACCCAAAATGACCAAAAAATGGACGGATTCTGTAGAAAAATGGACGGACGGAAATATCAAAAACTTTTGATATTCCCGTCCGTCCATTCTGTCCATCAATCCGTCCATCAATCCGTCCAGTTTGAGGTAAAAGAACTGGACGGATTGGTAAAAAACTGGCCATCAATCCGTCCACCAATCCGTCCATTTTTAGACCACAAACTGGACGGATTTGATGGACGGATGGACGGACGGACCTTGATGGAAGTGCTTTTGGTCCATCCGTCCATCAAATCCGTCCAGTTTGTGGTCTAAAACTGCTTTTTTCGACGGATTTGATGGACGGACGGATGGACGGTCTTTGGTGGAGGCACCCCTTTAATGACCAGAACCAAGATAGGAGCGAACCCACCTGGTTCAAGAAAACAATTTATGGGCCCAAAGGACCAATGTTGTCTTAGTATGCACTATCAAACCATATTTACCATTACAAAGAATGTTGATTGCTGGCACTTGGTGATCAGTCAAGCACACATATAAACTTTGAATATTTAGCTTGATAAGGTGAGCCAAATTGACATGATGAGGTTAATTAAAAGCCACAAATGAAAATGTACAAAACACATGTGACCCACTATTTACAGTTGTTCTAAATATCCTGTCTTTTTTTTAATGACAAGGGATAGGGTTGGGGGGTTGTTGTTAGGATTTCGCACAGATATGCAACATAAAAGTGACTGCTGTCCCAATTTTGATGGCCCCATCTGAACCAGAAAGTATTTGCAGGTAAACAATTTTTATATGTAGTCAACCTGCAGTGAACTTTCCTCACACCGCCAGAAGGTTCAAAAATTGTTTTGCCCCACCCCACTCCCCTCTCTGTTGTTAAAAAGAATGATCATTCACTTGTTAATGTATATTATTTAACTTCATAAATGTTTTGTAGAACAAGGAGTTTTAATGACTGTTAGTCTTTGCCCTGTTTGACTAGATGTTACTCCTATGGTAAGGGACGGTAATGCCCATGAACAGTGTACATGTATCAGCAAAGCACAGCACTATTTCTGCTTTGTTGGAAGATGGGCCTCATGACCCTTTGCAGCTTGTAAAGAAAATAATTACTATACCAGTTCCTAACAATGAAATTATTGTCATTAGATATAAGGTACTTATTTTTGATGACAAGAACAGCAAAGTGTTTAGATGATATCATCCGTCCACCTTATCTCACTGTATGGTAGGCAATTAGGGAAAACTACTCGATTGCTATACATGATAATGTAACTGTTATTACACGGTTGGTTAATCATAGCACTGATGTACATTTGACTTGAATAAAGATAAAGGCACATGATAGACTTGTTCCTACTTTTTTTGTGAATATCTGCAAAATTACCACACTGGTGAGTTATATTTACTTACTCAGTCATTAAGCCCAGAGTCAATGCATATAAATTGCCTATTCCACCAACATAGGTTGGCCGAAATTCTGTTATCTGATAAAAGTCTATTGTGTTAAACTTATGGGAGAATCTTGTCAGTGCAGTACTTCCTTTAGACAGACTGGCGATACTTTAGCCGAGGGTTTTACTCACAGAGATGATATCTATGCCTCGGCTGTAGATAAAAAGAGAAAGGTCAACAACTTTAAGTGAGGGAGGTTATTTCAAACCTTGATAATGCTAAAGATTCAAATTAACTTAACATTGGGGGGCTACACTAGCCTTTAACTACATAATATACCACCATTTTGATAATGTCCAGGTCGTGAGGGATGAGCTTGGGTTATTTGATGGAGTAGGGGGTGTGAAATTCAGCTATCCTTGTTCAAAGCAATCCCGCTGTCCTATTGCCTATATATTACCCATATCGTACATTACAATTATAAATCCCATAGCCATTATTTTGGATAATGGGAGTTGAAATCTCATTTGTAAAATAGTATTCCGGAAGATGACTGTTTATGTGTTTAAAAAAAATGTCAAAAACTCATTTTTCAAAAAGGAAAACCCTATACTTCTATAAGAGCCCATATCTCGTTTCTTTAAGGTGCAACTTCCGACCGATTTCATGAGAATGGGTCACATATATATGATACTGGTGTAGAGTTCGTCTTTATGTGATTCGATGAATAAGGACGCGAACCGCAGTATTCTTGTTGAGATGCGAAGAAGAAAGGTTTATTAGAACTTTAACCTGTACAATCAAGCTAAAGGGTTTCGATTCATTCGAGTCGTTCACTGTAGAGATATGCTTTCATATAGTCAATCACAGTCGGAGACCTGAATAGGTCTGCCGGAGCAAGGGGGTGAGGGCAGTATTTATACTGTTTGCCTCCGATCGGGGTGCCCCCTGGTTCCAGCTATGCGAACTACACAGTAGGTGTTCGACGACATAATATTAGTGCCCCTACACCGGTATGCAGAATGTTATAAACATGTTCATCTTCTTGCTACAGCAAAGTAGGGGACATTCCATAACGGATACGGTCTGACCAAACATCACTGCAAGTAATAATCAATACTAATTTTCTATCCCTTGATATGTTTTTACTGTCCATATTTAGATGTTTGTGTGTCTGGCCTCACCTGACGTAGTATGGACTTCTGAAGTGGCTATGATTAAAGATCATTGAATTATAGATATAGCTATTTATAAAACGGTTGGCCGTGCATTATAGCTCTAGAGAGGTCACGTGCTGTTCATTATAGTGTTACAACAGTGAACGCTGAGCAGTCTGAGACATCCAATCATGCTGGTTATTTGGGCTTTTTAATAACTTTTCTCATGAAATGGAAAATAAATAAAGTTAATTACCGTCTGATAAAGACAATAGAAAACTCGTTCTCCACATCTCGACTGGTTGTTGTCCTATAACGCACTCAGATGCATTCGTACATTATAGGACAACAGACAGTCTCGACGTGAAGAGCATCGTTTTCTATTCTCTAAATAGTGACATAGAGCCACTGTTGAGTTGCTCTCAACACAGTTCAGGTAATTCTATCCCTCTGTGTATTGGAAGACAATCTTTATATATGTGACATGGTCTGGGGAAAGGGACTTTAATGTACCTCGCACTAAGGTCCCTTTTCGCAGACTGTGTCACATATGGTTAGATCTAACAACATTGAATGCTGTAACCAGCAATTGAAAACTTGATTAGTTTAAATTATTGCGGCTTCGCCCCCTCCCCACCAAGACAGAACAGCACAAAAACTCTGATAGACAGATGCAGTTACGGCACCTGGGTGAAATATGGGAGTGGTGTCCAGTTCGATATAGCGGATGTATGGATAACAAATTTTATGAAAATAAAATAATAGAGCTTTGCATACTGAAACAAGTTTGAGTGGAGTATGGAGTATCAATTTGGGAGAAAAAATGATCGACTCAGTGTTGAGAAATATTCTTAAGGATACACTTCTGGCAGGGAAAATATTTGACTGAGATAACTGCATTGAGAGCCGTGTGCCAGGTGATCACGGTGAAGAAATAACTATATATGTATATATTTATATAAACTTGCACCGTGTCCCATAGTGACTTTGTACACATGCCCAAATAAGGTAGTATACAGACTATCTATAAAGGGTTCTTATTGCTGTCAATAGTAAAAACTGTGCCGTCAGTCTGTCAACTTTTGTATTTGAGCTTGCTGTCGTTGCAAGATATAAGCTGTCTGTCTGCCAACTAAAGGGAATGGGCGAGGGGAGTGAGCATGTATATGTCAGGCCCAGAATCAGAATCTGTACAGTTCCGGAATTGCACCATAGTTAGATTGCACAGTTTCAGAATTCCTACCTGTTTTTACTGGACATACAAATAAAGAATATAAACATATATTCTAATGATGTTTGAGGATGCTGTACTGCATTTTGGAGGTGTGAAAATAGTCAGGGAGAACCCACATGCATGTCACACCTGTATGTAGCTGTGAATAAGGTGTGGCAGAAATGCCTCTGCTGTGATAAAACATTGGAGCTTTGGCTGCCTGGGCCCCAGATGATACAAATTAACCCCCTTGCAGATGTTTTTCTTGTCCTACCTTTCTGTTTGAGGGGTATGTTAATATATCTTATAATATATTTTATGACCATGTAGGAGTTCCGGTATTGCGCAAATTCCGATATCGCGCGTGACATATATATACTGCAATACTCCCATTCTATGCATATATCTTCATATGGGCCTAGGTGGCAGAACGGCCAGCTGAAGCTGGTGAAAAAATATGTAATTGTATAATTTGCCCAATTAAAACCTTATAAAAAAAAAAGGAGAGTAGGGGTGAGTGAGGTAGGGGTATGGGCACATGGACAAGTAGGGGAGTGAATGAGCAGGGAAGTAGGGGAATGAGCAAGTTGGGGAGTGGGGGAGAAGCGGGTGGATGGGTATGGGAGTGGCTGAGTAGGGGAGTGAGTGAATAGAGAGATGGGTAGGCAGAGGGGTGAAACACCCTGCCCTGCTCTGCCCTGCTGTGCCCTGCAGCACCCTTCCCTGCCCTGCAGTACCCTGATCTGCCCTGCCCTGCCCTGAAGTACCCTGCCTTGCCCTGCAGCACCCTGCCCTGCCCTGCCCTACCCTGCAGTACCTTGCCCTGCCCTGCAGTACCTTGCCCTGCCCTGCAGTACCCTGTTCTGCCCTGCCCTGCCCTGCCCTGCAGTACCCTGCAGTACCCTGCAGTATCCTGCCCTGCCCTGCAGTACCCTGCAGTACCCTGCAGTATCCTGCAGTATCCTGCCTTGCCCTGCAGCACCCTGCCCTGTCCTGCCCTGCCCTACCCTGCAGTACCTTGCCCTGCCCTGCAGTACCTCGCCCTGCCCTGCAGTACCCTGTCTATGGCCCTCCTCGGCTTCCGTACTAGACAAGGCCCCATTAGGACCCTGACCTCATTGAGGCAAAAGGCTGGGGAAGTCTAGGAGGCATCAGAAGCTGTTTTGGGCACAGCCATACCCAGTCGGGGCAGTTGGCTGGGTAGATCTAGCTAGAATCGGGACCCATACACAGTTGTGGCAGATGTGTCTGCCTACAAGAACATTTTCATCAGAAAATGACATACCTTCTGGGGTATACTAGTCATGCATACCAATCGTATCAAGACAAAACTTTCTGGATTCTGATAACTTGCTTTAACCCTTTTAGGACGGATGTTGCTAAAAGATGACATTTGTTGTCACGATGCACCAATGCAGACCCAGCGAGTATCTCGCTAGGGCTACATTGGTGCACCATGCCAACCCTCTGGGAGTGTCTCAACCTCAAAAGGTTGACATGATGCTTGAAAACAGCACTGGTGAGTGACCTGCCAGTGCTGCATTTATGCACCAAAGGCATGATGCACCAAAGGCATGATGCATTAATGCTATATGCTATCCTTAAAGAGTTAACATTGTTTAGTTGATGTCTTCTAATAATGATGAATGGTGGTGGATTTGTTTTCGTACATCATGACTAGAGCCTTGGGCCTAGTGATAAATGGCAGCCATACTTGCCATACATGTATTAATACCTTCATCAATGTAATAAGGCACAAATACATGTGCCAGGTATCAGTATTTTCTTGGAAACTGCAGTCACGAAGCAATTCACCAAGGCTAATTTTAGAAGCCTGTTGATAGGTAAAGATATTGCTTATATTCTACTATTTGTGAAGCATTAACAGAACTAATATAACCTGAATTGGTGCTCAGTGTACGGCCTGATTTAGATATCTCTATATATAACTGGTGGAATGTGGCAAACATGTTCATTATCTTTCTATACCAAAGCAGGAGATATTCCTTATAATACAGTGTATGTGCTTAAGGGGTCGCAATAGGGTGGTTCAAATTAACACATATGCATGCATTATTTGACACAGATATATTGAGACTGCACATATCATGCACCAAATTGATCATATTTAATTTTTCTATCAAATTGGTTCCATTGTGGAAGGTTTAAGAAGCCCTGGAGTGCAAATGGAACAAAAACGTTCTTTTTTCTTAGAACAGCATTATGGGATGGAAAAAGAACATTTTCATCAGCTCTGGTTATTGGGGAGTTATCTAGGTGTCATTCCCTAGGACCCTTTTCTTTCTTTTAGCTATATCTCAATTATTAAGCTCTACAGAGCTGTTTAAAGTAGCATAGTCACTTGAAAATTGTTGAAAACAGGCGAAAATAGGGGAAAATAAGGGATTTTGGTCATTTTTCATGAAATATCATCAATTTATAAGTGACTATGCTACTTTGAACAGCTCTGTAGAGTTTAATAATTGAGATATAGCTAAAAGAAAGAAAAGGGTCCCAGGGAATGACACTTAGATTAATTTCCAATTATAAAAAGTTGTGATAGTGTTCTTTTTCCATCCCATAATGCTGTTTTAAGAAAAAAGAATGTTTTTGTTCCATTTGCACTTCATGGCTTCTGAAACCCTCCGAAATGGAACTAATCTGATAGAAATATTAAATATGATCAATTTGGTGCATGATATGTGCAGTCTCAATATATCTGTGTTAAATAATGCATGCATATGTGTTAATTTGAACCACCCTATTGCGACCCCTTAAAGGCCAAGCGCCCCTGTCCCGACTGCGCTCTGACTGTTACTGCACATGCAGTAAGAACTGCGGATTTAACATGACACAACAAAATTTAACTACAGTATTAATTAAGTAGCAAATTTCTAGTCCTTATTATGTTTTTACTGTCCATATGTAGGTATTAGTTTGAATGTAAGGCCTCACCCGAATGGTTGCTTGTTTACATTTTGACTAGTACAATAACCCACAAAGATATTCCATTTTAAGGTATCCGAATTGGCTATGGTAAAAGATCATTGCATTATAGAAAAAATATGTATGACAAATAGACAAGACATTGAGCTACTCAAAATGTTTTATTGCTTTTAATACAGATCAAGTGCATTATATCATTTTGTGTTTTGGAAGACAGTTATTATCTTTTGTGAGATCTAACAACGTTGCTGTACATGTAACCATCTAATGAGTACTGAAGTAGGTTAATACCAATATTATTATCATTTAAACTGCAAACTGCAATGATTGGAACTTCATCAGTAGAAATGGAGTGATCCTACCATTTAATAATGCAGTTGTTTTAACAGAAGGGATTCCAAAAGCGTTCTTCCTCTCTTTCTCTTGTATACTAAGAACTATATTTCACACAAAACCAGACGCGGTCCGATTAAAATCAATGGTTGGTTTATTAAAACAATCAAAGTTGATACAAGGTAGCAATGTCAAGAATGTGACATGAGTAATATCAGTAGCAGTTGATTGACGTTTCGGGTATGCCCAGTGGGCACGCCACCACTGATTAGTAGCTGCTTTGGTGGCTAATGACCTTGCAGGGCGTATTATCCATTCAGGCAGCACACAATAGTTGGTAACATTTAGCATGGTATTTGTACTCAATAATTAACAGAATATTAAGCTTTTAATAAGTGATGCACATGCAGGGCTACATATCCCTCCCTTATTAGGTGGGGCCATGCAGCTCTGGTTAGCTACAACAGCTGAAGGGCTACAGAAACAGGACTTATTACTAGTGGTTTTCATAATAACTAAGAAGGTCTGCATTTTTAGTCCTTATTAAGCAGTGTATCAACATTCCCTGATAAAGGCTGCTTTTGCACTGTCTAATAACCATCACATGTAAGACCTTATTTGGGGTTATGCAGGCCTGCAAAAGTAGGACTTATTCATAGCTGATTAACTATTGTCTTTGTTATGAATATCAAGCCCTGCAAATTAAGTTTTTATCAGTCAGTGCAAGATAAGTCCTTATTAAGCAGTGAATCGACATGCCCTGATAAGGGCTGCTTTTTCACTGTCTAACAACCATCACATGTAAGACCTTATTAGAGGTTCTGCAGGGCTGCAAAAGCAGGGCTTGTTAGTAGCTGTTTAACCATCTTCTTTATAATGGATATTAAGCCCCGCAAATGAAGCTGTTATTAGTCAGTGCATTGACATCCCTTGATAAGGACTGTATTTGTATTGTCTAAGAACCACTTTATGTCATAACATATTAATACCCAAGGGTAAGTTGTGTGATCTTTGAGAATACTTCGTGTCTCCTTGTTGTCTTCTGTTCTGGTACCTATTTGAGGGGGGAATACACCATGATTCTACAAGGAGATTTGGTGGCCTAATGAGTAAGTCGCTGGACTTGTGTGTGAGAGGTCCTGGGTGCGATCCCAGAAGGAGCCAAGGCACCAAATTTTCCCAAGAGTTGTCCTGACAGGAGTCGCGTCTGTAAGTGTCAGTAGACAGACTGCAGTGAACCTTCAGTGTCCTGGTCTCCCATGAGACTTGCACAGATCCGCTTCAGCCCGTAGAAGCATAATACACTTGTGACTGGTAAAAAGATAGCAGATATCAGTGTTGACGAAGGTAGTCCTAGCCGGGAGGGGAAAAGGCTACAATGGACCACTGGAGACTCTGAGAAAAGGTTGTGACAGCAGCCATCCCACGCTATCTGACAGTGAGTACGGTCAAGGCACATTGCACCACAGTCACCAGTTGGTTATCAGGTGTGTCAGGGTCGCCAGGGTCAGGAGCTAGGATGTGTTCACAGTGGTTGACTATGACTTGTACACTGTCAATACAAACTCAATTTTGATATATTACTTCTATTCCCACTTTTCTGTATATTGTGAGAGGTTCAATAACCACTTTTCAAAACCGAAAAGAATTGGAGAAAAACTCATCCTGACCTTTTGCTTTTGCTTTACGCAAAAAATATGGGTGCATTGTTGAAGAAAATGATACTTCCCACCTATTTCCAAAATGAATTGAATGAGTTTTTCATTCAATCAGATTCATATAAGACAGTTTTTGTTTGTATCTCACTGCAAATAAAGCCCTTTTTAGCCAGTGTGTGAGCATGATATATGAAGGGCTGCTTTTGCAGTGTACCTAGGGTATGCTAGGGGTACAGTAAGGTTTAGGACCACCACTTATCATCAGCCCCACTAGCTCATGTAATAGCACACTGGACTTTACATCTGGAGGTAAGGAGTTCTATTCCCATTGACAACATTAATCTGTACAACAATCATGAATTTCCAATGTATGTATACTGAGCTGCTTATGAATGTTATGTGCTTGAATAAACAGCAGAAAGTTTCAGTGGAATTCCTTTTTAAATAGTGGCACACTCCAGCTTATTACTAATCGCTGCTTTGAAGTGCTTATTAAGAACTGCAGAGCAAGTCACTTATAAGTGCTGCTTTACAGCAGTGCGGTAGTGTCACAATTATAATCTTTGAATAAATTTGACTTTTGTTGCCCTTATTAGCTGAATTATTGAACCTCTTGATAACCACTGCTTTGAAGGGTTTAATAAGTGCTGCAGATTAGCTGACTAATAGTTCTTACATTCTAGCCACAATATAGATGGATAATAAGCACTTCATTGGAGAGCTTATTAGTCACTTATTAAGTGTTGCTGTGCCCACTGGGTGGTTGCCCTTCTTCTCTTCTCTTGATGCAGTTGATTTACAGAAGGTAACAATTCAGGTTATTTAAAGTGGCATTCTTCTCCAGATTCCAGACGCGGCTCATCTTTCCTATTCTACTTGTAACTACATTGCCAATAAAACATTATGTTTTTGACATGGTCCGACAGTTTTTTGATTTAGCAATTTCATTATTTTACAGAATAATATTTGTACAGGATAATTAATGTAAGACATTTTATAGGCACATAGACCCGGTGTGTCTATATGCACAAGAAAGGGACTGTCAAACTATGTTTGCCCTTTTGCATTTCACGTCATGATCCACTACTTTGGCACTAGTAATCACATCATCTTCATGTAAAAAACGTTTTTTAGCTGAGACTCTGTAGTTTAAGGTAATGACAATGTCATGTTTCTATGGAGAAATGTGGGCAATTGTGAGATTTGTAAATACCCTAGAAACATTTCTGAAATGTTGTGTTTTTGTTGACTTTGATTTGCATTAGCACCTATTGAAATTAAAATACACTGTCAGAGATGGAATTAGTCATCAAATAAATGAGGGAACATTTTTTTCTTCACAATGGTACCATTTAGAACATTCTCGTTAAAGAAATGCAAATGTGAGCCTCTCCACAAAGTGAGATCGAAATATTCAAAAATTGCTTGAAATCAGCATTTTGGGGAAGTTTTGATGATATTCCCTATACTTCTAGTGTGCAATAAAGAGTGTTTACCAATATTGTCATGAAACTGCAGTTTACAATCAAGAGAATGAACAATTTCCCTGATTGTAAACATTTATTCTCATGTGTATGTGTTTAGCTCTTCAACGGGAAATATTTTGTGCCCATTTGAGTTGTTTCTACATGTTATTTCACAAAGAAAACAAGCCTGATTCAATGGTCCCTTTCTTGGTGCCACGGACTATAGGAGGGTGATTCCAGAGCTGTTCTCTATTAGATCTTGCTGAGTATTTCTAAGGTGTATCCCTATTGTTCATTGCATCTTAGTGCTGGATGAGTCAGATCTGCGCTCTTAACTGGCACCATCAGGACCTTTACCTAGTGTAAGTAAGAGGCCGGGTAGGTCTAGGAGGCATGAGAACCTGTAACTCCTCCATGACCTTGGTTGAGTGGGTTAGGTAGCATCAGGACCTTTCCTTAGCTGTGGCAGGAGGCTTGACAGGTCTAGGTACCACCAGGACCCTTACCTAGTTGTGGCAGGATGCTGGGCTGGTCAAGGTAGCATCAGGACTCTTACCTAGTTGTGGCTGGAATCTGTACAGTACTAGGTATCACCAGGACCCTTACCTAGTTGTGGCAGGAGGCTGGGCTGGTCAAGGTAGCATCAGGGCTCTCACCTAGTTGTGGCAGGAGTCTGTACAGTACTAGGTATCACCAGGACCCTTACCTAGTTGTGGCAGGAGGCTGGGCTGGTCAAGGTAGGATCAGGGCTCTTACCTAGTTGTGGCTGGAGTCTGTACAGTACTAGGTATTACCAGGACCCTTAGTTGTGGCAGATGTCTGGGCAGGTCTAGGTAGCATCAGGACTCTTTGCTAGTTGTGGAAGTCTGTGCAGGATTGGCCACTATCAGGACCATTATCCAGTTGTGGAAGGAGTCAAGACTAAGAACTACTATACTTAGTAGCAGCAGTGTTGGCAGGACTAGGTGTCATGTGACATCTGCACCCTTACCTAGCTGTAGCAGCATGCTTCAGGGAGTCAAGATGGCAGGCAACACTGAATGACCACCTGCACTCCTTTATGCAGACCTACACAGAGCAGAAAGCAGCATAGTGAGCTCAGGCATTATCATGTCCCATGTTGAACTTGCCCATTACTTTTATAAATTCTAAGGCCTCCCAACTGTGTCTCTTCATAATAATGGTCCAAGTGCTAGAACAAGCTGTAGATACATCTCCCCTTCAAACCGCTTACCATAGCACACAGCACGCCGACGTCTGCGCATACGTCTGCCTAGTGGGGGATTCAATGTCTCCTCCAGGGACTCCTGTGGGTAGGGCCGGTGCTGGTAGGTCTTGACGAATGGTGGCCTCTGCCAGGGCAGACAGCCCACTCCCTCGGTGGGGAAAGACAGACCCTTGAATCGTCTTGTAAAGTTGTGACTGGGCTTCTTGCAATGGACCTCTGGTGTGTTTTCTAGGTTGCTGAGGAGAGGTTTCTGGTTAGATGGAAGAGTTGCTCTGATATCGTACAGAGCATTTCTCCTAACACCAATAAAAAGAGGCCTGCGGCGAGTACGGAAAGAAGCCATTTTGAGTCAGAAAAGGATGGATGAGTGGTTGTAATAATAGTAGTAGCGGCAGTAGTAGTAGTATCAGTAGTAGTAGTAGTAGTAGCAGCAGAAGTAGTAGCAGTAGCAGTATTGGCAGCAGAGGTGGTAGAAGTAGTAGTGGTAGAACTAGAAGTAGTATTAATAGCGGTAGTTGAAGGAGCAGCAGAGTTGAAATCCCGGGCAGCCTTAGAGTCTGTTCTCCTCTGTGTATTGTGTTGTACCAGCTGTAGTAGAGCAGTTGCTAGTGGCAGCAGCTTATGAATGGTGAGTGGCTGAATGAGCCACACACTAGCCTTATATCCACCAGCTCCATGTGTTGGGTGCACTCTGCTGACGTCAACTACACGTCAGTCAAATCAAGCCCTCAGTGCTGTTCTATAGTCTGTTTCAACCTCTGTGGAGTATTATTCAGCTGCCTATTGCTTTTAACCACCCAAGGAAGGCATAGTGCATGAATGCATAACTCCCTTGTTCGTTATGATACATGACTGAGTGAGTAACTTTGCAGTAACATTGATCCGAACAGAATTAACATTGCATGAAGTGGCTCAAGACTGCCTATCCGATGGCATTATTCATTTTTAATGTTTGCTTAAAGTTGTTTGAAATTGATAGTTAATGCAGTGCAATAAGACTTGGGGATTACAAGACAACCACTACAGTTTGCCAGCAGTCAGAGACTCAGTATGACACAACACTTTTCCAGCTCAGAACCAAAGTATGTACTCACACACATATTACATTCCTCTGGGACAAAACAATTAACGGACCTCCCCAACAACAAGCGCTGTGCTATTTTTTTTTTTTGAATTTGAGATGACAAAATTGTCAATCCCGTTTATTTTATACTGGATATAAAAAAGAGCTTGTTCAGCTCGATAAGTATTCTACATCCAGTTTTTCAACAGAATGATCACAATAACATACAACTATATGGTTACAATGAAAAAGATGTGTAATCCAGGCGAAAATGTATTACCTGGACCACACTTAAGTAGCTGTAATGTCATACAATTGATACAGTGATAATAAATGATTAAATTATGTTTTATCGCTGATTCATGATGCTTGTACATGTTTCTATACCTGAGCAATAATCTTACTACATGACTATAACCATAGAGGTGAGACATTAGGGGCAGGCACCCCGTACATCAATAGAAATTCTTATGATTAAAGATACAGCCTAGTACCGGTAGTATTGACATTGTACTAATGATTCATTATTTGCAAGATATGAGTGCTCATGTGTCACTTGTCACGTGTCAAATGTCACGTGTCTCATACACCACACATCATGTTGGGTTCTAAGTGGTTTCTCATCACCAAGGTCTGACAAATCTGACAAGGGAGGCTTTCTTTTTTGAAATGTATACCATAATTAACATTTTATGTGACCAATAGTTACATTTTTTTGGTTAAGACTTAATTGAGTTATGACGATACCACTGGTAGGTCTTGACTTACTTTTACTTTTGAATCTTTTGATGGTTGACCCGAAAAGAATTAAGGTTGCATGAAGTGGCTCAAAATTGTCTATCAGATGGCATTATTCATTTTTAACGTTTGCTTAAAGTTGCTTGAAATTGATAGTTAATGCAGTGCAATAAGACATGGGGATCACAAGACAACCACCACAGTTTGCCAGCAGTCAGAGACTCAGTATGACACAACACTTTTCCAGCTCAGAACCAAAGTATGTACTCACACACATATTACATTCCTCTGCTGGGACAAAACAATTAACCGACCTCCCCAATAACAAGCGCTGTGCTATGTTTTTTTTGAATTTGAGATGAATTTGAGATGAATAATCACAATAACATACGACAATATGGTTACAATGAAAAAGATGTGTAATCCAGGCGAAAATGTATTACCTGGACCACACTTAAGTAGCGGTAATGTCATACAATTGATACAGTGATAATAAATGATTAAATTATGTTTTATCGCTGATACATGATGCTTGTACATGTTTCTATACCTGAGCAATAATCTTACTACATGTCTATAACCATAGAGGTGAGACATTAGGGGCGGGCACCCCGTACATCAATACAAATTATTATGATTAAAGATACAGCCTATAGCTAGTACCGGTAGTATTGACATTGTACAAATGATTCATTATTAGCAAGATATGAGTGCTCATGTGTCACTTGTCACGTGTCAAATGTCACGTGTCTCATACATCACACATCATGTTGGGTTCTAAGTGGTTTCTCATCACCAAGGTCTGACAAATCTGACAAGGGAGGCCTTCTTTTTTGAAATGTATACCATAATTAACATTTTATGTGACCAATAGTTACATTTTATTGGTTAAGACTTAATTGAGTTATGACGATACCACTGCCTTGCTGGCATTATTAGCTTTAATATTTAGCTAAAATATGACAATTTTTGTCCATTTTTATCAGGTTCTCATAATATATTAATATAAGTCTGACTTTTGTGCAGCGTGTAGTGATGATGAGAAACCTTTTTTTTTGAGTGGCCTTAAAAGAGATCACTTTCAGACTTCTGTGCCTTTACAGAGTGGTCATTTTCTAACAAGCCCTTTTTTTAAATTATGTCCCCCTCCCGAAAACTTTATGAGATAATAGAAGTGGCAACATTTTATGGTTCCAACCACCCTCCAAACAGAGTTTGAGATGTTTTACAGCCGACCCCTTTAATAATAAAAAGTGGTTTATTATCACCGGGCACCGAGAAATGTGACGAGGGGGATTTTCCTTTTTCTTTGCTTGGGGCCTAATTGGGGAGGAAATTGAAGGAGGCTATTTTTCTGCAAAAGTTGCAAAAATGCAGGCCGTTTTTTTGTATAGACTATTTTAGAAGAATCCAAATCTTTATAAAAACCACCTATCAGAATATCTACCATTTGTATGAACATGCATCATATTTTGAAATGGGTGCTAAAATTAAAGACATCTGTGTCAGTTCTCCAAAACACTCCTTACATGACTCAGCAAGAAGGGATATTAATCGTCCAAATCAACCCCTAAGTATATACACAGACCTAGAGAGAGATGTCCATGGTATATAGTATGAGTATGTATCAGTAGTGGAGCTAAACACTGTACACGTGTCTGTAGGGACAATAGCCACTGGTCACCATGCCAACCGCTGCTGTCTGACGGCCGCAGTGCAGGAAGAACAATGGGCCCCTACCTGGGTGAGGCTGTGTACGGCCTGTGGCATGACCTACTTAGTTAACCAATAATGAATGGATATCAGGGCACGAGTGCTCTGTATCGACATATAACGCACACTTCGCGTAACGACGAGTGCATTATACGTCGATACAGAGCGCCTCAACGGCCCGGCACATACAGAGTCCAAGATCAAGTCTTGGGGTAGCGTCCGAGAACCACTGCTGATATCCCCCGGAAACGTGCTGATATCCACCTGAAACGTGCTGATATCCCTAGATATCAGCATGGGGATATCACCCTAAAAGCATGATGAGTGACCCAATCGTGTAATAACTAACTTTAGGCACTCCCTGGTACACCTGCAGTACAGGTAGTGGCCAGCAGCCACACACAGGAGCTGCCAACAGTAACGACAGGTTGTGTTCTACACAGAGCACTTTGTATCCTATATTACAGCCTTTTCTCTACGATTACAGTGTATAACCATGTAAGTATACATTTTTAATTATGGAGATTAGAGTAACATTTAATCTATAGTAAATTATGTACATGATATTGATAACCTATATACATGTACTTTTGAAGTCTGTTCTACTTGTCACAGGATTATTACAGTGCTTACAGGCCAGCCCTAGCTTTACAGTACCTGGCCCCAACCACCTGTATCCGGTCTCAGGCTTCCAGCAGCCGGCCTCAGGCCACCAGGAGCCGGCCCTCCAAATCTCCAAATGATGCACCCAATGATGAAAATGAATAAAACCAAAGTGTCCCATTAATGGTCATGTGTCCATTCCCCAGAAACGATGTACCCAATAGTAGGGTTTCCCAGGGTTTCCCAGGGTTTTACAGAATATTGATTTTTGAATTTTACCTGGGTTTTACGCAATGTGTAAGCATCAAGATTACACACATTTACAGGTTTTTGTGCAAGGTGTAAGGGTCAAAATTACTCGCATTTACAGGGGCTTGCACAAGGTGTAAATACAGCCGTTACAAGCTTTGATGAGGGTAGTAAAGCCATGCAAAGATCAATGTTGATCAGCTTTACAACCGAGGTAAATATTATTGTAAATCTGCTGGACCGCTGACAATTTAGATGGACATTGCCACTATCCTCAATGTTTTTGCAAAGACTGTGCTCAGAATGAATTAACATACCGAATGTGCCCCCTGGGTGCGGAACTGTACACTTCCGCCGTCCGTCCAGCTTCATAATAACAATCCGAGCATTCATAGCGATGAATGATATAGTATAGATAAGCAAACCTTCACCGCACTTTTGCTGTGTTGTTTCTTAGTAATCAAACTATTTAACACATCCAATCATATTTCAGAAAAGAATGTGCAGAACAGTTAATAAAGATGTCCTAAGTAGAGGGGAGGGCTCTTTTTAACTATCAAGTGTATTCTAATGAATCTAATTAAATCAGAAGAGGCCATATAAGGCCATCTAACCAAGTAGATACAAGTTGAAAGTCTATGACTGGGTGCATCTATGACGGTAATACTGAAGTTGAAAAATAATTATTTAAAAGTGTACTATCATTAAGTCTTAAAACATCCATAAACTCCTTCCAGCCATTTCTATATATATGTCTGCCCCAAATCAGTCATTTTCTTTTATTCCAGCCATAGATTGCAACCAGTCATAGAGGTTCAACTCATATTGGTCTGGTAAGGCATGGCCATAACTATTTGTTTCTCCACCACAGGGCACATCAATTGGCCCTAATTAGTAATGGAATCTGTGTGTACAAAGTATGAGTAGGATAATTTATCAATCACCTGCTGCACCTAACTCCACAAACAATACATTACACACATTACATACCATATACTGATAACTCGTTTGGCATTCAATTAATCATTAGGGTAATTATCCATAACAACTCGGCTTGAGGTCGGGAATCCGAACTCAGGTATGCTGGTATGGTGGGGTCGAACCATTGGCTACAACTAAGCTGTACTACAGACAAGCTGGGACAAACAGAAAATAGTGCCTTGATAGAAAACATATCCCAGGTAAAAATTAACTAGAGTAAATACTATATAACTAATTCGATTGCAAACTACAGCATACTATATAGGGTAGTCTAGTATACCGCTATATATTATAGTATTGCATCACATGCTGTTCTATAGTTTAGTGTAATATTCACTGATAAACTAGAGTATTTCCCCAAATGCATTTAAATTGTGTTTTTTGTACTACATGTTTTACTACAGTGTCATGTAGTATACAGCAGTATGCTCTGCCCACAATCATACCATAGAATATTATGATATGTTTTACTACAGTTAAGTACAGTTGTACAATAGTAAACTGCAATAATGACCCTATGCCTTATTAACTATACTATAGTATGTGTTACTATAGTTTGCTAAAGTTATGCTATAGTATACAGCAGTCCCACCTTTAAACATATAGTCTATTGTATACTATGGTATATACATAATCTTACATATACTAGCATTAAGACTATGAAGTATACATATGTCATAGTCTTAATGCTACTTTATTCCTCTATATGGCAACATAATCCCTCCCAATAGAAGGGATAACACTTATCTACTTACCATTCTATTGGGACTGATTGGGATGCCATCTAGAAAGATACTGCTGTATACATTAAGACTATCAGGTATATGCCTAAAACTACACTGTATATATGCCTATTTAGTCCAGTCAAATTACGGAAATACCCAAAACAAATTGCAATAGTTTCGTACCATGGTTTTTCTGAATCCTTAGAGATATATGTACATCAGAAAAAAATCCTAAGAAAAAAAGTGAGGGGCAGACATTTTTATCAGGGGTCAAAGGTCAAGGTCATGCCAAAAACCTAATTTCCCCAAAAAACTTATAAATGGTGTATAATTAGGAGAGAAGAGAGCTGGCTCTTAGATATTTGGTGGACATGTACAACTAAAATAGGTTTTTAGTTCCTGCTAGTAGGATGACCTTGGCTCAAGGTCAAGGTCATCTTTTTCAAGATCAAACATCCAAATATTAGCCCAAATCAAAGTTTTACCTGATATAGTTTGTCCGTATTCTTTAAATATACATTTTAGAAAAAACCTGGCTTGTTTGGTACGAGTCCCCTAAGACAAGATTCTAATTTCACCCTTTATACAGTAGTGTGGTAACCATCTTTGTGTAATTTGAGGTCAAAGGTCAAGGTCATACAAAAAATCTGATTGCAATAAAAAATCAATGAATTGGGTATGTTTAAGTTGAAAAAAGAGCTGGCTGTTTTATATTCAGTGGCAGTGCTTAACTAAAATAGCTCTACAAGTCCTGCTAGTATGATGACCTTGAGCCAAGGTCAAGGTCATCTTTATCTAGGTCAAACGGCAAGATATTGGCCAAAATTAGAGTTATACCTGACATAATTTGTCCATATTCATTAAATGTGAGTAGTATAGTATGTATCGGAACGGGACTATAGTTAAGTACTGTTTATTACTCAATCGACCTGCAGCCAATCAGAGGCCTCCCTTTTGGCGGGAAATTCAAAAGCAGCCAATGAGAGGCCTCCCTTTTGGCGGGAAATTCAAATAGGTCACGTGACCGGAAGTGACCTACTTCCGGTCACGTGACCTTTGGGCGGGAAATTCAAATAGGTCACGTGACCGGAAGTGACCTACTTAAGAGGGTCACGTGACCACCATGTTGGCGGGAAATTCAAATAGGTCACGTGACTGGAAGTGACCTACTTAAGGGGGTCACGTGACTACTAGGTTGGCGCGAATTTCAAAATAAGTCACTTGAGATTTTTATGGATAAATAAATTTTAAAAAAGAAAAAAAGCAAGCTGAAAGCTTGCTAAAAAATAATTTAAAAATGTGGCTCTTTTTTTTAGGGGGGGGGAGGGGCACTCTGGGGGGCACTCTTTAAGATGCATGGGGGGGGGAGGGGGGGAGGGGGGGAGGGGAAGGGTTTTTTAAGAGTGAGACTCGCTTCTCTGCCCTCTCTTTTAGAGGGCAGAGAGGCGAGTCTACTGGTTCGTCTACTTACAATGAAATGTATCATGATTGCGTTTATGATGATGTGCATCTCTTGCTGGCTAGACTTTCAAGCAAATTTGCCAAAGTCCAGCCCGTTATTGAATGTCCGGCCTAGCCTGACCCTCAGTAGAACAGTCCTTGACCCATCTATTATAGTCCAGCAGCGCCTGACTCTTGTATGAGAGTAGTATTGGCGACAAGGTCTCTTAATTTTTCATTCTCCCTGTCCTTCTCCCTTAACTGAGCAGCTATGACTGGGTCTAGGGTGTTGTTGGACAGGGATGATACCTTGTGTGTGGAGGTCTTCTTGTAGAGGTATGCACACCTGAGTGCTCTACAGAGGGAGGCCCATGTAGTAGGACTTTCCGCTCTGATCGCCTCTCGGTAGTCCTCATTTAGTACAGTGGCTACCTGGATAATGGCAGCTTCTATGTCCACCCCCTTGTTTTGGAAGTGGGTGTTGGCGTCCTTTAGCCATTCTTCCATGGTGTGTAGGGTGGGGTCAAATTGGGACAGTGTCAATAGCTTGATGTCATTTTCGACATCCTTGAAGTGATGAATAAGTCCCTTCTTTATGAGATCGTAATCATCCTGTATGCTAGTGGGCTGCATACTGTACCACTCGTACGCTGGTCCAGTTAAATAGACTGCGCAAGTGACGTGGATGGGGTGATCTTCTTGGGGATATTTTAGTCTAACAAATCGTTCTAGGTCTGTGAACCACTTGCTGGTGCTCATTTTAATGTCCGGTTTCGAAAATCTAATTGGTTCCCGGATGGTGTATTTGCTTGCTTTTGATATGGCGCTAGCCAGGTCGCTAATGGACTTGTTGTTCCTATATTCTGCGATATCAGATTTCAGTCTTTCTAGCTCTGCCTTATGGGCCGCTAGTTGCTCATCTAATTTTCTTGATATCCTATCGTCTAGCTCTCGTTGTCTTTCTACCTCTACCTGATCGTCTCCGGCCATGTTGACAGTGGGTTCAACACGAATGGGAGAGGTGGGTGGGGTAGCTATGTCTATAGGTATAATAGGTACAGTGTCTATAAGTGTTGTTTTAGAATGTCTTACTATGTCCTTGTAGATGCAGGAGGTGGACTTGGTGATGTGCTTGTTGTTGCTTGGTCCTTTCCTCCTGGTGGGTTGTAGACCTGATGTTGGTGCTGGTCCCTGGCTCCTAGTGTGCCTCCGTGATGATAGGTCACTGAGGGACTGGTGTCTCTGCATTAAAAAATTTCTTCATGGTCGCAGGTAGCTGAAGGTTGCCCGGTTCTCTACCACTCTGTGGCTAGGGAAAACCCTTCCACATCAATGAGGGCGTAAAGATGAGGTGAGACGTCAGTTTCAATACTTGGTATCTTTTATTAATAATAATATTAATCTCAGAGTACCAGTCACTAGGGCTCAGTATATAAGTTACTGATGGTTGCAAGATGATAAGTGATTTCCTCCTCCATCTGACCGGGGTATAAGTACAGGTGCCCGGCAGGTGGAGGGGGTGCCCATGTGACCGGAAGTAGATGTAACAGTGGTTTTCATTGGATAATATACATTTGACATTTGATTGGATAATTATATATTCATGGCTTTAACATGTGGTGTGCGCTGGACCGCGGGTGGGGAGCCTGGGTCCAGTGCATTATGGGTAATGGATTACATAATAAGTAGCATGCACACATGGGGGCTTTGTCGCCCACCTTCCAGGTGGCCTCCAGCCGGCTCAAGTGGCTTTGGCGGTGCCACACTGATTAAGGGTGTCCAGCTTTATAGCATTGTTTTATGTGTTGACAGTTAATCCTTGGGGTCAACATATAGTTCATTTGTTTTGTGTATAGGTGACCGGTCGGTGCCTTGTCGTCTGGACAGGCCGACCGTTACCTATTGTCCATGGGATAAGGGTCTGCTTGTGATCTATGGATTAATTATGTGTGGGGGTCAGTTATGCTTGGCTTTATGAGTAACAGGTATGTCTGACGTCTAGGTGTACTTTGATGGACATATGGATTGAAAATATGTATAAAGTATTGTGCGTATTACAAATAATAATAAATATGCATATTAATAATCATAAATCATAATTATGACGTAATATGACGTAATATGACGTAATACAATTGATGAAGGTATAATAAGGGGTTTTGTGGCGTGACAATTGGCTGACTCTGATATTTACCTGTGTGTACGGAGGGAGGAGAGGGTTCACAGCCACAGCTCTCTTAAGGCAAAGCTTGCGCTTATAGAGCACTACTAGTGGAGGTCTGGATAAGGAGGCTATGGCGGTTGTCTTCAAAAAAAATAAAAAAATAGCCATGGCGCATGTCGATGTCGCTTAATTATGCTCATATCTCATGTCGATTTTAAGAATTGCTCATGTCACCTGTCACTATGTTTTTCAAGCTTCATGTCAAATGTCACTAGGCCTCATGTCGAATGTCGATTCTAAGAAACAGGTATGTCACCATCTCGAATTTAGCGGTCCACACTGCCGCTGCTGCTGCTGCTGCTGCTGCTGCTGCTGTTGCTGCTGCTGATTTGCTGTTGCTGCTGCTGTCGGTGCTGCTGCTTGTGCTGCTCGTGCAGCTGCTGCAGCTGCTGACAGCTGCTGCTGCTTGTGCTGCTCGTGCAGCTGCTGCAGTTGCTGACGATGTCACGGATGCTGTTGACAGATGCTGCTGCTTGTGCTACTCGTGCAGCTGCTGCTGCTGCTGCTGCTGCTGACGATGTCACGGATGCTGCTGACAGATGCTGCTGCTTGTGCTGCTTGTGCAGCTGCTGCAGCAGCTGCTGCTTGTGCTGCTCGTGCTGCTGCTGCTGACGATGTCACGGATGCTGCTGACAGATGCTGCTGCTTGTGCTGCACGAGACCGAGTAGCCGCTATTACTAATGCTACTAATACTAGTATGAGAAAATACATTTAGTCAGTCGACTAAATCAAGGAGGTTTTCTGACTTCAGTGGATCGTTTAGCCATCGGCCACAGGCAAAACTTGAAACCATTTTATACATGGGGCAATTGGCAGAGTCGAAACATGTTGGTACGATGGGGTCGATCATGTTCATCATCAGTTCAGGCAAAGGAAGTGTGTCAACAGCACGCGAAAACTTCATGTCCGGATGTTTCAACACAAGACTTTTTATCACACTCACACAGCTGCTTTGAAGAGTGAATCCTTGACCAAACTTGAGCTTTTCCAACACAGCTTTGGCCTCCTTCTGTGCAGTAAGGGATCTCTCTTTCGGGGTCATCGCAGTGCTGGCTAGCATGTCCTCAAAGTTTTTAACATAATGTTCCAACGGGCTACAAATGATGTACTCCAGATCATCGTCCGCATATGTCGTCTCCTCGCACCATATTGTGTCTTCTCCTGTTTCGAATTCCGTCATTTTCTGAACAATCTCCTCGTGAGTGCGTTGCATATATCGAAGCTCCTTCAAAGACCAGATAACTTGTATGCCGAACCCTGAAAAACCTGAAGGAATTTCACCACTACAGTCAGGCCAACTATACGGAGCTAAGAAAAATAGCTCCAACAAAATTTTCTCCCTCTGTCCAAATGAAACTACTTCCGTTCCGATGAAGTTGAAGCATGTTTCTATCCATTGCTCCTTGGTGACGTCCTTCCAATGTTTCTTTACCTCACATGCATCATAGGGCACTGTTTCTCTTCTTGCTTCTAGTGGGAGTTGCTTTTTCTTTCTTGGACTCATTTGGAGAGTTTCGATGCTCTGTAGCGTCGACACTTCGATAAGAAAAGAAGCTGTAAAGGTAGAAATAACCCTCATAACATGCTGAGCGAGCGTGGAGTGGACGATGCTACGATGATGAAGGGCGGGTCGAGAAAGTGTGATGGGTGAGAGCGGCGTTTCACTCCTTATGTACCCTGTCCTAGATAATCCTCTTAAACGGCTGAAAAGACTCTCTCAGTACAGAGTCTCTACTCAATTAAGTGATCTGTTAAGTAAGTTTTCACATGCTACTTGACTACTGCAGGTGGGTTTAGACTTAAGCAGCTTAGTGCACACACGTGTCTGTTAGAAAGCTACCTGCACACCTGCCTTCCTTTTTCACTAGTATTTACCCCTTGCCGACTTATAAGGCGCCTATACACGTGTCAGCCTCCTTATATACGTCTTCTTGCTTCTAGAGCTAAGCTACTTACCGTCGTTTTCAGCTGCCGCAGGCTGACTGGCAGCTATTTAAAAGAGAATACCCGTTACCTGTATAACGGATCAGGAGGTTATGAGATTAGAGTGTGTATACAAAAAAAAGCTACAGGGGGCATGTGTCTGTCTGTGAGGTAGAGACGATGTGGTAAGCGGCTCAAGTGTAAAACAAAAGCACCTCCTCTTGCCGCAGTGAGTGGCGCGGGACGTCGGCTGGCTAGTTGAATAAGCGTCAGCTTAAAAGATAATCCGTCCACGGGCTGGCGCGTCACACCTGTCATTAATCACCCCCTGTAGTCTTTGTATACGCAGGTGGTGACCCGGCTTTATCTCTTCACCAGCTATAATCCCATATACATGTAGCGCACGTTACACTCGTTATCTCTCTTTTCATGCTGAGGGATTAGGGGTGGAAGGGTTCAGGTGAAAAGCGATTTAATTCCTCTCTGGAAGAGGGTGGGGCTCTAGGTGAAAACAAGCTTAGACCATCCAGATTAGCCGCTCTCTCGGCTATATAAAGAGCCTCAATTTTTTTTATCTCTGCCCACTTCGTCTTGTTGTACACTATCAGTCACAAGGCAGACGCTCGAAGTAGCAGATGTTTGCAGTATGGATTATACAGAGGTTACCTGCTAATAGGATTTTGTCAGAATAGGGTGAGTTGCTCTTAAAATGACCATTTTAAATGGGTTGTTAATATGGTATCTGATGTTAATGAGCTAACACCTAACATTGAGTATTATGACCTCCCAGAGGGGCGTCTCGCCAAATTCTCCGGTCTTGACTATAGGCTTAACTGTCTAAAGACTGTGGAGCACGTTAATGGGCGGTCTCCTTACTAATTTCACTTGACCAGGCCGGCAGGGTCAACTAGTCTAGGTAATTACAACCACAAGGGCGGCTACTCAACATCCAAGTGGACCTACTACTACGAGATTGTCTTTTGACCACTCTGCTGCCGCCTGCTGGTCTGGCGATTACATGCTCTAGTATAGTTCTCTTTTCGTCAGATGGCGCCACAATAGGGTTTTTGTACATTTCCACGATACTCGCAAACATTTTAAACGCATAATGACCTATAATAAGCAACAAAGCACACTTCTAATATATTGAATATAAGAAACATGTCAACGTTGTGTATTTCTGATAGAATGAGGCAGATTCTTTGAAATATCAACTAAACTATAGCGAGATTGAAAATACTACACCATAACTAAAGCGATATAAAAGCTATATAAAGTCAGAACTTCTCACGGAACGGCATCTGCAACAGATCACTCAACCATTCGTCTTGAAATGCCACACAGGGTTCCCGTCCAACAGGACTTTGAGCCTTGACGCTTTTGAGGGAGGTTTGATCTTATGTTGCTTAACATGTGGTGTAATTAATCAACACCGCGGCCCCTCTTTAGGGGCCACACAATAAACAAAGAATAAAAAAGGGTAAGCCTTAAGTTTAAAGTGAATCTCCCAGGATTTTGGCGAGGCCGACAAAGGGGGAGGTAACAGATTTAAACTGCAGGAGACTATACGCAAACCTTGATACTCTCAGAGGGGAGCCCCATATTGCGAGCCTGTGGTCAGATCTATCACCTCCAGGGTGCAGTCTGCATATCATAAATGACCACCACAGACATTGGGATATAATGTTAATCCTACTCCAGGGTCTCCATAATTAGCGGGGCTCGCCTTGAGATGGGAAATTCACTACAGCACTATCTGTCGTTGAAAATGGTGCTCGTGTAGAGTCGGGATGATGTACCAAAAGAGCATTTTATACACAATGATACCCTTGTACAAATGCGTATACCTAGTAGGCTGTGTCTTATCATCAAATCTAAGAGGGTGCGCTATAGTTTTATTATACTTTTATAGACCATTTTAAAATCCGAGCTTAGCTTAGTTCATAGTCTCCTTACCAATTTTCACTTGACCAGGCTGGCAGAGCCAACTAGTCTAGGTAATTATAACCACAAAGGCGGCTACTCAAGATCCAAGTAGACTTACTACTACGAGATTGTCTTTTTGGCCCCTCTGCCGCCTAGTTATTACATCCTCCAGTCTAGCTCGCCACACCCTTTGAGCAGCTCCATTGCCTCGGTAAAAGTGTAGGGGTGTGCTTTCCACCTTCAGTCATCCATAGATTCGATCACCATCACCCCCCTTGAAATGACCTCAGCTGTTAATTAGGGCATAAAGCAGCCCAACAACCAACCAAGTCCCTGTCAAAGATGTGAATAACGAACGCGCTAGTATAGTTCCCCGCTCTTTCGTCAGATAGCGCCACAATAGAGGTTTTGTACATTCCTACGATGCTCGCGAGCATTTCAACGCATAATGAGCTATATAGGCAACAAAGCGCGCTTCTAATATATTAAAATATAAAAACAATTCAATATTGTGTATTTCTGATAGAAATGAGGCGGTTTCCTTAAATACCAACTAAACTATAGCGAGATGAAAAATACCACACCATATCTAAAGCTTCATAAAAAGCTATAGAAAGTCAGAACCTCACACGGATCGGTATTCTGTCTGCAACGGATCACCCCTGACCCACTGGTCCTCGCATGCCACACACGGCTCTGCCGTGTTTGTGCTTTGAGGTATCACCCATCAAGTGATCCATGCTGCCCAACATGAGGCGTAATTAATTACGCTGATGTTGCATAGCACAGCGGCAGCATCTAACTAACTCTAAGGAGTTAGTCGGCCCCTCTTTAGGGGCCACACAATAAACAAAGAATACCCTGAATCTGGGACCTGCGGGCGAAGGCCCCAACTGTGAAGTCATTATTGGCCACATTGGTAATATCAATTAAAACTTTAGACAACACCCACCTTAAGTATCATTAACGGACAATATCAATAAACTTAGCATCCTCTTGGTTACCACATTTAGCACCAATTTTACAACTCACAGGGGCCACCCTTGAAAATAACACCAGCCTCACCACGCTTTTATTGCTCTGCTGATTTCTCCAATCCAAAACATTGGGTATCTAGTCCAGCTGTGAGCTCATTAGGTCAGCCCTTTGTCGGCCTCGCCGGCAAGTCCCGGATTCAGTATAGAAAGACTAAGGGGGCGGGGAGTAGGTCTTTAAGTTTAGCGCTATCTGTGTCATTAGACCATTCTTAAAAATCGACATGTGACATGAATAAAAAATTCTCAATTACTGTATAAGTAGGCGCCTCAACTCTTCCTTCAAATTCCGGCCTTGCGGGTGGTCAAATTTAAAAAAAAAATTCCTAGTAGTCTATGGTCCCAAGAGTCCGATTGTATCAATTACGGTGCCCCTACATTTTCCCCCTTAGTGACACTAGTGACAACGCCTTTTTCACTTAGGGTCATGTGACATGGTCATTTCTTAAAAATCGACATGCGACATGGGACACGTTCATCTCAAACCCTTAGCCTCTAGAGAGTTCAAAATAGCGCTGCCGCTGTAGTCTGCCCGTTTCTGTGATCAAATATGCACCCTTCCTAATAGCACCCCCACTGGTGCATTGCATAAAAATAGCCCTCCTGACCTCATTTCTTGAGCTATAAAAAAACACAAACCCCTCATTTAAATCACAATATCATGGCAGTCAACATGAATGGAGTCATTAGTGGAGAAAGATAAGAGTCTCTGTTTTCTGTAGCCTACAATATTATGGTGACATTCTTCATGTCAAAATGTAATAAATAAATATGAGTTGTTAAAACTTGTTACCATGGGGATGTTAGTAATTGTGTTCTTGAAGACGTATGTGAAATCCAGATGTATGTGCCTCTGCCCAACAATGACCCTAGCCATTTTAAGTAAACCTGTTCTGTCTGAGTTAGAAGGGTGCCTAGGGCCAGAGCTACAGAACCCCTAACTGCTGTGAAAGTGCCCCTCTCCTGCCTAGATCACAGAAATGGGAAATATGTTCAGATGCATTCACCATGATATTTCTGGATCTAAGCAGATCTGAAAAGCTCTCATAGAGATCTATACTAATGGAACCACTATGTATTTTTTCAAAAAAATTTTCAAAAATTTATCAAACTCCCTACCTTAGCGCCCCTATAAATAGGGTTAAGTACCTGTCCGACTCCCCTACCACTGCTGCTGGAGGAGTACCGAGAACTACCCTCTTTTTAGAAAACTAAGTAAAAATATCCTTCTTCATGTCCAGTTACATACAATGTCGATCAATTTGACACTGTAGCAGCATGTCTCCATATCTGTATGCTGCATAAATGCACAATACACTGTTCTGCACGCACTTAAACCAAGGCTAACATGGGTGACCTATATAGATGTGATACTCTCGTTTTCGGGGCTAGTAGAAATTAGGCGGCTAATATAGACGTTCCGGGTTAGAACCCTCACTTAGTTTTAGTCAAGACGTCTAGCCACAGGCGCCTTAGGCGACGAAAGCGCGTCAAGGCGTTTACAGGGTTCGAACCCGTGAGCTGCTCCTTGGGGTCACAAAAAACGCTTCAACCTTAAAATCCCATAGGAATTTTTTTTTGGGTTTTTGGACTTTAGGCCTGAATTTGGGGGTGATCCCGGGCTGATAGAAAAATAATTCTTGGACGAGCGGATAGCTCTGGATCTCTTTTTATCTAAAACAGCGAAAAATTGATTGTGGTTCCGCCGCAATTCATCCGACGAGGGGTAATCAGCCCCCCCCTCTGCCAATCATGGCAGTGAATTTAGACGGCGCGCAATCTCTCGCAGCCACCACGGACGGACCAATTAGTCCTGTCGGCATCTTAGTATGGTTTGTGTGACCTACTTAGAGGCTCACACGGTGGGGGTGTGTCCGGCGTTCGGCGCGCTGATTGGCTACTGGTGGGAGGTGCTGTGCTGCGTCAGGAACTTTACCTATTTGGGACGGGTGTTAAAGGCGCACTGAGTTGAGGTGCACCTTTAAGCAAGAGCGCGATCCGGTCGTCGCGTTGGTAGCCTTACTACCTGTCGCGCATTTAACTAGAGGCTTAAGTGTGACAAATGACGATTCTTTGTCGACGCGACTACTAACATCAGCAGCATCGGCAGCAGCGGTAGCAGCATCGGCAGCAGCTATAAGGTGAAAACATGTTCAGACACGGTCGGCGTGTGAGACCTGTCCAGGCACGTCCGAGCAAGTTCGAACGTGTCTGAACATGTTCCGGAGTGCAAGACGCGTGCACACACAGACCGAACAGACACACACAGACCCACACACCCACACACCCCTATGTAGTGTGGGATGTAAAAGAAACCCTTGTCTCGGTAAAAGGGCCATAGATTCGATCACCATCACCGCCCTTGAAATGACCATAGCTGTTAACTAAGGCGTAAAGCAACCCACACACCCACACACCCACACACCCACACATTTTTCTGTATGAGCCTTCAGACCTGAAGCTGCTCAGTGTACGGGACTAGGTTTTGTCATAGGCCCTACGGACGCTACTCAAGGGGGAATAAGAGAGCTGTCTCACCATGACATGGGCTGGCTGTAGTTTTTTATGTTTCGGTACCTACAACCAAACAGCCAGTACCCACCCCAGGGCTTCATGTCGCACGCGGGAAAAGTATAACGGTGGCGCCAACTGTCGGAATAGCGGGTACACTACGTCAGTAGTTCTTTTGTTCTCCGCTGAGTGACTGGGCGAAATGTAGTCGGTAGCTCTATTTTCTGTGCACTGTTCTGTTCATTTTCTACACTTAACGCTTAAATAGACCGCGTGTTTGTACAAGCTAGCCGTTTTTATCAGTGCAAAAATTAAATAAGCATCGGATAGAACAATAAAAAAATGAGAAAGTAATCAAGCACTTAGTATAAGGCACCAGTTTTATCATGAGACACCGAAAGTCTGGTTTTTTTAAGGTGGATAAGACAGTCGACTGAGAGCTCCAAACTAACCAAAAACGTACCAGAGGGCGATTTATCTCAGAACGTACCCGACAGGGCAGGGGCCTTCTACACCCCGGCTCTGATGAGCAAGCGAGGGCCTATTCCTCTTTTGAGGTGGGCCCAAAATTGAACAAAAGAATAAACTCAAAAAAAGCCTTAAGATTGAAAGAGTTGTAGATACTGATTTTAACGAGGAAGTCCCATTCATTAGTTTACAAATAGTCAGTGTAAGTACGCCCATGTATAGGAGAGAGACCTTGCTTATTTCTTATAAGGTTGTAAGATAGTCACATCATGATGCACATCATCATAAACGCAATCATGATACATTTCATTGTAAGTAGACGAACCAGTAGACTCGCCTCTCTGCCCTCTAAAAGAGAGGGCAGAGAAGCGAGTCTCACTCTTAAAAATCCCTTCCCCTCCCCCCCTCCCCCCCTCCCCCCCCATGCATCTTAAAGAGTGCCCCCCAGAGTGCCCCTCCCCCCCCTAAAAAAAAGAGCCACATTTTTAAATTATTTTTTAGCAAGCTTTCAGCTTGCTTTTTTTCTTTTTTAAAATTTATTTATCCATAAAAATCTCAAGTGACTTATTTTGAAATTCGCGCCAACCTAGTAGTCACGTGACCCCCTTAAGTAGGTCACTTCCAGTCACGTGACCTATTTGAATTTCCCGCCAACATGGTGGTCACGTGACCCTCTTAAGTAGGTCACTTCCGGTCACGTGACCTATTTGAATTTCCCGCCCAAAGGTCACGTGACCGGAAGTAGGTCACTTCCGGTCACGTGACCTATTTGAATTTCCCGCCAAAAGGGAGGCCTCTCATTGGCTGCTTTTGAATTTCCCGCCAAAAGGGAGGCCTCTGATTGGCTGCAGGTCGAATGAGTAATAAACAGTACTTAACTATAGTCCCGTTCCGATACATACAATACTACTAATGTGCATCTTAGAAGAAATGTTGCTTTCTTGCTAGGAGTCCCCTTAGACTAGCTCCAGATTTAACCCTTTATACAGTACTATGGTAGCCATCTTTGTATAATTTGAGGTCAAAGGTCAAGGTCATATGTAAACCTAATTACAATAAAAAATCAATAAATGAGGTATATTTTGGTGAAGAAATAAGCTCTCTGTTTTATATTTGGTGGCGGTGGTAATTAAGACTATTTGGTATATGGTTTTTGTCAAGGAACTCTTTTCAGTTAGTCCCTTTTTGTGTACAGCACGTGGTTGGTACGTGCATGCTAAGAATAAGGTAAAGCCCTGCTACTCTGATGGCCCTGACATCTTTTGGCCTCCCCTCACACGCCTCACACGCCTCACACCTGTAGTTTTACAATAGCCACCAGTGTATATGTTGAATCTGGGAACTGCTGGCGAACCCCCCTACTGTGAGGTCATTATGGTCCACATTACTGCATCAGGTACCTAGCTGAAAGGGAGACACGGAGGCAGGACTTGGAGTAATAAATTTTTTTATTTGATTGTTATATGAGACACATGTACATACATGTATGAAATTAGATACCAGGCCTGCAAGGAATATATATGATGGGTGGGTGAATACATGAGTGACTGGCAAAGGTAGATTGATATAAGAATCGTGTCCATGACACATGACTATGATGACTTATGCTGCAGAGACCTAATCAGTTTTTTGTTGATTGATGTACAGTTGTTGGTTTTGTTATTGGATTTACACGCTGTGTGCATTGGAGGTCCATCCTCCATAGCACTGTACTTTAAGTTCAGTAGTGCCAGCTAGGAAGGCCAGGGTTTGTTCAGGAATGTATATCTGCAGGTTCAAATCACTTCAAATCACAAATCTTAATATACTTTTAATCTTGATTCAAACCGAATTGCCTAAATCATAGTGGCTGAAGGTTGCCATAAAGATTCAGAACAAATCCTCAGCTGACGCCATCATGGAACGGAATGACTTGACATGTGTGCATGTTTTCAGAAAAGTTTACGGGCCACTGGTTAGACTGACACTTGTGCAAGTGTTAAAGTATAGGGGTCTGTAAACACCTTGTAGATGCTAAGGGGTCGGATGGTAGTGTTTATAAGAAGGTCATAGGGGGTGCTTATTAGAAGGGATATTTGAGGCTGATTTTTCCACTCAACATGAATTTTTAAGTGGCAGGGCGTATATATATATATATATATATATATATATATATATATATATATATATATATATATATATATATATATGGTATATGACTTGTCAATGTAAAACAACATAACTGCCAGTGCTTGGGAGAATTCAGTATTTATTCTGAGGCTCCTTTCTTATTCAGAGCATTCTATGAATAACCATTATGTGATACATTTACCATAACCATGCTCTAATCAATATACATTTGAAAAGGCTACGACACATAAATTGTACGGGTTAAGTAATATAATGTTTAACACAGAAGCTATCCCCAACCTTCACACACCAGTTGGAAAGTATACTGATGGAATAGAATTTGCTTATTGCAAGAATCTGCCAAATATATTCTACAAGGCTGTTCCTCATCTGTCTAATAATGCACCACATAATAAGCTTAAAACTTAACTTGTCAGAAGCCTTATGTGGATCCCACATCCTTAAAACACCACTCAAACAAAACTGTTATCAACCACAATCAACTAGAGCATTATATATAACCATATACATTGTAGGCCTAATTTACAGTACAGAGGTCACAGGAAAAATCATTTTAGAACTAAAAGGGATACCCAAATAGCTCATGTCAGAGTTGAAAGTACTATTAAACCACAGTTCTATGCCTGACCACCAACAATTCCTATGTTACTATATGCTGAAGGGGAGTGGTGACTACTGAAGGCCTGTACATCAGTATATTAATCTTCAATTTAATTCAGTATTCATTGCAAACAAGTAGCATTGATAATGGCTAAAATGCTGCACTATCCTGTAGTCTCTGGCATTAATAATGTATAATATAATTATATATATATATATAAATATATATAACACCAGATCCAGGTAGCACAGCATATTTGTTTAAAATGCAGAAATAAATGTATACATTGTATGTCCATTATAGTATCATGTATAGAGTGTCACTTTTACTTTGCTTTGAGTTGAACTATACCATGGATACAGGCCGGCATGTGGTGGAGGATGTCCAGCAGAGCAAGGAGGCTGAACATGACAGTCATGAGGATCACACTAAGTACTCCTATTGACTTAGCATTCTGGGCCTCAGTTGGTGGATCCTCCTCCATTTCTGGTGCATCTGAATTCAGAGGATATTTAGTAATTTTCAGAATGCATGAATTCTTCAATATCATCATAGTTGTTTCAATCTAAAGTTTTACAAAAGTAGAGTAGGCCTTATGTATGTGCACTCATAATATTCTATTTCGTCATCAAGGAACATTGGGCAGAATTGTGTGTAAAAATATCCCAAATAATCTGGATCTAGACTTTTGCAAATTAATTAAACTGATGACTGTACCTGTACATATTGCTATGGGTGGGTTCCATTGGCCGTCAATGCTGCAGGTTGTGAGGTAGGATGTCTCATAAGTGGAGGTGAAGACACCTTCAGTACATGACACATTGACCACTGTGTTATAGATGCGCTTCTGGGTGTCAACTACCAGGTTCTCCCACACTGGTATGGCAGCACAGCGGATGTCTAAAAGTAGCAGATCAAGGCAGAGACTAGAGTTTTGTCAAAAGCAAATCTTAAAACCTTAGAAACCTTAATATTAGGAAAGAAAAAAAAAGAAGTAAGATCTACATATCTGTGTTAGGTATTCTTCATATTTAACATGAAGGTTGTTACCTTGACAGTCCTGTGGTAGCCAGCTCCACTGTCCTGTGTGGGTGCATGTGATGGTGGTGTTTCTGACTGTAACATGCCCCATCATGTAACCATGCAGACAGCTGTAGGTGACCACACTGTCATATCTGGTGCTCAGAATGCTGGTACGGCTGTACATGACAATTGGTGCTGGGGGACAGTGCACAGCTATGTAAGACAATAGAACAGAGAGATATATAAGCATTGAAATAGAAAGGCTTCAATCAGGTAGGGGACAGGAATAGGTAGGCATCACTACATTGGTACAGTCCATGCAACCAGACTCTACCAATATACTAGTACTCTGCATGGTTCTGGAGCATTTATTTGTTACATTTTGTGTGACCATAAGACCATGATTAGGCAGCTGTGCTAAGTGACTGATCCCCATGAATGGTTGTGCAGTACTTCATCTGTAATCATAGAACAATGGGTCACTCACTGTGGGCATGGACTAGGGAAAAGAAACCACATTTTCTATTGATTTTACCTACTAGTAGTATGACCTTACCATTCCAGTAGGACATAAAAGCAAATTTGACAGTAGAGGGACTTCACTAGTAACCATATTATGATGATACAAAAGATATTGATGATGTTTATAAATAATGTGTAGGACTTTGGCTGGGCGTTTGGTAGGGCCCCAAATTACATTCATAGTGCGGTTTACACTTGCAGGAGGTATACAATGATTTAGACAATTCAAACCATTAATGAACAGGTCTGGTTATGTGATGTACAATATTTTACAGGTCAAAGAGGGTTTTCTCACTTATACTCCACCCACCATCCATAGTAGAGCGTGAAAATGTTATATATCCATCTCTAAATGAGATATTAACATGATTTTCGAAATTCCATTCCATGAGATATTGTGGGGTTTGAACCCACACTGGTCCACATTCAACTCTGATCTTGTTCATAGGCATGATAAGCTATACAGATTATTGACTGGCTCGCTAGCTCAGTTGGTAACTGCGCCGACTTGTAGTCCCGACAGAGGCACACTTTTCCTGAGCTACCTTTTCTAACAAAACGTTTTACTCACATATACTCCACCCAATCTCCACAGAAGAGCAAGAAAATGTTATATATCCATCTCTAAATGAGAAATTTACAAGGTTTTTGAAATTCCATTCCTTGAGATATGATCTTATTCTTAGGCATAATACATTATACAGGTTATTGACTTGCTCGCTAGCTAAGTTGGTAAAACCGTCGACTTGTAGTCTGAACATTGAGGGTTCTGGTGTCGATAAAGGCACACTTTTACTGGGCTACTTTTTTTAACAAAACGTTTTACTAACTCCATCCTCTATCCATTATAGTACAAGAAAATGCTATATTACATTGCATAAATTTTCCTATCAAGCCCCAATGACAAAGATTGAATAGTTCACTTAAAATATTCCCTTCAGGAATCTCTGTGCTGGCCTACTTTTTGGAACATTAACAAGATGTCTTCTCAGGCACATCAAAGGCAGGTCTTGGCAGTATAGTGGGTACCAGCTCAGCCTCTGGGTCAGAAGGTGGTGAGTTTAATTTATCAAAAAGGCTGTGAGCATTTTTAGTTTTGTTTTTTCACGAATAATGCATTAGTTGACAAACCAGTTGTTCATGTAATGTCCTTTACATAGGTCTGCCCCAATGATTTACCTGGTAGAACGGATGACTGCAGGCCGGAGAGTTTGTGCCCTTGGGTTCAAATCCCAATACAAGCATGGTTTTAAATGAGTAACAGCTCTCATAAACTCCTGTCAGACTTGACCTAGTTCATATAACCTCCTGAGGAGGTTATACACATAACCTCCTGAGGAGGTTATGTGAACTAGGTCACTCCAACCAGGCTGTTCAAGGTCAGCTGGTGGTCTGAGAGAGGAGAATATGCCATATAATCTACAGTAAGAATAATAGACCAAACACCCAGACAGAGTATAAAGCAGTGTACATACCTATGCATCCCTCCTGTATGTAGTGTCCTGTCCATGTCCCATCTGTTGTACAGTTAACTGACATCCTTCTGGCTGTATTTGGGAACTGATGACCCTGATGGCAAGTGTAGTTCACTGTGCTTCCATACACAGCCATATCTCCTTCTCTAAAGGTGTTTGGAATTTCAGGGATCTTTGGGCACATGATGGCTGTTAATATGATAAGTAAAATCCATAAATTAGTCACTAAAAGACCATGCTATTTACATTCAATTATAAGGCAACATTTTCCTGTCTGACCTTGCAAAAACAAATTAACTGACCTCTTTTTCAGCTAAGGTAAAGGTATCTAAATGCATGGTAGGAATGATCATTCAGTAGGGGGTGAATATGAAGTTCAATCAGTAAATCTTAACAATGAGTATGCCACTCACGTTGACAGCTAGATAGTGTATCATTCCAGGTTAGGTCCTCTCCACAGAGAACAGTCATTGATGTTTGATTGTCTGTTGTTAGGTAACCATGGTAACAGGTTTGTGTGACAACACTGCCTCTTGTGGCATTTATAGAACTTACATAGGAGTTACTTTGTGTCTCTATAATAGGACAGGTGTCTGCTGTAATTAGAGAAGACAATATATGTATACTTAGCACATGGATATAAATGTGGAGTCAATGGCACTAGTGATGCATCAGTTTATTAACCCATTGAGGGCGGATGTCGACTATAGTCTACATCCATGAGGGGCCGGATGTCGACTATAGTCTACACCATGAGGGGCCGGATGTCGACTATAATTGGCATAACTCTATGGGATTTGAGAATGTCCCGGCCCCAGGGAAAAACTTTGGAAAATTTCCCGGCCCCATGACTAAAAATAAAAATGTCTGCCCGGCCTCAATGGGTTAAGTATGTCCTTTAAAGAAACTTTTTGACATGTTCTCGCTACAATCCATAGAATCCATGTACTATATCTTGCCATAACTTGCATCTTGATTATTTCAAAAGGTTTGATGAGGTTATGTACCTCCTGTTACAGATTGCTCATTAGACATTGCCCTACTGCATACTAAGTCTTATATAGGTCCTCTCCATTGATTTTCAAAATCCCAACACATGCTCTACATTTACACTTCTCAAGACACTTGCTAAGGAGCCTATAGTTCAAGAACAATAAGAAGCATTGGCTTATAGCGTAGTGTTTCAAAATCTTTACTTTCTATATCTAGGTCCTCTAAATTGGTTTACCAAAACTCAACACATGATCTACAAAGCAGTGTGCCAAATTCTTTACTGTTGAACATTGCTTGTAGATAAATGTAACATGAACTCACCCAGACATCCAGCACTGAGGTATGACACATCAAACATAAATCTCCATTCAGGAGTAGCTCCAGCATACCACTCAGGCATATGCCAGTTCCCATCCTCCTTACACATGAGAACAGCATCTGTGGTTCCTATGTGGATTTTAAACCCCTGCTCACACTTGAAATTTACCACAGTGCTCAGTGTGGGATGCATGATAGATGTATTAGTCTTCACCAAGTTTCCTAATGTCGGCCAGTCACATGTTATCACTAAATTCAAATTGGTAATAAAATGCTAGATAAATCGCACTTTCATGTCTGCAAAATGGTAAATATTAGGAGGCAGCTTTTTTAATGATTATTAATCATCTGTTTTACTTACATTCTCATCATGAAAGCACATAGATTATATGCATAAATATCACCTCTTTTTTATTGTTTATTATGTTTTGTTGAGTTTGAGACTATCTATCTATGCAGATATTCTTACTCATAACATGATAAGACTTCCATATCTACCATCACAGTCAGGAAGCTTATTCGACCATTTCCCAGTGTCTAGACAGGTCACAATCCGCATTGGAGTTCTCTGTGTGGAGAACCAGTATCCTGACACACATGTAAACAGTACCCTGGTACCGAACACAGCCATGGTAGTGTTAGCTGCAGCCTTGTACACCTTCTGTACAGCGGGACAGGTCACCTCTGTAAGGTATTGCTATTAGACTTTAACACATAAAAAACAAAACATAAACAGTACCCTCATAATCCCTTGTCATGATCATGTTGTATTTAACTACTCAGGTTATACATAAAAAAACTCATTTCATGAATTTCTGTCAAGTACAACTGACCCACAGAAGGGTATACTCTCAAGTACAACTGATCCACAGCATGTCACGCCTGTAAAATATTAGATTCTCATTTACACCTTCACATGTATTACATACACTTCTATGTATATATGTATACATCAGAATTTGTACTCTAGAGATGATCTCAAGATATTGGAGCAATTGACCATTGCTTAGTAACATAATCATGTGCATGCTCACCCAGGCAAGCTGGTAGTTGTTCTGGGTCCCATTTTCCTCTACCAGTACAAGTTAAGTCCTTAGTCTTGGTGCCATCTGGGTACCTGTAGCCCACCTCACAAGTCACACTGACTGAGCTCCCAGAGTGTGTACTGCTGCTGCTGATGGTGGTGTGGCCATAGTAAGGCACTGGACTGCAATGTCCAGCTACAAATACAGTTACTTTTTGTGGTTTTATTGCATTTTGAGGACCACCTAACTTGTATTAACAAATGCCACAGTATTTTCGATTATATTACCACTCTGTTCTAGAGTGTACCACTCTACCTAACCTGCTCACTGCCTATCCCTCGGCCTACCTATCCCTCAAGCTACCTAACCCTTGAATTAGAACCTTCTCTTAAATTAGCTCATCCCTCCAAGAGCTTAAAGGCTAAAGCTTTACTCCCTTCTTGCTACTCTTGCCCACTTTCTGTGCCTACCTATCCCTGAGTCTACCTATCCCCTATTTTAACTATGCCCATCTGCTAAACATGACATTCCTCACCATGTCCACTCTAATTTTAACCTATCCTCAATTTTCCTATCACCCAGCCTACCTATCCCTCATTGTGAATATCCATCACTCTACCTATCCCTTATGTATACATTCAATTTATCTAACCCCACATGGATCTCAACATAGTATATCTACCATTTTCATGTATAATTAAATGTTCTTATCATCAGCCGACTTATCCTTCATTATGGCTATTGTGGCATATCCCTCATGCTTAACCTGCACATCCCTCAGACTCCCTAGCCTCCATGGCATTTGCATATCCCCGCCTTGCAAGATACTCTCCATACCTATCTCTCAAACAGCCTTACTACACATACTACCTATCCCTCTCACACGTTATCTTGCTGAATACCTATCACTCATGATCCCTATGACCATCCTTTATGTTGGATCCCTTATGCCCCCTATAACCTGCTGCAAATCACACACACAGTATATTCATTTACCCTTTCCTCTATTTACCTATCAGCAGATAGCGTAGCTATATCTTCCTAGCATAACCAAATCTTCCTATCACCCATGCTACCTATCCTACAGTGAATGAATGTCCAGTGACTAATCCATTGCGGTACTTATCTAATAATCTACCTGCTAGCCATCGTGCATATCCTGTAGTCTATAGACATGTCTATCTATCTATATAACTAGATGGGCCATGGGTGATAGGAGGATAGGTGGAAAGTCAGGGGAGGGATGTGCAACATGTAGGATAAAAGGATACATTAAGGGTTACACATAAACAGAGGCATGAAGGAAAGGCACTCTTAGGATATAGGTAGACTCAATTATATGAAGCATGAATGATAGGTAGATGGAGGTACATGTGCATGTTCTCTGTGAGATAGGTACCAGGTGTATGTTTACTAAGGAATAATGTAGGTACATTGAAAAAAAGATAGGCTGGGAGAACTTAGATGAGCAAAAGGTTATAGGGAGCATGAGGGATAGGCAGAATAAGGGGTAGTGATAGACAACTAGAATATAGACTAGAGACCAACTGACCTGAGCAGTGACTGATAGGAGGACTCAGAGATCCTGTGGATGTACACACAGACACAGAGTGTGGGAGACCATTCTTCAGCCTCTTGTTCTTGTCACATCTCACCTCCTTCTTGTCACCATAGACCAGGCCATCACCACAATGAATAGCTAGAAACAACAGACAATTATTTACTGGTTAATTCTGTTGTAATCTGTTGTCAAATCTCTCTATATATATATGGTTATATATGGTTATATATATATATATATATATATATATATATATATATATATATATATATATAAAAAAACAGCACCATAGCTTGAAAGATTTTATTCACAAGAACTTTATTTCAATGTCAACACACATTGAGTTATCATTCATATTGAAGTAGGTACTACATAGGCCTACATGCATTTTGTTGTAATTTCTTTCTTTGTACACAGTTTTAGGTCCTGGATTACTGATTAACAATGACCAATGGGATACAACAAAAGGCACTTACGAGAACAAGGCTCCAGCTGACTTGACCATTCCCCTGTACCTAGACAGAGAACACTGCGGACACGGCTGCCATCCTTGTACTTGTGACCCACATGGCAGGTTGGTGTGACAGTGACACCAATGAACCTGTCCTCAGTGCTCAGAATCCATCCACTGTTTGTATCTATGGCAGGACACTTGATAACTGTTGGTAAGAATACATCGTTTGGGTTGCATACATATTTTATGGTTAGTGTAGGTGATGAATACACTCATTTATTTTGCAATTCTACATTTTAGTGACATTTTGAATAATTTTCTGGGACATTATCTACTTTACATTATATATATATTATATATATATTATATATATATATATATATATATATATATATATATATATATATATATATATATATGATGGGGATACACAAACGAGAACACAAATTGGTACTACAACTACCTCCCAATTTGAAGTATATTAAATACACTAGATTGCAAAAATAATAATCATGGGGGATTATTATCCTAATACGCACTATTACAGTTGGTGATTTCTGGAGTCCAAGTTCCTTGGGGAGTACAGGTGATTATTTTACTTGTTGTCCCATCATCAAACGTGAAACCTTCCTTACATGTGTAAATGTAGCTTCTCTGTGTTACCATCTGCACAAGGACATCCCTCACCACAGGGTTCTGGGGGCAGTCTGTGAAACACAGAATAAAATACACCAGCACAAGTATGAGAAGTAATTGTCTCTAGATTCCAAGAAGGCAATTTTTGTGAAACAGAAATTCTCATCTAAATTCAATAAACACATAATTTTCTTCTGAAATAAGATCCATGAGTATGACAGGTACCTTTTGTAACTGTAAATGTTGTTTCACCCATTACAAGTACAGGTGTTGTAGTAGCCTGTGTCGTTGCGGGGATCTCAGTAGCAGCACTGGTGCCGGCTGTGACAGCTGCAGGAGGAGACTGGGCAGTAGCTGCAGAAAGTGGTGTAGTCAGTATGCCAGTAGGTGTAACAGTGACAACACCAGATTTGGTGGTGACAAGATCAGCTTTGGTAGTGACAAAATCAGTTTTAGTGGTGATGACATCATGTTTGATGGTGACTGCACCAGCTTTGGTAGTGATGGCATGGGCTTGGGTGGTGATGACATCAGCTTTGGTGGTGACAAAACTAGGTTTGGTGGTGACAAAACTAGGTTTGGTGGTGACAAAACTAGGTTTGGTGGTAAAAGAATCAGCTTTGGTGGTGATAACATCAAGTTTGGTAGTGTCAATATCAGCTTTGGTGGTGACAAAACCAGCTTTTGTGGTGACTAAATCAGCTTTGGTAGTGATGGCATCAGCTTTGGTGGTGATTGCATCAGTTTTGGTGGTGATAAAATCAGCTTTAATGGTGACAACATCAAGTTTGGTATTGTCAACGTCAAGTTTGGTGGTAACAAAACCAGCTTTTGTGGTGACTAAATCAGCTTTGGTAGTGATGGCATCAGCTTTGGTGGTGATGCCATCAGCTTTAGTGGTGACAACATCAGCTTTGGTGGTGACAACATCAAGTTTGGTAGTGTCAACATCAGCTTTGGTGGTGACAACATCAAGTTTGGTAGTGTCAACATCAGCTTTGGTGGTAACTGCATCAGCTTTGGTGGTGACAGAATCAGCTTTGGTGGTGACAGAATCAGATTTGGTGGTGACAACAACAGCTTTGGTGGTGATGACATCAGCTTTGGCGGTGACAACATCAAGTTTGGTGGTGTCAATATCAGCTTTTGTGGTGACAATATCAGGTTTGGTGGTGATGACATCAGCTTTGGTAGTGATGGCCTCAGCTTTGGTGGTGATGACATCAGCTTTAATGGTGACAACATCAAGTTTGGTGGTGACAAGATCAGGTATGGTAGTGATGGCATCAGCGTTGGTGGTGATGACATCAGCTTTGGTGGTGACAGAATCAGCTTTGGTGGTGACAACATCAAGTTTGGTGGTGTCAATATCAGCTTTGGTGATGACATCATCAGGTTTGGTGGTGACCGTCGTGCTGGATGGAGTTGTCTCAGCAGTCAGCATGCCTGTAACAGTTACCGTATTAGGCTCACCAAATTAATACAATGCTATGACATTGTACAGCGCTATGACCAGCACATGGCTGGTGCACCTCAATGACTGGGTTTCCCAGATCAGTGTAATCAAGAGAGAGAAAGGTTAACAAGACAATGTTCCTTACTTTCTATGACATGATTAAATGAAGTTATTACATTTTTAGATAAGCCGTTTTGATTTCTGCCGGTCACAGAGCATCAAATTATTGATTAGGTGAAAAGAAAACAGTTATAGAAGAATAAGGTAGGAGACTGTCATGAAAATTGTGATTTGGGGAACACATTTTCTCTTCCGTCTTTACATGTTTTAGAAAAGATGACGTTTAAAATGCGATAGATATTGAAATGTTTTCTCTTAAATTGAAGGTTATGCTGTCAGCAATGAAATGAGCTAGAAAAAGTTGACATTATCCGAAATCTTGCATATCAATTAACTCTAATAAAGAAAAAACTGTTCACGGAAAGTCTTTGTGAGTTTTGCTCTATATATTTAAGAAATTTCAATTGATTAAAAGAACAGCATTTTCATATTTATCTGCTGATGAGAAACATTTTTGGGGGACCTTATAGATTGAATATAGATCAAAATGATTTTCTGTCAATTGCAAATAATTTCATTATCTATCCTACCCACTTAATATCAAAATGGAAATGGTGATATAAAATCTATAGATGCTGCATTTTTGTAGCAGCCTGTATTTTTGGGTATCAGAAAGTATAAATATACAATCATGTTTATTCATACTGCATAGGAAAAGAGCTTATTCAGCTTGAATATATCCCTATACTTGCATGCTTATCACTTCACAGTAATTTCACATTCTAAAGAAATAGAATTAACAATGTTATTATCCTGATGCAATATCCACAACAAAAGGTATATATTAACCAACTATTGTAATTATATCATGTACTGTTAAACCTTGCACATAAGCTGCGGCTAGTACGTGAATCAGATAGCTGGTGCGGCTTATAGGATCAGCCTTGAGTCAGGGTGCGGCTTATCCAAGGGTTTTAGCTACTGTGGTACAGTACTAGAGTCACCATAAACAGAAAATGCTATGATATTGCTCAAAATGACCAAGGGTATAAATCATGACAATTTTATACATTGATTTTTTGCCATTTTAACCATCATGCAATGCCATATATATTTGATTTGGTAATTCTTTTGCATAATTTTATATTTTCAAAGGCCCAAAACCCTGAAAAAATTATTGTTATATGTGTATATGTTAGGAAATGATCTGAACTATTTTCTGAGAGAGTTTTAAAAATTTCTGTTAATACTGAATACTATTTTTAGCCAATAAGGCTACTAATAATGACAAATTATTCCTACTCTTTCCCAAAACATCATATTTTACCCAGAATGCCATGGCATACAACTGTCAAATGATTTTCACAGTAAAATCGAACATATAGGCGTTTCACATGTCATGTTTTATAGAGGAAAATGTGAAAATATGCATAATGCTCCAAATCCCCGATGAACATCGACCACTGCATGAAGTGCTCAGGCTTAGGCTTTGCCTAGGCTCACTTAAAGGAATTTTTGTTGTTTTTCTATTTTTGACAGCAGGTGGCTTCCCTGTAGAACAAAATATTTAAGGACGGCATAACTGGTGAGTAACTTCAAGCAGTAACTTCAAGCATCATGCTGAGCCTATGGGGGTGATACATTCTCAAAGGGTTGGTATGATGCAGCAATGTAGTCCCAGTAAGGTACTCACTGAGGTGGCATCGGTGCATCATTACTAAAAGTGTGTTTTTAGCGACATGTCATCCTGAAAGGGTTAATGATACTCACACAAGGCATTGCTGGGGGTGGAGCCACATGTACCGGACAGCCAGTATTTGTTCCAGACATCAACAAGTCCACAGGTATGCTGAACTTCAGGATAGCTGTCTCCCCAAGTATTCCAGGTCAGCAGACTTTTAGACGACTTCCACTGCCATGACGGGCCTTCTTTCCTGAGTCCCATGTGCATTTTACTACATAAGGGAAAGAAAACATGAGCAAAGCAGCCATTATGTTTTTGGGGTCAATCCCACACAGTGCACACACAGCAGACCAACTATAGTGAATCTCCCGTCTGAAGGTGAGCCCACATGCTAATCACACCTCCTAATAGCTGTTGGCTCATTAATTAGCTGCAGATACCATCCCCTCACACCAGCCTACTGCTCTAGAAACACATTCAAATTTCATTACGGATTACTGATATTTGAGTGGTCATTTATGACAGTAAGACTGACCCTGCTTAGACATGGCTGACCCCACTGAAAGGGTTGAATTTTGTTAATAATCCCCTAAAGTTTATCAATTTGTAAGCTCGTTGTCGTCCTTGCCAAATTCTGGGAGATTCTCAAATGAGTGCAGGTGCTGTATAACTGCAGGGAAGATAAGGGTCAATTACTGAAGTAACTTCTTAAGTTGGGTTGTATCCATATTCCCAAATGGAGAGGCAATAGCAATATGCCCTCTGGCCAATGAGGGGAGAAATTGATGTTTTCGATCCACAGAAATGATGATCCAAAAAAAGTTTCCTAGCTTTTTGTCAGAGTGGGGAATACAGTCAAGCCGCAGGCTATTTGTGAAGAATCATGATTGTATGATGATGTATCAAGACGAATCAAGATGTAGCATGACGTATAGAACATTACAATGAAGAAATGGAATGCATATATATTACACAGAAATATACACTGGAAATATCCTATTCACTTTTATGTAAATAAATGTTTAACCGAACTGAAAAAAACGGTCTTAAAATATAGAATCAAGTTCTGCCCTATTCCCTGTGGGTACTGACATTGTCCACATTAAAAAGAATAAATTGTCATTAATCTGTTTGAAAATCTAATCTAAACAACTTTAGTTCAATGATGAAACTTCCAATAATAACACTGCACTTACTATGTGTTAGGAAAAGTAAGCCCTGCTCTTCTGGCATCTCTTCTAAATGCGGTCCAGTCACTCTCTTGTAGGAATTCAGCTAATTTATAATCATTATTCAGCTTTTGACAGACTCTGAGTGCCTGGTCATGTGTGAATTCACCCACCATTTCACAGTACTGGTGTCCTGATGGGACAGGTAGAGACAGCAAGCAAGGGGTGCCTAGATCAAAATAAAATAATTGGTTTCAAAATGCACACTTATAATTGCTGTCAAATAGCCCAGGTGATTTGCGAATAAATTGTGCAAAGGGTTATAGAAGCATGAAATTAGACACACTTGGAGTCTGTGTTAATATGATGAATTTCAAAGTTAGAGCGTACAGGAAAATGCATTATTTTAGACGAGTGGCCATTTTCTTTTGGCATCATCAAATAACACATTTCCTGCAATAATGTGCCCTACTGGATGAAAAATCATGCTTGATTATATATAAAGTCCTTGTGTATATGACAAAACTCAGACTTGGAACAACCCCATAAACCCATTATCAGAGCCATGACAGCCATTTTACCTGGCGCATAACGCCTGGGATAAAAGGAACAAACAACATGTATACCGATGTCCAATGCAAGTGTCTTTTCTAGCGTAAAATCTGCATAGGTTGCAGCTAATACGCAAATCAGATCGCCAGTGCAGCTCATTAGAGTGTGGCTCATATATGATTTAACAGTGTGATTTATATAGGATGATACAGTGACCTTATAGGATTGGCACAGTGCAGGTCGCGGCTTGTATGCAAATTTTTGCTTCTATAGTACCGTACAAAAGTCACCATAATCAAATGGCCAATCTAGCTTAGAGAATCAGCCAAACGGCTGTGTGTGGCTTAAATATGTGAGCTAGGCTTATATGCTAGGTTTTACGGTAGTGCTGAATCTTTGAGTACCGGTATCTTTAGAGAAAAACCCATGCCTTAGTATGCTTCAACGGGTGTGTGCAGCACAGATTGGGATGAAATCACCAAGTTACTAGACACTGCATATATTACCTGTAATTTAAATAAGTTCATATTTCCAGTGGTCTTAATCAGTTTTCCGGTTATCCTTCAGATGGGTCCATTATAAGTTAGTAATATAGTTGTATACATCGGGGGATCTGCCCCATAACTCCCCTTTTCTTTCTTTCTCTCTTTTCTTTTTCCTTTTTGAAAGTGATTAGACAACAGTAACCAAACCCATTTTAACTGTGTGCTGTGTTCTGAAGGACGGGACAATATTTGAGCCATGGGGGGCGGGGTTTAAAATAGTGTAGCCCCCTTCCCAGTGGGCACAATACATGGAATCAACATTGAAAACTGAAAACTGGTTCTGAAAAGTGTTGATTCAACATTGATTCAATGTTAATTATAACCTATTTTTTGTGCCTACTGACCTATGATGAAACAACTTCTGGCTCCCTGAAAGAGTAAAAGGAAAAAAATAAGCTCACCTGGTGTTTTCTCACAGGCGTTGCCAGAAATCCACTGCTGTGATGAACATGACACCGACATGAATTGTGGATCCTGGCCTGTCATCCCCAGCACACACCGGCCAACTGTTCTAGACACACCAGTGGGGGTCCAGGCCACCCTAGTACTTTGTACGATGTCTGTATATGCAGCAACAGATCCCTTCCATGCTATTCTCATCCAATAGTTACTGAATCTGCCAACCAAAGAAAACATATTTTACTATTGTGTCTTGATTTTTCAACGTGAAGTAGTTTATAAAAGAGAACACTTGTAATGTTTCAGACACTAGAAGGACTCAAGGACTACCGGTACCTAGCGAACAGTATGTTTTTATCAGACAATAATCAAAATGGTAGGAAAGGACCATCAACAGAAAGAAGAGGAAGGGAAATATGGCAATAGTTAAATTCCTGGATCAAATTTTATAATATTGAATATTTAGTCCAAATCATCTAATATAGCCACTTTAATCATTGGAGTAGGACTAGCCAGAAACTTAAGATCTCTTTATTAAAGACCTCATTCAATAAAGTTATTTCTGTTATTGTTGTAAGACAGTGAATGTTTTTCAACAACAGGAGGATTCAAGCTTGCTTTTTGAAAGGGATGGGGGTGCCAAAAATATTTGGATGTCTTTGTTGATTACTCCCTAAAAAGCACTGTCCTGCATGTTGCTTTACCAAAAAGTGGGTACATCCGATTTTTAACAAAATTGTAAATCCTATAGATATGTTCCAAATACTGTAAAAATATATCATCTATGGGCCGGGGCAAATTAAAATGGTGTACATGGACAGTAATAGCTCAGAAATTTAATAGATGGGGTTAAAGTTATGGGCTTTTCTAGTGTAAAATCCAAAATGACCACATATTACGTAAAAAATCAAATTGGAGCAAAATCAGAAGGAATGGGGGGGAATGGAATATATGAAAAGATAAGTATGTCTATATGAATATTTTGACTCATCATTAAAGAAATCTATATTTTGTCCCAAACATTGGATATACTCACTTTAATGGCTTTGGAGCTGCATTAAATTGGTTGCACTCCTGTTCATCAGAGAAGTACACCAGCATGTAGCCCAGGGCGGCACACAGGGTGGAGGCTTGTTTTAGTGTAGTCTGAGTTCCCTCCTCTGAGGTGATGCAGTAGTCTTTACCTGATGCCGTGAAGGATGCTGCACATTTAACATTATCAAATGTCACAAGCTGCACTGTAAAGGGAATTAAAATAGTTTAGTTCACCTTTATTCAGATAGACTAGGTTAAAGTCTAACATTAGTGTTGAACAAGACCCCAAACAATGAATATAGTAAAAAGAAAAGGGCACAGTCATTCATCTTTTAGTGTTGAAGAGGAATGAAATAACTAGTTTTAGTTTTTACAAAATCCAGTCAAGGCCTACCCCACTTTTGAGGTTAACCTCCAAATCCTTTGCTGACATAATCAATTCCACATAGATATCACTGGGCCACAAAAACACACACTCAGGTTGGCTATGGTGATGATGTCATAGAGCTAAGGGCTAAGTTAGAATGGAAACTTAAATTGTATTCTCAGTTACCAATGTATTCTAAAAGCTGTACTTAGTTATACCAGGATACCAGAACATTATTGATGTGTTTGAACTGACTGAGCTGTTGAGGATACTGACACAGCATTGTGACACACGTCAGCCTGTACCCTTACTGTAGATCCTCACAGGATACATCTCTCCAATATCATCAGAGGCACTTGAGGTATCAGGGAAGGAACATGGTGAATATGACAGCTAACATCAACTGGCAGAACAGCACGTAGCTGCACCTCTCCGGCCGTCACCATACAACCACAGCCGCTCCTGTCCTTAGGAAGGGACAGGAGCAGATCAGTTACAGAAAAAACCCTTATTGCCACGGTGACATTGTGGCAATAATACCCTCTACCTAATTTTAGGTGCAGAGATACTGTTTCTCTAGGGACACTGGACGAGAAGCCTCAACACAAGCCCTACACTACCAATCCCACCATCTTTATCTTTTAGTAGAGGGGGTGTTAAGTCGCTAACTTTGTCACACGGTTTTAGCGTCAGACTATGTATTTGGCAGTCTATACGAAAACTTTTTCACCATGAAGGACTTTCAGTCCTGCAGGTTTTTTTTGTTGCAGGCCCGGCATGATTTTTGCAGGCACTGACATCGGCATATGGTTTTGTTATTCAAAAATAGAATATAAAGCAAGTGTTTGTACTAATACCTATATTAAATATGGTTCCCCTGTATGTAACAATTATATGTATCATATTAATACATAAATTATTGAAGAACATATAAAGATAATATACTAGCTTTTTGTTTTATGCTGTTGAAACCTTAATAATGGTCTGATTCACAAGCCGTAAAAACTGGAATGAAGACAAAGATCTCTAGATTACAGCCAGCCATTCGGGCTGGCACTAGACACCCTTTTGCCGGACCAGAAGAGTTTTTGCTGGTGTTATACTCCGCTCAGGGTTTCACTCTATTGTTCCTACTGTAGGTTTATTTCCATGTTGCATTTCTGCCATCCTGAGCGGAGATTTTGGAAGTGCTGTCCGGAGATTTTGTGAGTGCTGTCCGGAGGTTTTGTAGGTGCTGTCCGGAGGTTCTGCCACATAATCGCCTGAGGAGATTTTGTGGTTTGTCTCTCATTTAAAACCTCGCTTTTGATGGGATTCGAACCTAGATGGATAAATATTCCAATCTAAAGTGCTACACCCTAACAGGTCGGCCACAGAGGAAGACCTGCTTGGTTGAGAGGTCTGCATCATGCCCACCGTACCATAAGAGAGCATGTACTAAACCCAGGTACTAAACACATAGAAATCTCGGTATAGTTCACAAGGAAGTAGCATCAATGGGAAAATAATTCTTTTGATATCAGACAGTTATTATTAATTTAATCGATAGGGACCTTTAGCAAACCCGATGTAGCTTGTTTAACCCATGTATCATATGCATTCAGCACTGCTATGTCTACGTTTGATGAGCTTTTACGTGGTTGCTAAAGGTCCTTGGCAAAAAAAAAGCAGCACTTGTACATAGCTACATATCAACAAACCTATTACGTCCACCAGATATTTGTAAATAATAAAGAAAAAATGGTGACCTCATCTGAATTGAACCCATAACCCTCTGATTGATAGTCCCACGCCTTAGCCCTTGGGCCACAATATTCTGTGTTCATACAGGTGCATATATTCATGATCATAAGCCTTTTCGGGAAGCAATACTGGATGATGCTGGTTCGAATCCCATACTTACTTTTGAAACGCCTCACAGAAGAATCATTAATACATCAGTATTATAGACCAGAGTTGAACATAATATGTAACTTGTCAGTCTATATAGGATGGAGTATAAGCTAGAAAACCTCCTTTGAGGTGGAGTATTTGCTGTTAAACCTCCTCGGCTACGCCTCGGAGGTTTTACAGCAAATACTCCACCTCCGCGGAGGTTTTCCATCACATAGCCAGTGTCCGGCAGGTTTTCGTATAGACTGATTTGGGTCCCAGGACTCAGGTTTCTGTCAGAGTGGAGAATTTATTAAGAATAAAATCCAGTTTCGCCAGGTCCCTGTGAAGGGTTTTCTTTGACAAACTGACATTGTCCATATGAAATGATATATTTTGTCATTGATCTTATGATTGATTTTTCCCTTACTATTTTTACCATTCTACAATGTAGGACAACTAATTGCTAGCTATGAATATTTGAACCAAATAACACTCTTACAAACTAAAATACTCAAATCTCTCCTTTAACCTGGTACTGAACCCAGGCTTGTGTTACAGAACACAGTAAATACAACTCTCCCATGTATTTATAAACATGAGAATATTCGTTATAATTGTTCAAATGGGTCTTTTATATAATTATATTTTATGAAAGATTGCTGGGAAAATTAATTGTATCCTCTTTGAGAGTAAAAGAGGACCTGAATCAACCTAGAGTGCCAAAGGGAGAGCAGAATTATAGGTCAATGTATCACATGAATTGAAAATCCGCTAAGGATATGGCAAAACAAAATCTGAAGATCTGAAGATTGGCCCAATAGTGAAAAAACAGCCAACATTATGTTTTTCCAATTTCACCTCAAACATCATCATACCTTCTTAAAAATGGTCAGAAACTTTCGTATTGGGGTCATATACCAAATGTCCTGTGGGATGAAAAAGTTTTCGCTAAGACTGTTCCGGATGACACATACAGGGATGTGTACCAATGTGGTTGAATAAGTAATGTATATCAAGCTTGCCACGCAATGTTTTAAGGATGTAACGTACACTGTGTGGGGGCAGCTGTACTGGGCAGGTGAGCGGAGACAGGTTCATCAGGAGAAGCACCGGTAGATGCAGATATTGTCGGTGTCTCAGCAGTCAACATACCTGAAACATACATGTATGTATGGACATATTAAGTGTGAGAATATCAGTTTGGTTATATAAAAAGAATAAAACATGTATACATAGGTATTTTGCATCAAGAGAAAGGAAAAGTGAATCACATGAATATAACATAATATAATGCTTCACATAGCTCTGTCCCTGTGGCAAGTTTACATTGGAATATTCACCAACCTGGATTTGAGTCCCAGAAAGTCAGGGCTTTAAGTGGGAAAGAATTATTATAGTGTAAACCATCTGGACAGCACCCACTAACACCTAGTGACAGCACTCAAAAAACCTCCGCTCAGGGTAGAGTAATTACAATACCTACAGTTGGAGCAATAGACACCTGAGCAGAGTATACATTTTTGACAGCATTGGCTTCTGTGTAGGAGCAGATATTTCCCCTGAACCCTTTAAAGAGTGGATTCCACTGTAGCCAATCTCTTCCCGGATGAAGCCCTGGCCCAGGGCCGGATGGAAAAAGCAGAAGTATTTACTATATTGAATATTTCCGATTTTTTCATCCGGCCCCAGCCAGGAATAAACCTGCTACAGTGGAAACAGTGGTAAGCCAGGGTCTACACATTTCTCCCTGTTGTTTATGTCTGAAGTCACATTCATTAACCCTTTAGATGTAAAACTATATCATTCTACACATCTTATAAGATCACTGTGTTTCGCTACTGTCAATAGCTATGCGCTACTCTATTATGACCTGTCCGGGCTGACTAGAAAATATTTCATTAAGTCCCTGTATTCGATTATCAATGAATCACTATTATTTTGAATGTTAAGTATGTCTTATGATCCCAAATACCTAGGGCTAAGGTTTTGAAACGAATTGTTGGCAACTTTCTCTTCTGTGTTGAAAAAATATAGAAAAAATATAATTAATCTATTTTTTGTTTTTCCCCTAAATCTGTCATGGCTCTTTAGTTTCACCTATGACTACTATTTTTTATGGATTGATTGTGTCCCAGGTCATCTTCTGTAGACATGTGAGAACTGTTGTTGGGATATTATTGGTCAATTTTTCATAAAATTCTAAAATGTTGAAATAGTTGGGTTTCCACCATACGCGACAATAGTAAAGGGTGCCCTATCTCCAAATGTCAATATATCAAATTCTAGCACTATGAGGTATGGATTATTTGGCTTCAATCACATCATTGCACATCCAACTAATATATCCCAAAGTGATTAAGAGATAGTGTTGGTAGGATAGAATGGACTGAACCCTCCCCCATACCCTTAAGGGCAGCATAGTGCATGAATGCAGCCCTGGCATGTAACTCACCAGGGCTGCATTCAAGCATCATAGAAATCTTATGGGGTTGATACACTCCCAGAGGGTTGATGTGATGCACCAACGCCACATCGGTGCATGTGTGCATCATCAGCACAAGTGTTTTTTTAGCGACATGTCATCCTGAAAGGGTTAGTGATACTCACACAAGGCATTGCTGGGGGTGGAGCCACATGTACCTGACAGCCAGTATCTGTTCCAGACATCAACAAGTCCACAGGTATGCTGAATTTCAGGATATCGATATCCCCAATCATTCCAGGTCAGCAAACTTCCAGATGCCTTCCACTGCCAGGATGCACCTTCTTTCCTGAGTCCCATGTGCATTGTACTACATAAGGGAAAGAAAACATAAGCAGAGCAGCCATTATGTCTTAGGGATCAATCCCACACGGTGCACAGACAGCAGACCAACTATAGTGAATCTCCCATATGAGGGCCACACCAGTCTACTGTTATAGAAGCCCAATCAAATTCTCATTAAGGAAAACTTTCTCTGATTTTTGAGTGCACTGTAAGTAGTAAGATATTAATGTAGGTATACAGCAAACTCTACTGTAATTTTAAAGCACGTAGTGCAACGTTTCAATAGATTCTACAGTTTACCTACAATAAACTGTACACCTGCAGCAGATTCTACTGTACACCTACGAAGAAGGCAACCACTTTTTAAGTTAGATTGACCCTGGTAAAACATGGCTAACCCCTCTGGGAGGGTTACATTCGGTTCATAACCACCTATGGGCTCTTTGTCATCTTTTCAAAATCCCAGGTGATTCATCTTACCGTAAAAGTGTTTTCAAATGAGCTCAAGTCTTGTATAAGCACAGGGCAAATACACAGGTGCTGGCAACTCCTTACAATGACTTATGAAGCCATTGTAGAAAATGACCCTGCTCTTAAATCATAGTAAGTGCCTTTTTGTAATGGATATTTCAGATTCTCAATTGTGAAATCATCATAAATGGAAGGAGAACTATATGTATTAGCAATTTACTATTTCAAAATATCTCCAATTCACATATTACACAGAAATATACACTGAAAATGTATTGTTGATTCTTATGCAAATAATCTTTTTTACTGAACTGAAAAAATGGTCGTAAAATATAGAATCAAGTTCCGCAACATCCCTGTGAATACTGACATTGTCCACATGAAATAAAATAAATTGTCATTTATCTGTTGGAAAATCTAGATGTAAACATCTTTACTTGAGCAATGGAACTTCTAATAATAACACCGCACTTACTATGTGTTAGGAAAATTAAGCCCTGCTCTTCTGGCATCTCTTTTGAATGCGGTCCAGTCACTCTCTTGTAGGAATTCAGCTAATTTATAATCATTATTCAGCCTTTGACAGACTCTGAGTGCCTGGTCATGTGTGAATGCACCCACCACTTTACAGTACTGGTGTCCTGATGGGACAGGTAGAGACAGCAAGCAAGGGGTGCCTAGATCAAAATGAAATAATTGGTTTCACAATGCACAATCTTTGGAAAAACATTTTCACCATGCAGGACATTTGGTCTTGCAGTTTGCTAATTTTGCAGGACCGGATAGATTTCTGCAGGACCGGATACCAAAATCAAAGTCTTGCATACAATTTAGGATAATTTATTATCTTATTACGGCTTGTGCTAAAAAATAATGACTTTACACTGCCTAGAATAAGAGGGTGGGCTATGGTTGAAAAACTTATCACTCCCCAAAAGAGTTTAACAAAAAAAGTAAGCTTACCTGGTGTTTTCTCACAGACGTTGCCAGTAATCCACATCTGTGATGAACATGACGCAGCCCTGAATTCTGGGTCCTGGCCTGCCACCCCGAACACACACCAGCCATTAGACTTAGACAGATAAGGGGGGGTCCAGGCCAACCTAGTACTCTGTGCCACATCTGCATAGGCACCAGCGGAGTCCTTCCATGCGATTCTCATCCAATAGTTACTGGAGCTGCCAACCAAGGAGAACAGATGCTACTATTGTTTCTTGAGTATTCATTGACAAAATGAAGGAGTGTATAAAATATGATGCTTGTAATGTTGCAGACACAAGAAGGACTCAAGGACTACTGGTACACAGCCAAAGCTAACTTTCTAATTCTCAGAAATTTCGACCCATCTGACAATAAGGTCAAATTTTAGCAAAATGGGAAGAAATGAGCATAAACAGAATAGAGAGGAAGGGAAGTATGTGATATGTTTTCACCTAACCAGTTGTATCTCGCACATCCTGGACCAAAGATTATCAGGTCAAAAGGCAAAACATATTAATTCAAGTTTTTTTTTACATTTTAATTGACTGATATCTCTCCTGCATTACTGTTAAAGGCAAAATATAAAAAAAAGTGGTTGATATCTCTCAAATTTAGGGATTTTAACATGCTAGTCACTTATCACTGTTATAATTTATTAAATATTCATTCTTTTAAATCACTAAAAATCCCAAAATAATATTATCTTTATGAAATGATCTTGTGATCTGATCTCCATGAATCTAGCATTACTCTGAAATCTATTTTTGCAACATAAGACTGGTTAGGTAAAAACTCATCACATATGGTCTTGGTTAAATTCCTGGTTCAAATCTTATAATATTGAATTTTGCCGTAACCCTGGTCAGAGAGTGATTGTTTTTCAACAACAGGAGGTTTCAAGCTTGGTTAGGGGATGGGAGTGACAAAAATCTTCGGACCTCTTTGTTAATTATTCCCTAAGAAGCACTGTTATATGTGTTGCTTTACCTTAATGTCCCTGAAGCTGCATTGAACTGATTCCACTCCTCTTCATTAGAGAAGTACACCAACATGTAGCCCAGGGCGGCACACAGGGTGGAGGCTTGTTTTAGTGTAGTCTGAGCTTCCTCCCATGAGGTGATGCAGTAGTATTTACCTGATGCAGCGAAGGATGCTGCACATATTACATTATCAAATGTCACGAGCTGCACTGTAAAGAGAAAAGAAATTGTTAGTATACTTTTAATCAAGTAGATTAGGTTATAGTTTTACATCAGTGTTTGAACATTTGTGGGCTCTAACCTCCCCCCTACACCCTACCCCCCTCTGCATATAAAAAAGTTGGAAAGTACTATATCATTCAATTTAAATCAGTTATTAAATTTCTACAGGGTTTGCCTTCCTTGAAATGTACACCAAACTACTTTGAGGTGGATTACAAAAATATGATTCAACAAAATGAGCTATTTTGATGTATCTGAATGTATTCTTATATGGTCTTCCTCATATAAAGCTTACATAAAAGTACTTTGATATGGCCTACTGCCCCAAAAACAGGGATTTCGAAGTTTCAGAAAAATCCAAGATGGCGGACATATGCCAAAAAATAAAAAAATAAAAATGTTGTGGTGCATTAATAGACAATTCATAAATAATTGTATAATGATATCATTCTCTGCTAGAAGAAAATGTATTCTAATCAAGATCGAGGTATAAAGGGAGTTCCTTGACCCTGATTATAGAGGAGTGGATGGGGCACAGCATGGATGGGACCCCCTGAAAATTGCTAAGATCATATGATAAAATACAAACCTTACCCATTACACATGTAGAAAGCTGGGTACAGGGGTGAGGGAACCAGGGGTCTGTTGCTCCACAGATACGTATACGTAAAATAACCATTTCGGGGGGTTTCTGTTGCTCCAGGTTTATGTGTACTTAAAGGTGTAGTTACGTATATATGTATGACTTAAGAGTGGTAAGCATTAGTAAATATAGCATTTCTCCCCCACTATTGGTGCATACGTAAAGTGTTCGTATATGGAAAATATGGACATTTAAGTGTATGTAAGCGAAAAAATTTGCGTTTCTCTACCAAATCCTAGGACACCTACTAGAGGTGTTCTACAAGTGTAAAGTATATGGTATGTGGTGTTTACAAAGAATCTTCAATTCACTAATTTTTTGGTCATTTCATATCATGTTTTTAAACCTCTTTTTACATTCTGAAGTAAAATGAATAAAAGAATTTTGTTTTTTTATTTTATCTTTAAATAACCATACTTAACTTACTGTGTGGCATTTGTAAGTATTACGTATACTTAAGTTAGGTTAGCAGTGGTAAATGTAATGGCATACTGCTTGGATACTGTTCAATGATCCATGTAGGTCAAGTGCAAGCTGATTTACATTTCTGATGTACGTAGGTCACTTACGTATACGTAAGTCACTTACGTATACGTAAGTCACTTACGTATACGTAAGGCACTTATGTATACGTAAGTCACTTACCACCAGCTGTAGCAGACCGGAAATGATGTTTTTCTATTGTTTTGCAGCACTATACTCCATCTCTAGGTGCATAGTTAAGTATACGTAACTATTACACTTACGTATACTTAACCGATTGTATGTACTGTTTCTACAATTACGTAAATACGTTTTGTAGTTGTCAATTTAAGAATGAAACTGGGAGCAACAGTGCACACCACTACACAATTCGTACCTACTAACTTCATCAAATTGTCATATACGTAAGTGCCTTCATACGTATTTGTGGAGCAACAGACCCCAGCTGTATTAGCAACAAACCAAAACAAACATTGAATTCTTTAGGTCCAATATAGGGGGGTTGGTATGAACCTGTGACCTCATGACCAAAGAAATGTGTGTTGCTAGATAGATAAACAATTAGAATAGCTGTATAAGTAATAAACCAATAGAACCATTGAATTTCTTGGGTCCATTTTAGGGGGATAGGTATGATTATAATCAACGTCAGGACCATGGAAATGTGTATTGCTAGGCAGATAAACAATGAGAATAGCTGTTGTTAGGCAACCAGCTGTATTAGTAGCAAACCAATAGAACCATTGAATTCCTTAGGTCCATGTTAGGGGGAGTAGCTATGATTATAATCAACCTTAAGACCATGTAAATGTGTTTTGCTAGGCAGATAAACAATAAGAATAGCTGTTGTCAGCTAGTTTTTGCCAGTAAGGGTAAATAAACCCAATAACTCTACGTCAAAAAACATTTAAGGTTCATCGCGGCCATTGCAGAATGGACTACTGCACATCTTTTTGCGCATGTGGCTTAATCATGCCATTTTTGATAGGGATATGCCCTAAATGATTTTCTACCCTCGAGAAAGATTTCGGGCAATTTTGAGCAAAATTGAGCATTTCAAAGCAATATACTAACTTGCTTAGATATATCAAAAGCTACATTAAGAAATTATTTTATATGCAGATTGTCGGGATATTACTCATAATGCAATGCTTCAAAGGTATGATTTAGTCCGTTTTTGCATAACCTTTTTACTTCAAAGGGCAAAAACCTTCAAATTATGCATGGCATCCCATATCAAAATTCCTCTTTTTCATCAGAAAATGATCCAAGCAATCCTTTAGGGAAGTTTTATAAAAAAATCTGATGACTTCTACCACTATCTCTCTTTGATTATGTAAGGAAATGATGAAAATGTATCCCAACTTTTCACTGTAAAATGACACTTTTCCCCAGAATGCAGGTTAATTGATACATTTCCAAAAACAAACTTAGAATAAAGGTACACATATCTTTGCGTTCGTTGTGTGATGTTTCAGAACTCTGTGGTTATTGTTTAATAGGAACAACAGCTTTTATACTGGCAAATAATGGAAGGAATTGGATAAAGGTGTTATGCACGGTCAGAATAATGTATAAAACGTACAGTTTTAACCTGTTTCTACTACACTATGTATGCTAGAAATGTTGCAGTTGGTCTTGCCTATTACGACCCCTTAGAAAAGGCTCACTTAAGTGCATTGTATTTTTATATTCTATATCAAAGTGGTTTTATGTCTTTATAGTGAGTCGCAGTATAATTTCTATAGAACCCGGATTAGTTAGGCTAGCTATTCTTGTTGTGACTTACCAGGGCCCCACTCCTACTTCTGCCCCCGGTATGTGATTACATAACCTGGTGTCTGAAGACTAGTGGAATATGACCCCGAGAAATGCACCTAGCTGTGACTGCCACATGCGACCCAAACTGCTTCGGGTATCAAGTGGTTAGTGGTGAACCAGTCCAAGGTCACCCAGAGTTCTTCGGGGAGTTAGGGAGTGTAATTATGTAACCTCCGGTATATAAACCCCTGAGTTATTCTACTCCGGGACTCAGTCTTGCTGTGCCTTCATGCCAGCCTGATTGTTGATGGTATAATCTAAGCATAATGCATCACTTAAAGGGTTGAGCATATAAAGCTGGGGGTGTGAGGCCCCTATCCCTCAAAAGGCCCCTATCCCTCAAAATTGGTCTGTTTGAAGGATAGGGACCAGGTGAAGTCCCTATATGCCAAACAGCCCCTATCCCTCAAAACGGTTTGAGACATAGGGCCTATGTGAAGTCCCAAAGCCACAAATATTTTTTCCATGTCCCTATCCCTCAAAATAGTCTGAAAACAATTTGAAACATAGGGCCTATGTGAAGTCCCTAAGGCTCAAGATGCGGCTTTTTGAGCCTTCTTCATTGTGTAATTAGGGCGGGCTGATTCTCTACCCCCAGCGGGAAGTTGAGGATTCAGGGGGAGGGGAATGTTGAAGTTTAGGTTAAAATAAGGGTTGGATCCCAGTAAACAAAAAACGTCATACAACATTCGGCCTTCCAGATTATTATTCACCCTATGACAACCAGTTGTCATAAGGTCCATTGGTCACCCAAGTGTATTTAGTGTAGCCATTTGGAGTATCCAAACTGTCCACACTCAGAGAGCCCAAACTTGGCTGTGGTGAGCAGCTAATCATAAGGGGAACTCTGAGTGTATACCTTGGATGGTATGTATACACCAAGATGAGGACATGGGGCCTGGTTTTAATTAGTGGGATGACCCCTCCTGTTTATGTTACAGGTCAGACACTGGAGAGGGGGAGTGGTCAGAGGGGAGGGGGTTGTGGTCAGGGGGTGTGATGCATGGGGGGCTTCAATGGATATGGCCACAGTCTAACAAGTCTCTAGAATTAAGACAGTTGAGAAAAGTATAGTTGAGAAAAAAGCTGTTTTTGTCTTTATTCAAATTCTAGGACTTGAGCAAGTCTAGCTCACATATAGACCCCAGAAGGCCCCCTTTACTTATTGTGAGGCCTATTTCCTTGCTGCAGAAGCAAGAAATAGTCATATAAATTATTACAAAGGTTTTGATGGATAGGGCTTTTGATACTTAGGGATTGTTTGTAGGATAGGGGCCTGACATGTCCCTATCCCTCAAATGGCCCCTATCCTACAAATATTTGTGAGATAGGGGCTGTTTAAATGTGGTCCCTATGTCTCAAAATTTTGTGGGATAGGGACTTTTTGCTATATAGGGACCTGAGGTGGGCCCTAAGTCTCAAACGGCCCCTATCTTACAAATATTTGAGGGATAGGGGCTTTTTGAGGGATAGGGGCCTCACAGGGGTTACCCAGTCCAATATGACAGAAGAGACCCTGCATGGTTTGCATCAAAACTCTAGCATTTTATACACGATCTAATAGATTTGTCTTTTTGCTAAAGGTTAAGTTAGTTATACCACTAAATGAGAATATATATAGATTATGAATTTTTACATAAACTAAACTAATGTATGATTGTTTTAGAAGATGCAATGCTTCTGTATAGGGAGAAGAGGTGTCTGTTTCTACTTTAACAGATAAAATGTAAAAGCTAGGCATCCTGTCTGAGGGGCAGGCTAGGACTAACTGAAAACAGTGCTTTGACAAAAGGCATCAACAGTATTACATAGTTCGCAGTCTTAATGCTGCTCTATCCCTCTAGACGGTGAGACAATCCCTCCCAATAGAAGGGGTAATGCTATACACTGGGGCCCACAAACACCAGTTTTTTTGGGTTTGTTAAACTGACATCATAACCATAACCAAACCCATCCCAACTGCTTCATGTACTAAGCCTTTAATTGTCGCCCCATCACAAGATAGAGCTGTGCAGGTTATATGCTTTTTGTCTAGGCACTATTATCAGGTGCTACCTTCTTGCGTCTGAGAGTACCTGAAGGAAACACAGAAGACTGTTGGTCTCTGGGCAGCATATTTACTTGGAGATTACCTCCAGAATCAAGTCTGTATACCGTTAAACCTCGCATAGAAGCCATGGCTTGTAGATGAGTCAGATCACTGATGCGACTTGTAGGATCGGCACACACTTGGGGTGCGGCTTATACGCAAGTTTTTAAATGTATACTATACTACCATAGTCACCATAATTAGACCCCTGGTGAAGCTTATAGGGTTACCACAAAGTCTAGGCGTGGCTAATACGAGAGCTAGGAATGTATGCCAGGTTCTATGATAATCCTGTGCGATATGTACATAATTCATGCTGTTTGGGGTTGGCATGGCCCTGCCCACCAGTTGTGCACACAAGTATGTTGTGCACACATTCATAGGGTAGGCTCACCACGAGTTGGACACATACCATGAGATTGACAATGAGATTTCTAGTTTCTATGTACAATTAGACTTCTAGTGGTTCTTTGTTGGAAAAATTGAGTCCTAAACCTTCCAATTATTTAAGAATAAAGAGATTAGAATGTTTAAATATATTGATATTAAAGTGTCCGTCTCAAGGTATGTGTCCAACTCAAGACAAATCTACCTAAGTTTTAAAATCAAAAATGAAAGTCATATTCTTGATCCTCATGATGAGCACCATCTTTTAGAATGGATTCCGCATTCCTAAATTCATTTTGACTGGATAACCATTCCCCCTACCCCAATCCCCATTGTCTCCCATCCCCCATCCTCCCTCAGTCCCTATCCTCCCCCATCCCCCATCGTCCCCTATCCCCTGTTTCAATTCACGGATGTATACATTGATGAGAGTGCCTACATAGACAAAGATAAAGGGGAGCCTGAAATCACTTATTTCTATGCCTTTCAAATGCCTTTCACAAATTATTTCATGGTGAATACAGCGCTCCCATTGATTTACTCAGGTAAGACCGTATTTAACACCCCCTGTTGAATAACTCTCTCTCGTATTTTATGTCTTTTTAAATCATCGAAATTTTTTATTTCATCACTATAAAATGGCATTGTTAGACCAATTAAGTGGAGTTTTGACAAAGAAATTGCCAATGATGACATGAAATAAACACCATAGAGCACTTGTATAGTTCCCCACTCGGCTTTGCCTCGCCAAATAACCCTTAGTGGGGAGCTGTACTTGTAAACCTTTGTCTATATAAATAGACAAAAATCCTCGCCATTGACATACGTGCACATCATACCTCACGAGTTAAAGCTGGGTCATATCACACAATGTCGTAGGCTGAGTGTGATGTGACCCTGCTTCAAGGAGTGATGTATGATATGCATTTATGTTAATAAGTGGGGTTTTGTGTTTATTACATGGCCGTACTGTCTTAAAATGAAAAAAATCAGCAAATCTGGAGGCCATGGAGTATGACTACACCATACTCCATGGGGGTATGGAGTTCAGAGGTCCCATAGGCTTAGCATAGAGAAAGCTGTACCACCATGTAATAAATGCTAATTATCTAAGATGCCTAAGATAGCAGTGCATATTGTCATTGAGTACAGTAATCTAGTTGATGTATTTACCTGTGTGCGGCGGCCATCCTACTAGCAATATAGCCACTAGTGTAGCCCGGAGTAGTCTCATCATTGTGAACAAATACCATACACCAGGTACCAGACTAAGAAAATGCTGCGGATACCATTGTAAAAGTAGAAGCAGAGTCTCATCTACGTTCTAGCAGCCTCGACTTCTTCTCAATCAGAATGACAACGTGCGACTTCCACCAGTTTTCAAAGGGATGTGAGCTAACTATGCAAGAACTGTTTTTGTGGAAATCCTAGGTTGCTATGTTTCATGAGTTACTTTATGGCTTAGGCAACAAAAAAGTATGTTTCAAGTCATCTGACCTCACTCAAGACAACGGTTTAACTTTGCAATATTCATGAACAAATTACATCTGTAGTGAATCTGTGTTTTTCTGTAGAATTAAACAAAATACTTGGTGCCATAGCAATATCTTCTCAATTTATTTATTGATCTAAGATAAAACTATTTTTTTTGTTTTTTTACTTTGATTTTCTGAAACACAAACTGAGGCTGCAGGAAACCTTGACAAAACAAAGCCCTTTCTCCTGGAGTAGTAATATCTCCACATTTGCAGAAAACCTGAAATTTCCATTTCAAGCCTGGACTGATTTAGATCCCAGGACATGAAACAATTATACACAATTCAACAGCACTCTTAAGAGAAACCCAATCAATGAAGCTGAGCACACCTTGGGTTAATCCTACACCGAGCCTCAGGAGCATGGGGCAGACTTCTGTTCTGAGATAATGAATCAATCCTTATTAACCCTTTAAAGGCTGCATAGTGCTTTAATGAGCTATCATCGTTACGATGCATGCCTGCAGCCCTGGCGAATTACTCACCAGAGCTGCATTCAAGCATTATCTTGACCCAGTGAGGGAGATACACACGTCTCCTGAGGGGTTGTTATGATGTATGAATGCAGTCCTGGTGAGGGCTTCATTTATGCATTATGACGACAAAGAGCAGAGCACATTAAACCAATATACGGCCTTTAAAGGGTCAAGTATATATAACTGGGGTTATCCAATCCTATATGAAGGCAGAACCCCTACATGGCTTCGGCGTTGAGTTTTGCGTTTGAGTTTTACAAATTTTTATTTTAGCAAAAATTACATCTACAAGTAGAGCCTTTCAAATAAATAAATGAAGTACATGTATTATGAACTTTACAATGAGTTTGAGTTTTTGAGTTTGAATATTTTTATTGACCGTAAATCATAACAAAGATGTTCTTCATAATACAGTCAGTACATCGAGTCAATCACAGTAAACAGTTGTATCAATATGCTTAAATAATTTGCAAGTAAGGCCTCTCACTTAGAGTAAAGAGCGAATAACACAAATGGTTTCCACGAGCACAGGAAGAGTCAATGTATCAAATACATAATAATAATAATTCCATGGCTTATAATCACAGTTTGCTTCATCGTCAAAGATTCGTCCGCAGTATAGACATCATGGCTAGAATCGTTTCTGCTGCACCCCAAGGATTGACAGACACAGAAGTACTCATGAAAATCACAGTTTTATATGACCTTTGAAAATATTCAGTGACCCAGATCTTTGAACGGCCCCATCTAAAGTATTCCAGGCCAGCATACCCCTGTATAGAGGGCTTAATCTGTAGGATTCTAAAACTGGCCTGTTAACTACTAGTTTAACTTTACAATTGCCCCTCAGTACTCGTGTCGAATTTAGCACATTGTGGGCAAATCTGGACCATTTATACATCAATATTTTTAATCGATAGTCTCTCCTAATTGACAGTTTGTCCAGTGAACATAACTCATGCAGGGCATTCCTTCTAATGTCACGAGCTCGTCTAAACCCATGACAAACCCTTAAACAATTGTTCTGCATAGTCTGCAGTTTCCTCACGGCCGTTACAGGGCCACTATCCAGAATATAATCGCAATAATCAAAGATAGGCAGGATCATGGATTTATAAATAATTACAGAAAGTGATGATTCTATATTCTTTTTTATATTACATAATTGGATAAACCTTGAGTAGGCCATTGATTTCACTTTCTTGCATTGGCCGGTGAAAGTCAAATCAGTGTCAATAACTACGCCTAGATAATTAAATGTTCCCACACACTTTAAGGTATGTCCACTAAGGTTAAATTTGTAAGGTGTTAAGTCAACTCTATTTCTCAATTAATAACACCACAAAACTTGAGTCTTAGAGACATTCACTGTTAAGGCATTGGAGTAACATCAGCTGCTGACCCTATCCAGATCCTCTTGCATTAGGGCATTCACTATAAAAGGATCTCTGCCGCTAACCACAATCGCCAGATCATCAGCATATAGGAAACTAACCGAGTTATTTATACAGGTTATAACATCGTTGATATAAATAATAATCAATAACGGACCCAAAACGGATCCTTGTGGAACTCCACAGACTACCGGTTTCGGGGTTGACTTCACATTATTAACAAAAGTAGTTTGGAATCTGCCTTCAAGGTAATCTCTTAACCATGATAAACAAAGTGGGGAACATCCGATTTTCGCTAATTTAGATAGTAATTTAGAATGATTTACAGTATCGAAAGCCTTTTTTAAGTCTAAAAACAATATGGCCGACAATTCACTTCTATTACGTGATTCATATAACAACTGAATTAATTTAAAGGTGGCATCCGATGTCGACCTGCCCGGCATGAATCCAAACTGATTCTCATTAATTATCTTATTTTCAATTAGGTAACCCATTAACTGCTTGTGAAAGTATTTCTCTATAAGCTTACTGAACATATTGAGTAGGCAAACAGGTCTCCAATTAGAGACACTAGACAATGAACCTGACTTGGGTAGTGGTATTATACACCCAGATTTTAAATCCAATGGTAACACAGATCCATCCATTGAACAATTTATGAACCTTTCTAGAATTGTCGGTTTCTTTACCAACATGTGCTTAATTATAGAAGCTCTTACATTCTCGACCCCAGAGCTTTTACTGACTTTAATGCCGCCGATTAATTTCTTTGCTTCACCTAGTGTACAGACTTTCAGGTCAAAGCGAGAGTGTATCTGGGGAATGTCAAAAGCTATCGCCAATGCAGGATCGAATGCTGCAGCTAAACTCTCGCCGATTTGAGCATAATAAGAGTTCACAAACTCAGCAGTGTCTGACGGGCCAATTACATTCCCATCGTCATCAATCAGACGAACATCACACTCAATACCTTCACCCTTCCATACCTTATTTATCACTTGCCAAAATCGTCTAGGGTCTTCCTTGTATTTAATTAAATTATTCTCTATTACAGTGCATCTCTTAAGAGTTAGTAAATTCTTAATCCTTGCCATAAGTCGACGGGCAATCAGCAGGTGCTCATTAGACTGACCCGCTGGTACATTTCTGGACTTCCTTAACCGACGCTTCTTTTGTTTAATTAAATTAACAATCTCAGGGTCAAAAAATTGGTCATCTGGCCTGACCCGAAAACTCTTAATTGGATGATGCTCATCTAAGTAATCTAACAACTTGGTTGTCATGACATTATAATTTTCCGGCAAAGAGTGCCCCGACAACAAAGCCTCCCAGTCAAATTGATCTAGGTAAGTATTGAACTTATCCAAATCAAAGTTTTTATATGATCGACCTTGAATTGTCTTATAGGGATTTCTGGCAACGGATTTTTGTTTCTTAACTGCAAATAACGGGACATGGTCCCCTATAATTTCGTCAATTAATTCAGACATGGAAATATACATGCAATTAGTGTAAATATGATCGATAGTTGATTTCCCATATCGATGGTAATATGTAGGGCCAGAAAACAATCTCTTTAATTTTGAACGTCTTAAGAATGATGACATGCGTCTAAATTTAATACAATTTCTGCTGGTACTATTGACATTAAAATCGCTCATTATCCATAATTCACGGTTTATCATTACATCAGATTTAGTACATTTTAATAAATATTCATAGCAGCATTTCACTCTACCATTTGGTGGGCGATAAGTTATAAAAATATACCGGTATTTCTGACCTGGGAACTTAGTAAGGAGACACAGACATTCAATACCAGGACAGCTGACAGTAAACTCCCCACAAACCTCAGTGAACGGTGCATACTTATCATTCACATAGCACGCTACCCCCCCCCCCTGGTGGTATAAGATCTGTCATTTCTATAGATCTTGAAGCCAGGTATATGAACATATGAGTCTGGGGTAGATGGACGGAGCCAACTTTCAGTAACACCAATGTAGTCCATGCCACACAAGACATTCTTCAAATAGTTATATTTGTCATTTAAACTCTGCACATTCATAGTCACAATTTTCAAGCCCTTAGTCTTCTTCAATGCTTCAAAACTTCTATACATGTATTTCAATTCTTATGCCCCATTTGTCCCCACTCGGCCCACCATTATCCAGCATTGCATACAACTGAGAAAAAACAATAGTAATAGTGTACATATTCAGGCACTAAAATTGTAGGGCTCTGAATATAGAGTATCGTAGCGTTTGGTACTCTGACTTGGTCAGGATTACAGGATTAACCTACATTAATCAATCACTGAAATCCAATAAATGTGACCAGTGCAAAAAACAACCAACACCTTAATTACTAATAACTGTGGGTACCGGATAAAATCGGTGTGCTCGGTGAATTTAGTTTGAGATATAGGCCCCGCGTTCTACATAATACGTAAACATACATACAATACCCAATATACATTTCAGTACTCAGGGCGTTATACAAATGAATACACACACAGGTTGGCAACATTACTGCTTGCCTACTGGTGCACACACCAAATCCATATGATCAACAAGGATTAGTGGAACATCACACATGGTAATACAACATGGTGCCGAGATAGATTACTCAGCAGAAACTTAGTCCTGAAAAATATCTAAATAATTCAGGCTCATTACAGGTATTTACTCAATTTTCACTCAATATATTTGGTTTACCATACCATAATTTCTAGCCCATAGTAACCCTCACATGGCGCATCTTACAAATATCATTTTGGGAGTTTATTAAAGAAATCTCAAGCGAAGTGCATAACTTGTCTCCTAATGTAACTCAATGGTGTCGGTTACAGACTCTATTTCATACATAATCAGCCACCTATTGAATAATTAATTTGAACAGTAAATTACCATATCAGCTAACAAACCACAGATGCATAGGTATGATAAATAGTTGTCATACGGGAGTCATAATGTCATTACTGATTGGCATTAATACAAAGGCAGTATATTGACAGTATTCTGATAGGACACCGCCATGAAAAGACAAACTTTTTTACCGGTAGCATTGCTTATTTTGTATATTCTCAACACCAACCACCACAGTACATATACTCATTTAGAAATACCAAGCCAATATATGTGACCTAAATTAGACCTCTCATTTTGTTGTCGTGCAAGCACAGGGAGATAGTATCTGCCAGTTCGTTGTTGGCCGCGCTGTCAGGGTGACAACCATCCTGAAGACACATATAGTCGTTCTCCCAGTCGCTGTCAATGTTTATTTCATGGCAGATTTCAGCAGTAGCTGGCATGACGACCTGGTAGTAGGTGTTCAATGATGCTAGTCGTTGGTTCACACTGACAACAGTATCGTTTACTATGTGTTGATGGGGGTGGGGCATTGGGCCCGACAGATGGTTGGTGACGCGTAGATTCACACCGAATAGCTCACAGATCAGCACTTTCATGTTGGGGTTCCACCCATTGGCACACGCCATTAACCCCTCAAATTGCTCCATTAGATTTAGCATTGCATAATGGGTACTGGGGATCCTGAGGCTGAGCCTACCGGTATGGGGGTTCCTTCTGGTGATACTGCATATTCCGCCCAAAACCACCACAGTGTGCGGGGGTGACGGCGATCTGGCCCGGTCAGCTACCTCCAGTGACAGTCGGCGTATTGACGCACCACTCATCACTGTCACGTCTCTTAGCCCGGGGTATCGGTGCTTCAGCGGCCCGTATAGATAACGTACCCTCGAGTCACCAATAATATCCACAACACGCATGGTATAGCAGTTGGTGATATCCGTTCACACAGGCACAAACGTTACAATTCGGGGCTCGAAATGTCGTGCAGATTTTCCCGGTTGCCGGTTGGCGAAGTTGTTGTCAATGGCCGTAGTCTGTGGTTCTCGTAATTTCTCGTCTCACTCTCCTCCCGTAGTTGCGGATTTGTGGTTCTATTTTTAGAGTCGAATTCTGACTGAAACTGCGCTCTGAGATCGGACAAAAGTGCGCCGCAGTGATTCTTGCCTGGATACTCATTCTGACTGTGCCAACATGGGTCATTGTAATTCGCGTTACCCGTCCAGAATGAGTCAGTACCGCATTCTATCAGCGGTAGGGATCCCGTTAGGCGCAGCAGGTCCCGTAGGCGATTTCTTTGCCGGAACTTCTTGGAGAGGCAGAGTCTCATGGCAGGAATTCGGTGACGTTTCCATTTTGAAGACTCACGACATCTTGATGCAGCAGCCACAGTCTCGGTCACATTGGTGGCAGCATGTACCAGCTCGGCAGTGCCTTCATCTTCAAGCTCGATACACCTCAGCCACTCATATAACTGTAGGCTGGAGTGGAACACCTATCCGTCATGCTCAATTCTGGTGGGATATGAGTTGCTTAGGTAGCATTTTTCTCCACAATAGATAACACCAGCTTCGGTCTCCTTCATATAGAGTAGTGGTTTTGCATGTTGCACTGGGATGTGTTTAGATTTAGGCTTAGGCTGCTTCTGATTCCCAGCTAGCTTACAGTCTGATGGTTCATTAGGTCAATGCCGATTAGATGGAGGGGTCGCGCAATTATTGCCCTTTCCAGGCGACTTCTCCAGGGTGGTGAAATGCCCCTTGTACTCACCACCGAACAAACCCTTCAGTCTGGTACTTATAGGCTGCTCAGGACTCAGAGATTCATCCCTCGATAGACGGTTAACAGAATGATGGTTCCCTGACTGATTTGGGCGATGATGAGGGTTATGCCTGTTGTGGTTATTCCTGTCTCGGTACCCACTGGTTGTAGATCCCTGGTTCACAACCCCTGATTTAGACTCATCCCTGCTGTGTTGGTTGACACTGAAGTTAGAGTTATTGTAGCGGTGGTAGGACCACTGACTGTCGGGTGCACGATTTCCGTAACTTCGTGTACGGTGATCAGTGACTCCACGGTCCTTACGAGCAGCGCATTGATTTCCAAACTCCGTTGGATGTTTATAACCGCGGGGTTTGAAGCGGTTTGGGACAGAGTCAGGTAGGTTGCCATCATAGGTTTCATTGTCTATAACGATGTAGGTGCTGCGCATTACCACATTTGCTAACTGGTGATCACGGCAGTACTTAGCAATACCTCTAAGGTACCCTTTGACTCTGCGCGTAAGGGTGTCCTCATCAGGATTGATAAAGATGTCATCATGATCCCCCGTAGTAGCCAGTTGTGGCTTAGCACGTAGACATTCATCACGACGCCAAGCAGTACTGAAGCACACTAGCATGGGCCTAGGATCGTCATTCTTAGGGTCCTTTCTGTTGATTCTCTTTATCAATTTAATCTCAGTAGGTTCTGGATACAAATCAATACGGGCCAACAACTCCAGGATCAGCTTGACTTGGTCCTCTCCCTCATTTTCAGACATTCCCTCAATTAGGATATCAAACCTTTTGGGGGACTTGAAGTCAGTATCGTTTCCTGTACTAGTTGCTGATGAGTAGGATGGCACATACCTCTTACAATCCCATTCTCTCTGGACATTTCCTGCTGATTCCGATGCTCTTTCGGCAGTGGCCTTTGCCTCTTCAGCTATGGATCTTATGATTTTCAATTCCTCCTGCGTTTTGGAAGCTTGACTCCTGTTCTTGTTTTCCATGGAAGTCAGTCTGTCGTTCAGGGCCCGATTTGACTCCTCCACTGAACTTCTAAGTCCTGCAATTTCGTCATGTATGCCTTTACTAGACTGGGTAATGAAATCCTTCAAATCCTCAGTTTTGGACTTGGGCCTGGTTTTGGCCCTCTGCGTACGTGCGGATTGTTTGCGGGGTATTGACTCCTCCTCACTATTTGACGTCCATGAGTCACCGTCGACAGAGTCACCTTCAGTGCCATCCTCCATGGCATTTTGACTGTCCAGTATAGGGCTTTGGTGCAGATAATTATTACTGGCCGTCCCTAAATCTGATGTACGCACTCTGCGTTTGGCCCTCTGTTTGCGTGTCACGTGTGACGGTGATAGGTCGCTGCACTGTTCCGCCTGGAGTGGTGAAATTTCCCCAGAAGAGACACGGAATCTTTTGACTGGGGTTGAGCGCTTATCCACAGGTTGATGCTTTGGAGGCCTACCTCTAGGTCTTCCAGATCGTGGCGCCCCTGATTTGCCTTGGTTATTATGGCCGGATCTAGACTCCGGGGTGCCTGTTTTCCTCCCTCGACCCATCGCGCTGGTATGCCGGGCTTTGTTTACATAGGCCTACCCTGGTTACTAGGGACGCGCGCAACCTGTAGAATTGCCAGTCACGGTTTTACTCACGGTTCACTCAGGAAATACAACTCAATCGTAACATTATCAGCTATACTGACAACAATTCCGGTAACACAGGTGTTTCATGTTGATGTGTGCACAAATTCCTGTTTCTTGGATAATAAACCGATCCCACAATATCAAACCTGCGATGAGGTTTGATATATTTGTGTTTTTGCCTACAAAGGTTAAATTAGTTTTACCACTTAATGACAAAATATATTATACATGTCTGTATACACTAAACTAATTGGTGTTTGTTTCAGAAAAGGCAGTGCTTCTGTATAGAGGAAAAAAAGTGTATTTCTATTATAGGGCCCCAGACAGGTAAAATCGACAAATCGACATAAGCCTAGTGACAAGGGACATAGGCATTCCTTAAAATCGACTAGTGACATGAGGGCTGATGACATTTTCCGGTGTTAGTGACAAGGGACAAGACCTTTTTTTCAAATGGACATGGGATATTGGCATTTCTTAGAATCGACAAGTGACACAGCAACCCCCATCTAGGGCCCTTTTCATACCACATTGAATGGTAAAGGCTAGGTATCCTGTCTGGGAGACACACTGGGACTAACTAAAAGCAGTGCCTTGACAAAAAAAAAATGAATAGTCTTATATACTTTGTAGTGAGAATGGGACGAGGTGTTCTGGTTCCTTCAAACGCTACATTCCAAAAGACCAAGGTGAGTCCAGATTTGCCGCTCCTGGCATGTCACAGGTCACATGACTAAAATTATGTACTCTCATTGGCTGCTGGAAAAGGTGGTATGAATTTCCTAGTATTCTTTTTATTTTATTTATTTTATTTAGTTGCATTTTTATGATTTTATTCAACAGTTTACTGGGCTTGCTCCCATGATGCAGTTTGTTTTTGTTTTTTTTGTTTTTGCTAATGTGTAAGGTCATGCATATTCTAGTACTTGGAATGTTTCGGCCCTCTAAGGGCCTCATTAAGTGTAATCTAGGGATGGAGTAAGTACGTTTTGGGGAACAATATTTTTTGTAGCCCATTATTATTGTCCATGGCCATTATGATTGCCCATGGCCATGTATGTGTTCATTTCACATCTTTTGTTTGTGACTCTGTGTGGATGTCATTGATACTGTGGTTGTTTCTGTTGCTTAAGGTGGGTTGACTCTTTCTGGAATGGAGCTGCTGGTTAGACCAACTGAATTTGGCAGGTGATCTTCACTATACCTTTCCTTTGGACATTTTTTTAAACAATTATTCAACCATCCATGGTGTCCCACTACATGTGCCGTCAACCCTAAAACCCAATGGATTTTTTTGAATATTTCTTAAAAAGAAAATGTCCAAAGGAAAGGTACAAGATAAGGGGAAGATCACCCGCCTTATATACTTTGTAGTCTTAAGGTGGGTCGTGGAGATTGCAGAATAGAAACTGCACATCTTTCTGCGCATATGTCCGAAAAACACCATTTTTGATAGGCATGATATATGCCCAGAATCATTTTCTACACTCAATATGATTTTTAGACATTTAGGGCATAATTGAGCACTATGGAGCATTTTATATTTTTAAACACCTACTATACGCATTTTAGGCGTTTTCTAACATTCTTCAGGAGCTTTCATTTATGAAGTAAAAAAATGGCATTAGGCCTTAGTATTTCTAAAAATAATAATATCACATATTTGCCAGAGATAAGACAATAGCGATATTGAATGGGAGAATGATACCTGCCATATTTAATGAACTAATTGGCCAAGGTTCACATTGATATTAACTCATTTACTAGATGAGTCCTTTTTACCTGAAGTCGACCAGCTTCGACTCCAAGTTGTCCGTCTTATAGGTCAAGTTGTTAAGGGTCTCATGCATTTAGTATATATTCGGGAGATGTTAATTAGGTATCACAGAAATTAGTTTTGGATGCTGTCCATATATCTTCGCAAAAGAAATAACGAATTCATTCAGTGGATAGGTCAAAATATATGGTTCAAAATAGATCACTAAAAGTATAAATAAGATTGGGTAGACCCTCTTCCAAAAAGGGCAAGTGTGGATTATCTTGTCCAATGGTAGGGGTAAGAAGGGATATGCCCTGAATTGTACCTTGATATACTTTTGGTGAATGTTTCCATAATGAACTGAAAGATGGGAAGTTGGTCCACTGTCTTAAATGGGAGAGGCATTGCTGAACATGAAAATATCATGATTAATATACACTAAAGATAAGGTGCTTACCGAAATCAGCGAATAAGCTCACACTCAATGTATCAACCTTGTAGGGTTATCATGATGTATGAATGCCCCATCGGGAATTTACTCTCCAGGGTTGTATACATTCATCATGATGACAAAGGACATAGCACAGGTCTGGAACTCTGCCGCCTTTAAATTATTACACATGTACACCTATGTGTTATGGCTTACCAAAAAAATTTGCAATACACTGGGCAGGTAATTGAAAGGTTCCTGAACTGATTACTTCTTTGTTGTGGTAGCCATTCCCGCAGGCCCATGTGTTGTAGAGAATGTGTCGGAAATGTGAATTAAAGCTTCTATGTTGTCATTATTGGTGACCCATTGTAACAAAATGGGTCGGAAGTTGCTTTTTAAGGAGCCTAGATATAGGCTGTTAAAGTAATGTGGAAAAGATTAAATGTTTGAAAAAAGAAATTTTGATATTTTTCCAACATATGAAGAGTTATCTTCTGGAATACTAAATTACAAACCAGATTTCAACTGCCATTATTCCTAACATGTTGGTCATAGGATTTATAATTGTATTTCATAATATAGAAAATATCTAGTTTAAATGTTAATTATCTCATTTAATCAACTCTCATTTCATTCAACAACAAAATATCAAAAATAACATATCATAACATTTTAATGTGCAACCCATTTCGTTAAAACAGGTCACATTTCATTTACCTGTTAAGGGAACCTGCATTGGTGCATCATACCTACCCTTCAGGAATGTATCAACCCTGTATGGTCAGCATTATGCTTGAATGCAGCACTGGCGAGTTACTCACCAGGTCTGCATACATGCATCATCATGACTAAGGGCATGCTGTATTAATGAATGATTGCGCCCTCAAAGGGTTGATATATTGATTTGAATTTTGCGGACACTTTGTAATAGTTGGCTGGGAACAAATCACATATTGTGGACATTCTGTGATGATGAGTGCAGACTAATTGTATATCATGGACACTTTGTACTGTATGGAGGTGGACAAACTGCGTTTTGTGGACAACTTGTGATTGAAGGCTGTGGACAAACTGGATTTTGTGGATGCTTTGTGATGGAAGGCTGTGGATATAATGTGATGTGGACACTTTGTAGCCTGCGTACAATACGAGGCACAACACCCCCCCCCCCCTGGGCTGATTTGCAGCCGCACTTAGTCAGTGGGCTACTGACCATCTGGCAGTGTCCATCCCTGCCTGTCAAGTGCACGTACCTTGGGCAGTGACTCATAATATTCCTGGTGTGGCTTCCTTTTCAGTTGCATATGCACATTTATCTGACAGTTCTTGTCATCCCATTAATATATTAATGGGTTCCATGATTTGTTCCTGGTATATTATATTTCCTTCTGGTATAGGGCTTTATTCAAACCAAAAGTCTAAATGGTGTACATATTTGACGGTGTTAGTGTATGCAGACAAAGCCATAAGTTTTGGTTTTGCACTTTGAGGCTGACCCAGTCAACTAGCGGCGAGCAGGCTGGCGGCGACCAACCAAAAAAGCGATGACGCGCCCTTGAAGGATAAGTAGCTATGCCTCCCCGGTCAACAGCAGCCTAACTTTGGGTGCATAGGCTGGCTTTGTGGACGCCAATGGACATGTAGGCTTTGATCAGTTGACATATTTTTTTCAAATCAGCTGATAACCCATCACTTCATTAGTATAATTATTAGCCACAACAAAAATTTAATTATAAGAGTACTTAAAGCGGGGATGTAAGTTTTATTCCATGGACTCTAGAAGGAATGGCGTACAGATGTCTCGCACCTCCATGTGTAATTTACCACCCCTCATGTACTTAGTTCACGAATACTCTCTTAAACTATCAAGATGTACCTGCCTATAGTTTCCTGAACTGGTAAGAATTGGAAACATTGTTGAATTATACAGATATAGATATAGATACATAGATATATAGATATATAGATATAGATATAGATATATTTGACAAATAGGCAAGACATTAAAATGCTATTAATTTGGTTTTATTGCTTTTCAAGACAGATAAAAGACATGATATTTCGTATGTGGTGGATGAAAAGTATTATCCAAAGTGGGGCTCTTAACCACATTGCATGCTTCATACAACTTAATACATTGATCAGTAGATAGTGAGTAGGTACTGTACATTACGTTATTGTATAGTAGGGCCCTCTAGTGGCAAAATTCTGTCCTCAACGTGATCAACTCATCTCATCATGATTATAAACATGATCATGAACACTCAAAGTCATCAGCATGAACACTTTCATCCAGGCCTGAAAGTGGTCAAGAGTGAACACTTATGACCCAGCTAGGGTTTTCAGTGCAGTTCATATCAATTGATCATGTTACAATCTGGCCAGTTAGAAAGAGGTCAGATGATTGAAGTTGAGCCTGATCTGTGACTGGTTATTGCATTCATAATTTGAACATGTATGTTAGATTAAGAAGTATGCTATCCTCTATTCTCATCTAGCCACCATTCACCATTACCTACTATATTTCATCTACATTCTTGTGTTTATTGCCTGGCTCATGTATCTAATCAGAACTTGTTAATATAAAAGCTAGTGCTTGCTTTTATATGTTCTTGGTAATAATCATTTTGGCCTTCAAAGCATTACCAATGTTTCTGCATTCTACACGTGTTTGTTCTTAATAAACGAGTTTGCCGAATGCTTGTTGTACCCAAAGACAGTCAATTAGTTCTCTCTCAGTGCAGCTCAAAACATCATGCCAATTCACCACTCAATCAGGTCATTTCCCGGAAGTTGTCATATGTGCCTGCACTCCTGCTTTTGACAGAGGAGGTTATATAGCCATCCGATTTCTATCCATCCGATTTACAGAACGCTCTGGTTTCTAACCTACTTGCAACAGAAGCCAAAGGCTGCATTAGGTACCTTCAGGACCCTTCCCTAGTTGTGGCATGAGTCTGGGTAGGATTAGGTACCACCAGGATCCTTACCTAGTTGTCACAGGAGTAGGTACCATCAGGTCCCTTACCTAAATGTGGCAAAAGTCTTGTTAGAACTAGATACCACCAGGATCCTTGCCTAATTGTGGCAAGAGGTAAGGAAGGACTAGGTACCATCAGGAACCTTAGCTAGGGATTCTCTATGAGATCAAGTATCCTGAAATATCATGTAAAAGTCGACCATAAAGTGTCATGATAAGGGTCCTAGTGCTAGAACAAGCTGCAGATATATCTCCCCTTCAAAGGCCTTACCGTATGACACTGCATGCCGACGTCTGTGCATACGCCAGCCCTGAGGAGGCTTTCCTGGTCTCTCCTCAAGGAGCTCCAAGGTGTATGCGTCATCTTGGTGGCTGCGCCCCCGTGTAGAGGGTCTCTTCCAGGGCAGACACCCCAGACCCACTCCCTGTGGGGTCGGGTAGAGGTCACGTTCTGTCTCGTCAGTCTGTGATTCCGCAGGGTGGAAGAAATCTGTGGTAAGTGTTTTGGGGAGCTGAGGAGAAGTTCCTTATTTGCTGGGAGAGTTAGTTGAATGTCGTGCAGAGCATTTCTCCTGACGCCAATGAAAAGAGGCTTGCGGTGAGAGCTGAATGAAGCCATTTAAGGGCTGAAAGGGCCGGATGAGACTATTACTAATAGAAACAGCAGTTCTAAAATTAGTAGTAGTAGTAGTAGTAGTAACAGTAGTAGTAGGAGTAGTAATAGTAATAATAGTATCAGTATTAGTAGTTGTAGTAGTAGTCATAACAGTAGTAGCAGCAGCAATATAACTATTAGTGGAAGTATTAATAGTGGCAGCAGTAATAGCAGTAGTAGTGGAGGTAGTAGCAACAGTGGCAGTAGTAGGAGTAGCAGTAGTAGTAGTAGTAGCTGAAGCAGTATCAGCAGTACCAATAGTAGTATTAGTAGCAGTAGGAGTAGTAGTAACAGAAGTAGTAGTAGCAGTAGTAGTAGCAGTAATCTTCTGCAGCTACAAACTAGTATGTGTAGTCTCTCTTCTATATACTCAGTGTACACCAGCAATAGTAGCAGCAGTCACAGTCTTTTATCGTTAGTAGAAGAGTAGCTCATGAGGCGGGGATGTAGTACATGTAGTAGCGGCAGCAGCAGTTGCTCGTGGGAGCAGCTCATGGTGAGTGTCTGAATGAGCTCACACTGGCTTTATATCCACCAGCTCCATGCAGAGACTGACGCCACCAGCTGGCACTCTAACTGTTCAGCAATTGGCTATATTCTGTCTCAACCTCTCCAGCCTTTGCAAAAACGTGCATGCATTTCATAAATGAAATTCGAATTAGCATTATGTACCCGTACAATTGTTTTGTACATTTGTATAATTCTACTTCACATAAGTTAAATTGAATTCCCGATATGTAGTGGGGAATTAGACATACCATATTCAACGTAATAAGCACCCCCTCCCCTTTTTGGGGCATTTTGATACTAGAACAAAGGCTCAAATTTCCCGATTTTTAAACTTTATTAAAATGACACAGGGTGCTTATTACGTCGAATATGGTAAGTGAAATTGAATTTTACATATGTACAATTAATTAGACTTAAGTCCAATTCTGGATTTTAGGAACCAACGGCACCCAATAATATAGAATCAAAAGGGGTGATTATACTGTATTGTAGTTGGAGCGGCGGATCGGTGGCAGATCCCTTGTCGCCTGGCCGATCTGGCGGATCCCGCTAGGCAGCGGGGCAGTCGCCAGCCTATATTACGATCCGCAGCGGAGCTGGCGGATCACTCACTTGCCAGCAGTTAGATCGCGCAGACGTCAGACTCCCGCTCCTACTACACCAAATTGATGTTCTCTGTATCTGTTTTGAGCTAATAATATATTTATCGTTTGGGCCAGTTAATATATCATTGAATTCTCTAGAACAGCAGTATGAATGGGTTATAGGATTGTCTAGACTATGGTAACTGTTTTGAATTACAATAACAAGTACTATGGGAACTGTATGAGGGTGACCAAAACAGTTATCTACCCTCAAAGAGACAGTGACCCCCCGAACCTCAAACCCCAGCACCCGCCGGGACCCAGGACCATGTGTGGAATGTGTGCTGATAAATTTGATACAATATACACAAATCAATCAGTGGTAATCAGCTCTAATTAACTGGTGAGTCATATCTAATTAGATACAGTAAAACTTCATTATTACAAATACCTTTTTATCAGCAAGATTAGTTCGCTATAAATGAATTTTGTAGTAACCAAATTCAGCATCTATGGTGAGCAGGTGGGTGCTATGTACAAGGTGGTAGTTAAGGGGCAGTGATAATAATTTGCAGCAAAGGCATGGATGTCACCCAATGCATTTAGCATGTAGACTGTGTGCCGACTGTGTATTGTACTGCCACCCCTTGATGTATAGGGGTAGTGCCGGAGATGTGAGCATTGGGAGTCGGCAGGAGAGGTAGGGATAGGTAGGGATAGGTAGGGATAGGTAGGGATAGGTAGGAGGGGGTAGTGTCGGACGTGTGAGAGTTGGGAGGCGGCCCAGAGTTTGAATGGAAAGAAGCCCTCCCTCACTGCCCTGACTGGTGGTCGGAGTTCAAAGGGAAAGAAGCCCTCCCTCACTGCCCTGACTGGTAGTCAGAGTTCAAAGGGAGGGAAGCCCGCCCTCACTGCCCTGACTGGGAGTCGTAGTTCAAAGGGAAAGAAGCCCTGCCTCACTTCCCTCACTGGTAGTAGGAGTTCAAAGGGAAAGAAGCCCTCCCTCACTGCCCTGACTGGTATAGTGGGGGGGCAACTGTATTTCCGTGGGAATTTCGTGGTTATGGTAGTTTCTCAACTGATATTTATAGTTTGAAAGGTGCTTAAAAAGAAAGGATACCGCTCCATTTTTTATTTTTGCTATTTTAGCTGTTTTTAGGTCATTTAGGTTAATTAGTGTAATTACAGCTTAATGAGGCTCTGTCTCTCTAGGAAATAGAGCTATCAATTTTCCAACAACATCTACCCCCCCAAAATCAAGTATAGGGAATCTTCTGGTCATGTTGGTTTTTTTGTATTGTTTATGGTTGCCTAGCAACAGGCATATTTTGCTATATATCTGTAGTAAAAGTGCCAAATACAGTGTCATTACATAGAGATGTTATGAAGATCAACTTGCAATATTCTAAGGTAGACATACCATAAATAAGCATCTAGATATGTATTGGCCCACAGCTTACCTAGCAATGGGCATATTTTGCTATGCATGCATAGCAACAGCACCACTAGTAACTGTATCCATATGGATTGAAGTTATACATGGCATCTTGTTTATTCTACACTAAGGTGGTAATTGTATGAACTCTACAAAGTATTAGCCGGGATATTACATGGCAGCCATCATCAAAGTTCCTACACTGATAATAATTAGGCTTCAGAACTAAGTCAGTACTATTATAGTCAGTATTATAGTAAGTATTCCCCAGGCCTGGAGTACACAGAAAATATAAGTGAGTAGCAGAAAGGATACACCGTGTGGGATTAGTTCCGATTTTTGCCACCAGGGGGCGCCACTATGGCCTGGGAAAAAAAGGCTCAAAATTGTTCTAGGGTACTTTTTTTTTCGTAGAATATAATAGGAATACAAAAATATTCCATTTCCAGTGAAAAGCCTCTATATTTGGAATGTAAAAAAAAACGTGTTAAGGCCAACATGGGTGTCCATGTTGATATGTGCCATGGAAACATGGTTTTCATTCCAAATAGAAAAATTTAAGATATCCATTGATAAAATGATTCATGGAGGGTACTATGGTCAAAACAGAATAATATTACCATTCATAGATCGAATACTATTACCTAACAAATGAAAATGTATGATATATATTTCTTCTCATCATAACTACGCTAATAAGATAGGGATATCTGATGAAATATGAGACTTAAGGCTTATTGGGATTTTTGATAGGGCAATGCCTACACATATTCATGAAGCCAAAAACTAGAATTGATATCTTCAAGTGTAATATATCACTGGAAAGCTTATGACATCAATTTTAAAGTTGTTTTTTTCCTTGGAGTATCCTAATGACTAACTATGTTAGCTACCATAGACTATAATGGTTAGCTATCGGCCAATACATATCTAGATGCACATTGTATGGTATGTCTACCTTAGAATATTGCAAGTTAATCTTCATAACAGTCCTTTATGTAGAAGCTAGCAATGACTTATATGTTAACATGGTGCACAAAACAAATGATAAAAAAAACATGAAAAAGGGCCTTAAAGATAACCCCCCCCCCCCACTACCCCTGCTGCTTCAAATATTACTTATAGTTGAATAGAAGTCGGGTATACAAGACTAACTAGTCTGATATATACAGTCAGCTCCCTCTAATGTGGACTTTCCAAAAGTGGCCTTATAAGAGGGGTGGCCACATTAAAGGGAGGATTTTACATAGAAACAAAGAGAAAACAGTCCGTACTTTCCAAAAATTGGTCAGTACTGACCACCCTGACAGAATGACTAGTTAACTAACTGATGTTGGCTGTATGGGGAGCCAGAAAATGTCTAACTAGGATAGCTACTATTGACTGATTAGTTAGCCAATACTGACTAAGTTCTGGAGCCTAGATATGATCATGAGTTCATGCAATTACCACCTTAGTCTAGAATGAACAAGGTGCCATGTATAACTTCAATCTGTATGGATACAGTTACTAGAGGTGCTGTTGCTATGCACACATAGCAAAATATGGCCATTGCTAGGTAAGCTATGGGCCAATACATATCTAGATGCATATTGTATGGCATGTCTTCCTTAGAATATTGCAAGTTGATCTTCATAACATCTCTATGTAATGACACTGTATTTAGCACTTTTACTACAGATATATAGCAAAATATGCCTGTTGCTAGGCAACCATCAACAATACAGAAAAACCAACATGACCAGAAGATTCCCTATACTTGATTTTGGGGGGGTAGGTGTTGTTGGAAAATTGATAGCTCTATTTCCTAGAGAGACAGAGCCTCATTAAGCTATAATTACACCAATTAATCTAAATGGCTTAAAAATAGCCCAAATGGTTAAAAGAAAAAGAGGAGCGGTATCCTATCTTTTTCAGTACCTTTTCATCTATAGATTCTATTAAAAAAAGTATCATAACCATGAAAATCCCACGGGACCTAGTAAATGTAACAATTGCTCCCGCACTAGTAGTCAGAGTTCAAAGGGAGGGAAGCCTTCCCTCACTGCCAGTCGGAGTTCAAAGGGAGGGAAGCCCGCCCTCACTGCCCTGACTGGTAGTCGGAGTTCAAAGGGAGGGAAGCTCTCCCTCACTGCCCTGACTGGTAGTCGGAGTTCAAAGGGAGGGAAGCTCTCCCTCACTGCCCTGACTGGTAGCCGGAGTTCAAAGGGAGGGAAGCCCTCCCCCTATGGCTGTGCATATGACATGACAAGCCATGGTGACAATAATGATGTTTTAAACCTTTTTTTTCTCTGAAAGCCATATTTTACTTCGTTATAAACGCATTTAGAACACCAGTACTTCGCTCTAAAGGAATTTTTATACTATAGAAATGTAAAGGAAAGGGCCATAATCTTAAGAATTAGTTCGTTATGAACAAAATTAGTTATAACAGAGTTTGTAATAACACTGTGCAGAGAGAGTTCAGGAAATCGGCCACAGCGATCCAACCCATGTTTGTTGACGTTCTCAGTTGCTTCCTTGCTTTAATTGAATTCAAAATCAGTATTCCCTCACTGTTTCTAGTGAAACATTTAATGAAGTATAAAAGAGTTTCCGCAAAAAGTACCTCCCCCCTGTTGAGAAAACATAATTCTGTCCAACTTGGCTATAGAATGTTTACGAGCAGATCGTATAAAAATCTGAATGTTGATGAATATTTGCAGAATATTGCTGATAAAGACTGGTCAGAATTTGACGAGTGTATTAATGTAAATAGATGTTGGGAAATATTTGAAAATGACATGTATACTGAATTAAATGTCACTTGTCCAATAAGAGAATTCAGAGTCAAAGTGACCCATGGATGACGAATTCTCTTTTGGAAAGGTCAAATGATAAAAATGCTAGTTTATTGAAAGCAAGAAGGTCTGGCTCAATCCTAGATTGGCATAGGGCAAGGGCGCTGAGAAATGAAGGGAATGTCTAGAGGGAACATGCTAGACATGAATATATTAGAAATGAGTCGGAAAATAATTTCAAAATAGCACAAATTCTTCCATCCAAAAAAAAACCTCGTCTGGCATAAACCTCATGAATCAGGGTGAACCAGTCTCAAAGGATGCCACAGCGAAGTTCATAAATAATTTTCTTGCCAATATTGTCCCTGATTTAGTGAGCTCTCACACAGATAGAAAAAGTACTGTGAGAAATATTAGACATAAGGTGATACTATTACTAACAGAAAAAGCAGTTGTAAAGGTAGTAGTAGCATGCAGCAGTAATATAAGTAGTAGTAGAAGCATGAATAGTGGCATTTGGGCCACTTAATATATCATGGAATTTCCTAGATCAGCAGTATGAATGGGTTATAGAATCACCACCAGCCCCCCCCCCCCCCCCCGGGACCCAGGACCATGTGTGGAACGTGTGCTGATACATCTGACACGATATACACAAATCTGCTCTAATTAACTGGTGAGTAATAGTTAATTAGATGCAAACAAAGACGCATGTTAAATAAGAATGTCAAGATTAATTACCAACTGTTGATTTACTGCTTTGTCCTAACTATCACACAATCATACATTCTCTGCATATCACCTTTGTGACAGCTATTCAAAAGCATTATGTATGTAGTTAGCAATAGTGACGACAGCAAGCCAATGAAAATAATGTAAATACAGAGGCATGTATACGTCAGTAATTAGACAACCTTAATTGATAATTAGTTATGATTCATTGAGAACCACACAAAGACAGATTAAAGAAGGTTGTGGAATTACCAAATACAAGTACCGTAAAACCTCGCGTATAAGCTTATAGGATTGGCCAAGGGTTGGGGTGCGGCTTGTGCGCTAGTTAGGCTTATACGCGAGGTTTTACAGTAACACTGTAAAAGGTTGGTTGTCATTCTTGTAGGTGTACGGTAGATTCTACTGTAGGTGTACAGTTGATTGTAGGTAAATAGTGGAACCCACTGTAAATCTACAGTAAATCCTACTGTAAAGCCATGTCACAGTAGATTCTACTGTCCATCTTGGTACTGTACTATTCTGCCAAAAAAAACTAGACTTTTGGAATTTTGTAGAAGCGGCACTTAACGTTTGGTTTGGGTATAACAACTGGTTATACTTGGGAATTTACAGTAATTGGAAATGAGCTGTTGATGCATCAGCGCTTACCCCCTGATAAAAGATGGAGTTGATAGAAGAGTGCACCAAGGTTATCACCCAGTTTAGCACAAGAGCAATGACAGTTTTCTTAGATGTGAACTTCAAACTATGCTACATCGGCCAACATATACTAAATATTATAGCGACAATTGTGAGATAAAACTAAAACTATATCTCGCTACATAGCCAATGTTTAATCTTTTTCAAAGTATGTTTAAAGATACTAATGACAGCATACTAAAGAGTCATTATCTGGAAAGCATTTTTAAAACCCATACTACCGTTTATAGCTGAGGGTAACCAGGTGACTAACAGCAGCAATCTGCAACATTTCTCTGATTGTGGTCAAAACAAGACAACCAACAGGACCACACAAAGGGTACATGACAGCCTGCAGGAAGGACCGTGGGTACTAAAATTGTAAGATTTTTTATTCAAACTAGGTCACTGTTTTCACTGCGATTTACAAAAGTTGAAAAACAGAACAATATGTACAAGCAATGGTAACATGTCATCCGTTCAATGATTAACTGTGTATTCATACACAGAGGTATGTCCTGGATAGTGGTATTTCATTTAAAGTCAGAGAGCTGTGATAAGATTAGGAGTATATGTAGAGTGATGAGGGTTGGTGACTCATATGACCTTGATATTCTTTTATGAAATCAGAGAGGATTGCTGGTGCAATGCACCGTCTATGATATTAATATGGCTATTGTTATATACCGAAATATATTAAATGATATATGGGATTTTGGCGATACAAATGTATAATGTGATGCTGAGTCATGATGGGCAGTGCTGGTGCACTGTACAGATAACTTATGGTTTCTGTGTTGGTGATCATGCCAGGGTATTCTTCCTTCAGGGTTTCGCCGTCTGGGGACAATGTTTTGATGAATCAGCATCAGTGGCAGTGCTGGTGCACTGGGCTCACTATCTAATAGACTTACACCCTAGGGACTAGCAGTGCTGGTGTGCTGTACTTAGCCATATGGTATGATAATGTCTGATCAATCAATGTTAATGTCTTATGTGGTGATAGCAGTGCTGGTGCACTGTACAAAGTAAGAGTATAAATTTATTGTGTGCATTTTTGCTATTATGGCTTTATTAATCTGAGAAGGGCTTTTGACACAGTGGACCAGCTTATACAACACTAAGTCTTGTTTCCGCCAGTCTTATACATGTGGCTGGCTTATACACTGGCCCAGCTTATAAACAGAGAAATACGGCACTTAGAGTCAATAGCATTCCATCTAAAACAAATGGTGTGGTCTGCGAAGTTCCTCAAGGGTCAGTTTTGATACCACTTTTGTCAATTGACCATGTCAATGATTTCAGTGATGCTTTCAATTCTTCCATAATAATATAGCAGATATACCAATCATTCCAAGTACCTTATGAGTTAGATTGCTTAGAATTGGTCAAATTCAGTATTTCTGACAGTTTGATCTGGTTTCCTTAGTCTATAGAGGATGTAAAAGATGTGACTGATTAGGTGAGGATATATAACATCAATTTTAGAGCATGTACAAAAGATACAGACCATTATAAAACAACAGGATTGGAAAACAAGTAGAACATGTCACCTCATAGAACACTCTGCAGAGAGGATTCAGGAAATCGGCCACAGCGATCCCACCCAGCGACATGTTTGTTGACTGTAGTGTATGTGTTGCAATCAGGTAGAGGTATTGCGTAGAGCCATATGATGCTGACATCAGCCTCCTAGTGTGTACTATGTATGTTTCATCACCCTGTTTGGTTATTGCGTACACTTTCTTGGTGAAATTTTCTCACCCTCAACCAGCCTAATGTTTGACTCCCTGTACCGGTAACCAGGTTTTGTTTTTTTGTGTTTTTTTTGGTTTTTTTTGCAGGCCCCCTTCGAATTGAAGGAGTTGCCAGCATCGTGCAGAGACAGCTTCAGCACTGCCAGATATAATTATACGGCAGCAGCTAAACTGAACGTAAGAGAAAAGTTCACGACAGCATGCCTAGCAAAGGGCCTCCATGAAAAATGGACCCTGGGACTAGAGCCCCCCCCTCACTTCGCCAAGAACATCAAAGAGTTCCGCAATAGATACGCGGAGCTCAAGAGATAATGACATTGTTAGTGGACGTCCTCAAGGACGCTCAAGAAGACATGTCAGAACAGGCGGACATGGCGATGGAGAACGTCACCAGAACTGTCAACAGAAAGATCTCGGACGAAGAAGTGAGAGACCGCACCATCCGCCGGGCCAATGACGAAGTCAAAAAGTCAAAGTACCGCGAACAGGTGAAGATCCAGGCGGCCATCAACAAGGCCACGGCCCAAGGTGCACTTGCCACCAAGGACGAGGAACTGATGGGACCCCGTGAAACCGAGAAACCAAAGGAGGCCCAAAAGCCCCCCCCCCCTGTCAACAAAGGGAAGAAACGCCCTTTTCAAGACTGGGGGGAGAAGCTGGAAAACCAGCAGAAAGCCCCCCGGAAGTACGGACACAAACACCCAGCTGGGAACAAGCCGAAAAGCTCTCCGAAGCCCACAGTCGAGAAGACCGTGGACAAAGGAGAAGGAGACTCGGAGAACAAGAAGCCACAACAGAAGCGCTTCAGGCGTCACAACAAGAAAAGGTGAAGCCCTCCTGTGACACGAACATTACTGAACCGGACATTCATTTCAATATGAACCTATCCAACCTCCGTAATCTCGAATTAAATCAATCACAACAGTACTATACCTGTCCTTCTATGTCCACATCAATAGATAATGATATAGATATAAATTTATCCAACAGTAATTTAGGTACCACAACCATGAATAACTATATGGATTCAATTGGGGAGAGTCCTAACAGTCAACTCCCCAGTGCCACCCCACCTGACCTCCCCACAGGGGAGGCCAGGAGGGAGAGCAACACACCGACAGCACTGAGTGTTGTCGGTCAGGTAAAACAAGCAGCTTGTCCTTCACAGAAGAACAAACTGGTAGTTAATCTCTCAAACCACGACCTCACGGAAGTGGAATTAAGCCTTTTAGAAAAAGGCTTAAAGTTCTGTCCCACCCAGCACAAAAGTGAACCGGGTGACTTGAAGCGGGAATTGGATGCATTCCACAAGAAATTGCGGACCATCCAATTCTTCTCCAAGAACCAGAACTCAGCCGAGGTGGTTCCACAAGATACTCTTGAGCAACCAACCACAGCCCCCTACTCCAAGACGGAGGATTTAAAGAAATTTAAACCCCCGTCCAAGTGGACCCCCCCACCGGGGTCCGCCAAGCTGGAAACTTTCATTAATTTTAATGAAATAGTTCTCGAGAAGAGTGAAACGGTCACTAACTGCAAACAAAACGTTACGGTGGAAGAACGCAAGGCCCTAAAAAGTCTAGCGAGCAACAAAGACCTCACTATAAAATCCGCGGACAAAGGGGGCGCCCTAGTAGTCATGAACACTTCTTACTACGTGGAAGAGGCCTTCAGACAACTGAATGATGGAAACACATACCAGCGTCTGAAAAAAGATCCCAGCAAGGTTTACCAAGCTGAGATCAACAGCCGGGTCAACAAAATGTTGACCCACAATGAGATTAGCAAAGAGTTTGACCTGCTGATGTGCGACAAACCGCGCACACCGCAGATATACTTCCTCCCAAAAATCCACAAAGGCACCCTACCTCCCCCCGGGAGACCAATAGTTAGCGCTAACGGATGCCCCACGGAAAAGATTTCCGCATTTGTGGACTGCTTTTTGAAACCGATTGTCCAAAACATAGATTCCTATGTCAAGGACACGCCCGATTTTCTAAACAAAATCAACAGCCAAGGCCGTCTACCAACAGGTAGCATCATTGGCACCCTCGATGTCAGCTCTCTCTACACGAATATCCCCCACGATGAGGGAATTCAAAGTATTAGAGACCTACTAGTACTACAGTTTCGGAAATCCGAAAAACGAAACTCTGGTTGATTTATTGGAACTAGTTCTGAAAAGAAACAACTTCCAATTCAATGGCACCAACTACCTACAAATAGGTGGTACTGCCATGGGCACAAGATTGGCCCCCTCCTACGCAAATCTTTTCATGGCCATCCTGGAGGACATGCGGGGGCATGGGAAGCCTCTAAACCTTGCAACCATAGGTATCTTTTTGCTGAAAAATACCTACCTGCCTAGGCCTAGCACTAAATAGTGCAAATAGGCCTACCCCTCAACGACCCACAAGGATCGCCATAGGGGCCCCTCGCTGTATTTATTTTTTATAAAAATAAAAAATAAGTACCCACAAATTTAATTTTGTACCCTACATGCTTCTGATGAGTCAATTGACGAAACCGAAATCACATGTTGCTATTCTAGCATGCTCATTGAAAAAAAGTTTTCATGACATCAAAGAATGTTTGTATATACCAAAGTGACACTAGACTGTTGATCTACCTTTAAGTCACTCTTGGAGGGGGTAGTGGGTAGATCTCACCCACACCCCAGTTTAGAAAAGTCATACTAAAATAAACAAACACAGGTGAATAATTTTTTTTTGAATAAAATTCAACATTATTTATAATAGATCTCCCACCACAGAGACTTATGCAAGTCTACAGCCAGATGGTCTCCCATCCAGGCAGTGGCCTTGACCCAGCACCTAGACCTATCAGAGGCCTAGTTCTGGGACACACCTTAGAAACATTATAAACACTGACCTGGATTGGCTCTAGGTTGGTCACATCGCATCTTGTGAGTTGTGGAGGTAAATCTGCCTCTGGTTTTGTGTCATATTCGGTCAAGCAAGGGTTCAACCAACTCCTTCGTCTACTAGTCCTCCTGGACTAGTTCAACAACCTGTTTGGTTATTGCATCATACTTATTCCTCTGAAGCTGACCGCAGCATGCTGGAGTCTGACATCAGCATGTCTGTGGCCTATAAAAGGCAGTGCTGTGGAGGTGGTGAAATCAGTAGTTACAAGACCACCATGGGGAGCAGACCTGTGTCAGAGTGCTCCAGGATTACCCCAGCTGTATACATTGGACTATATTGAACTTGCTGAAGCTGGACTTTGTACCTGAGGACTATAGGAGACAATATTCTTTGTACAGTTAAAGTTAAAGTTAAAGTTGGAGTTATACACAGTTCCCTTTACATTCACCAAAGGACTTGCAAAGACTTCAACACTTTAAGACATTATAAGGAGTGTATGGACTGTATGTGTGCTACTGTGTCAAACCATAGGAAATAAGTATCTACCCAAGAGATCTCCTGTGGCTATTCTATGTGATTGCAGGACATTCATCAACTCTGTAAGAGTACTCATGCACCTGCAACTGCTCTCATGTGGAAAAGGTAATAAACAGTAGCAAGTCAACTTCTGTCACAATACTTTGTCTCAATCATTGGCTTTGGCCACTACATTGACGTTCGCAGCTCCTTCCTCGCTTTAATTTAAATCAAAATCAGTATATTTCCTGAAAGATTCAAAGACAGTTATTGCAATATAATCAATTTCTTCATCCTAGAAAATCATGCAATTCACTTTTATGTAACTTTTCTTCACACCCTCACCATTTTGTTTTTGGAAATATAGTACATGCACTTAATGTGACCTCAATTTCACTAACCAAATACACCTGTGAGGGTTCGTGGTTATTCTAGTTTAAGGAACAACGAGAACGGCAGTTTCCAGGTGCGAGAATATCAGACTTTTATAACAAAAGTGAATCACGTTCCTGAACAGGGGAACAATCAGTGTGGAATCAACACACAAATATAATCAGGTTACTATACGAATATAGGAAACGGTCAGTATAGTCTCAGTATACAACATTGTCCGCACTGTTGGACATAGGGAAGTCTATCGTCAGTCGGGCCTGCACTGACTGCCTTCCAGGTAAACACATGGATCTTATATAACCACTGGTCCTTTGATCACGTGGCCAGGTGGGAGGGTCCGCAGCCCACCTGAGAGGGGCACACGATAACCTGGAGAGGACCCAAGTCCTCTCCCGGGAACTGTGTGCGCTAGCTCTAGGTAGAGAAGCCGAGTAAACAGTAGACGTTACCCGGAAATACCGTGTATGAGATTAATATTTAATATTATGCCCTTACACGCCTAATGCAAGTGACATGAATGCAACGACTGCCTCGGACACAGAAAATATTGGGCTTATTCTTAGCATCTCCAGGGGCCTGTCTTCAATCTGCCGTCTGAACATGTCTGATTAGCCCAGAACACATTGTGTTGCACCTGGGCCCCATGCTGGCCACCCTACAATGAAGCAATGCAGGTGTACATGGAGAGAAGGGTTCAGAGCAACTTCAATTATCTTCTCATAATCAGTAGCCGTGTACCTTTCATCCTCGTTGTGTTTTGGTCTGACATATGGCCATATGTTTTTGATTCCGTCCTGAATGAAGACAAACACAGCAGTGTAATGTTGTAAATTATGGTCTTTACCCATATATGTATTTAGGGAAAATCCAGATTAATGTTTGAATTTCTGTTATTCCTACTGAAAGACTATGCTCAAGTTCTGCCCGTATTTCTTTATTTTCCAATGAAGGTTTATAGGAGAAAAGAAGAATGAGGCATGTCTTCCCCTTGAATATACATTTAATTTTAGCTTCAACCAGAAAATCCGATTCACTGATATCTAACCATTATTTGCGGAAAATGATTTATCTACATACAAGTAGACAATATAGTTAGTACAGTATACGTGAGCGGGTTAGTAAAACAGTCTTTTATTTTTTATGAAACACGACACTCCTATTGGATTGACCAAAGGTGGCTGTATTTCACACCCCCGTGAAATAACCCATGCTCGTATTTCACGACCCTATGACGTCATCAATCTGGCCGTTTGTTTATATTTGAACGATGTGGAAAGAAGCTGTTTTAGGCTCTCCCTATCGAAAATTTGTGAATTTGAATCAGAAAAGATAAAAAAGAAATACAAAGGAATACTCGTTTTAGTCTTTGACTGGGTTATTTCACTTGTTGGTCCCTGTGCCTTATTTCACGAGGCCAAGGGCCAATGCGTGAAAGAGCCCAGCCAACAGACTAAAGCTTGTGGTCCTTTGTCTATGTATTTTGTGAAATATAATGATTTGGATTACAAAATATAGCCAATATGAGGTAAATCATATGCCGGCTTACCCCTTCACCCCTCCCTCACCGCCCCACCTATATTAGCACTTGGGGCATCCTCCTGTGGACTAGCAGAACCTATCTCTCCAAGTGGCCCTTACATCTAGAGAGAAAAGGGCTGGAATGGGGAATTCACATTGAAGGATTCTGGCATTTTTTAAAGCTAGTTTCTATCATTATTAGTTCAAAAGTTAGCCCCTAGATATGTACATCTGCCTTTTAATGAAGTATAAAAGAATTTCCACAAAAAGTACCTCCCCCCTGTTGTGCCCCATAGACTTAAGCATTAAGGCAGCAGTATCCCTATTTGTTGCTACCCCTTTTTGCTCCTATAGCTTGCTTATTATCATAGTAGGAACTGCCTACATGTAGTAGGACCCACCCACTTATCACTTCTCCCCCTAGCAGGTCGTCATACAACTAGAGTAGAGGTCTACTATAGACTTGACCAGTCTGTATGCCCAGGCACCTTATGGGGATCAAACACTGCACAGGGTAGTTTCAGTATAGACCACACACCCGTGGAGACAATACAAACCAACAGTATTCCCTAGGTGGAGTAAGGGGGCACTGGTTGGTTTTACCTGAATCTACCTGTCTGCTGTGCTTTGTTTGGTCCCCACATGGACCATCAGCACGCACCAAGCACCTGATCACCCACAAATAGCATTTACTAGTAACTACTATACATGATGGCATTTAAAGTGCTTGATGTGGATATACCAGGCCCATGGCATCTGTAGTACTGAGTGTATGGCTGGGGCATGTAACACACAAAGTAACCACCCTGCGCGCAGCCTGAGGACTATACCCCTCTTTTAATTTTGTTGTTCTATCTTCTTTCTATAGCGAAATTTAACTCAATTTTAACCATAGTTTAGGAACCAAACGTGATACAAAAAAGGTGTGGGCTGTGGATGTCCCCTTGCATCAGTAAAATAAGGCCATGTGTTTTGCTGTAATGAGATATACATAGATTTTCCTGGATTTTGCATTAAAGGCCCAGTGCCCCTATATATAGCGCTGAGTACCTGTCCCGACTTCACTCCGACTGCCGCTGGAGGGGTACCGAGACCTGCGGGTTTAACTGAGAGGTTCGTGTTACCTGTCTATACATTAGGGAGTGTTAATTTATTGATTACAGGGGGGTGGTGAGATTTCCTGCAGAGGCACAACTTTTTTTTATGCCCGACCCCTAAAGAGCAAGTGGAATGTTTTACCCACCCCCTTTTGAACTATAGGGGCAGGCTTTTTAGCTAAAAAGGGGTCAAATTTTTCACCCCCCCCCCCATCAGGAGGGGTCAGACAATTTTGCGCCTCCCCCAAACCCACCACCCCTCCCTGTAACTGATAAATGAACACTCCGTTATGTAGGTGACACAGCCCGGCTATGTACACAGTAGTAGTACTAGTAGTACTCTCGTTCCCAAATCCTTCCGAAGGAAGGCTCTGGGGACAGCCAAATGACCTTGAACTTTGGATTTTGCTGGGTCTGGGCAACCCCTGCTGATAGGCTGGAACCAGCGAACAGGAACAGGAAATGGAACTAGAATGCATGATTGTAGTTTTAGGTAGATTTACCATCAGCCTTTCTGGTTCCATTTCCTGTTCCTGTTTGCTGGTCCCAAGCTACCAGCAGGGGTTGCCCAGACCCAGCAAAATCCCAATTGGCAGTTACCAGAGCCTTCCTTCGGAAGGATTTGGGAACGAGAGTATATTAGTAGTAGCACTGGGGACACGCTCTGCTGACTGGTTGGAGCTCCTTACCCTTATATGGTAGAGGGGGGAGGGGCATCTAGGCATTATCAAATAGTGGCTCCCACTGGTGTTAAAATTCTATATCCTCCACCTTCAAGGGACCTGTCTCTCTGTGATCGTAGCCCTATGGTGCAAAAAGTAGCCCTGCAACAATATGATTTTACTTCATAATCTTGATTGCTATATATTTTTAAGCTTACCTGTAGTTTTTGAAAGAAATTGTTTGCCTAGTTTGTGATTTATTCACCAAAACACACCAGATATAGCTACTTTCACTGGCCGAGCCCATACAATTTGATGATATAGACATCCATCTTACATGGCCAATCCTAGACAAACTAGCACTGGGACCCCACTTTTTTCTTTAACATTTTGATTGCGTATGATATGAAAAACAAATAAATTGTTTTGTCAGTTAATTTATGTGTCAGAACTGCCGCCCTGACAAGTAACTCGCAATTGCTGCATTTCTTTGTTTTTTGCCCAAAGTGATTTCAATCATTCATGCTAATCACTTGAGCCCTGACACTTAATAATTTGTGATATAAATCATGTGTTCAATCCTTTGAGATGTTGTCTCTGTATAAAATCTTTTCAGTGTAATTTCGATTCTAGACATTTTATGTGGCATTTATAATGGCTCAGATGTCCATCTTGGTGTAAAGTTACTCAGTGATTATTGATAGAGGTGTAATGGAACAGACATCAGCAGGTTGTCCAATAGAGCTAATGGCTTAAATCATAGATTTCCTATTGTTGAACATTGCAGAAGCTATGCCTTGCCTTTGAATCAAAGTCATGGAACACATGAAAGTTGTCGATATGTTTTGTTGCTAAAATGTTTGATGGCATTAAGGCATGTAATCGAGACGTATCTGTTTGGAGGATCTATAATCGTTGCTGTGTACCCAGTTGTTAAATGTAGATAATGCATTATTGGTTCATAACAGGGTGGCTCTGTTTATAAGCAACCAAAGGCTCCCGGATGACCACCTTTGATTTTATTCTAACTTGGTATTCTCATAGCCCAATGTATCCCGAGTATCATCTGTAAAAATGGCTTGGATATTCTAAGCGGTTACAGAGATCTGACCCATTATGTGCAGGGTGGTGAGTTTACCAAATGGAGTTCTTAGAGCTGGTCCATTTTCAGAAGTCTGTTATATGAAAACTATGACAGCTAGAAAGTCACAGCTATAGCAATTAACTTATCTTTATATGGACAGCCCATATGAGGAGCAAGATGGCAGATAACCTTCACCTTGTAGGAGCAGGAGTACTCCAAAGTAAAGTGGAAATGATGTAAATATGGTAAAGTACAAATTTTTGATACTTCACTAAAAGTATATTTATGAGTAAATCACATGGATATGTCTTTAAATAATCATGAGATATAAAGTACTATAGGCCCTATGGACATATGCCCCTAAAAAGACAATACAGGGGGCACTGGGGGTGCTCAAAGTAGGCTCAGTAATCTAAATGTCCCAAGTTTGGCAGCCATTATGGCTATGTGGGTCATCGTTGAACAATGTAAAATAATTTCTCCTGGACAAAGTACATCAGTAACTTTAAAGTGTATGTAGTGGCTAACTGGTTCCGTGTTTTCTTCTTATCGAAATAATTTTTTGAATAAGTAAAATATTGGCCTAATCATCAAATACCACAAAGCTTGGTGGCCATCTTGCCATGTGGATAGGCTCTAAATAATGTGCTTTATTTTTTTCCTGAGACAACACATCTATATGTATCAAGTATATATAATGCCTCAGTGGTTCCATGTAATTTTCTTGTTAAAATGTTTTTTTGAAAAAATACAATGTTGGCTTTGCATCAGAATATGCCAACTTTGGTAATTATTATGCCTATGCGGAACAACTTGAAACAATATGAAATATTTTTTCCCTAAGATAGTACATCTGTATGTATCAACAGGGCATACTGCCTACCTGGTTCTGTGTACCTTTTTTATTAAAAAGATTTTTTGAAAAAATATAATTTTTGCCCTGCGTCTGAATGTTCCAGCTTCGGTGGCCATTTTTCCTATGTGGAACAACTTTAATCAAAGTACAGTAATATTGCCTTAAGGATGTACATCATCATATGTGACATGCACTGGGAAAAGGGACCTTAATGCACCCTGCACCAAGGGCCCTTTTCGCAGATCACGCCACATATTCAAAATGCAAATAATGCCTAATTGGTTCCATGCTTTTTTCTGAATGAAATGGTCCATTTAAAAAATAAAATGTTTGGTCCATAAGACAATGACCCAACTTTGGTGGCCATGATGAATATATCACTTTAAACAATGTTAATGTACAATATTTTCTCTCAGACATCATCATGTTTTAAGTGTGTGTAATAGCTAAGTGGTTCCATTTTCCTGAAAATTGCAAAACAGTATTGGTGATTTTGCTTTTGTGTGAACAAGATTTTTAAGTTGTGTGAACAAGAAGGAAAATATAGAAAATAATAATACCATTGTTTAGGGATGTTCAGGTTGATCAACATTACCAAGATAGCCAACAAATACTAGTCATTTTCATGACTGGGCCAACATCTTTTAATTCCATCCACCATTTAAATTAAGGAGAGTACATGCAACCTATCAAGCAAGATTCTGAGAAAAAACCTGGTTTGAAGTTGTTGCATATAGTCATAGGCATTACTGCACCATGAGATATATAGAAGTGCTTTCTCAGGAAAGAAATATTACACACTGTTTAAATTTGTTCCACATAGCCATAATGACTACCAAAACTGGCACATTTGATACACAGCCAACATAATATTTTTTCAAAAAACATTTCAATAAGAAAAGTACATGGAACCAGTAAATGATCATATGTACTTGATACATATAGATGTGCTCTCTCAGGAAAAATAAATAAACACAGTGTTTACAGTTGTTCGACATGGCAAGATAGCCAACAAGGTTTAGGGGTTTTGATGATTTAGCCAATATTTCATTTATTCAAGAAATAATTCTGATAAGAAAAAAACATGGAACCAGTTAGCCACTACACACACCTTAAACTTACTGATGTACTTTGTCCAGGAAAAATTATTTTACATTGTTTAAAGTTGACCCACATAGCCATAATGGCTGCCAAACTTGGGACATTTAGACAACTGAGCCTACTTTGAGCACCCCCAGCGCCCCCTGTATTGTCGTATTTTGGGGTATAAGTCCATAGAGCCTATAGTACTGTATATCCCATGAATAATTAAAGACATAAGCATGTAGTTTGCTCATTTCTCTACTTGTAGTGAAGTTTCAAATAGTTGTACTTTTCCATATTTACATCATTTCCACTTGACTTTGGAGTGCTCCTACTCTTGTAAGGTAAAGGTTATCTGCCATCTTGCTCCTTATATCCACTGTCAATATAAAGATAAGTTAGTTGCTATAGATGTGACTTTCCAGCTGTCATAGTTTTTATATAACAGACTATTGAAAATGGACCAGCTCTAAGAAATCCATTTGGTAAACTCACCACCCTGCACATAATGGGTCAGATCTCTGGAACCGCTCAAATTATCCAAGCCATATCTACTAATGATACTTGGGACATATTTATCCATCAATCTAATGACTTGGGAGCAAATTGAAGATGGTCACCCGGGAGGATCTTCCATTTTTGGTAGCTTATAAATGGACTCACCCAACAGAGAGCGCTTCAGCTCGCTCCGGGGATTAACAAAAGGCTTATCTTTGTGGTGATGCAATTATAGTTACTGTGTTTTGGCCATCACTAAACATAGGTTGGACTCATTGTTCTGATTATCAGGTTCTGATAATACATTTCACAGTACTCTTTATGACTCAATTACCAATGACTGAGTTCTCTACACAGATTTGGATGTCAGACAGAGCAGTCAGTATGGAGGATATAACAGGAAACCTATCACTCTACAATAACCATTTATTCTACCAGAACTCTACAAGCTACCTCAATATACTGGATATACCAAATACTCATAATCATGACTTTCAGCTAGAAGGGATCATAGAAATAGCTTCCGTTAGCATAGGAATAGTGTTGAACAGTCTCATCATCATTGTGATAGTATTTGGCTCACTTGTTAAGACATCTGTCTTCATGATACTGTTGCTAGTTTTAGCGATTGCTGATAACACAACATTACTATTCTGCATTTTAAGGCAAACATATAATTTCCATCCTTTTTCAGAGTCACCATGGGTTTGTCATGTACTTCATTTCATGTTGTTTTTTCCCGCTGTGCTTTCCTCTTGGTTAATTGTATTTATATCATCAGAGCGTTACATTGCAGTGTACTATCCATTGAAGGCACACATTCATTGCGCAAGAAGGAAAACCTTCTTTGCCATACTAGTCCTGCTTATTCTGATTACCATAGTCTCTCTTCCGCTATTATTCAATACTTACATTATGAAGGAAAACGCAACATATATTTGTCTAATTCTAGAATCTTCATCTTTGCTTGAAACAATCTTCATCATTCTTTCTGCATTGGTGTACAGCATTATACCTTTCTGCATCATATCCATACTAAATATTAGAATAGTCCTGAAGCTTAATTCACAAAAAGGCTTCAGAGCGCAACATCAGCAACAAAGTTCACAAGTTCAAAGAAAACTAATTATCATGATGTTGACTGTATGTATTGTCTTTGTATTGACAACTTTGCCAAATGGAGTTATTCTTGTATTGCTCTCCATAAGCAGATATACAGGTTCAATATTGATACCTACAGACAATCTTGCAGTACTAATAACTAAGGATTTATGGATCATCAATCACTCAGTGAATTTCTTGTTGTACTGCCTGACGGGGTCTGTGTTCAGGCAGACCTTCCTCCGTCTGATACAATGTGGTAAGAGACACAGTTCTACGAGGCCAGGTCAAAGATCATGTACAACGGTGCAAGAAACAGTTATTTAAACACAGCCAAATATAATTATCTCATTTCAAGAAGATAAGAATATTAAACTCGACTGCTGGACAAACCACTTGTTTTAAGCAAAAGAAAATGCTTAAAACAAGTGGTTTGTCCGCCCGTCGGGTTTAATAATCCTACTTTCTTGAAATGAGATAATTATTTTTTGCTGTGAATCTCAAACAGTACCTGCTTGTATCGCGAGGACACTTTAAAAGTTGAAACCTTCATACCAAACAAAATGTGATACAGGAAAAATGATTTAAAGGTAGACAATTTCACAATTAATCTGATGTGTTATTTCTTTATGACATTTTGTATCTTCAATATTGACCACTCACAAACCTAATTCCATGATAATGGATAACAATGTTGTATGACAATCTAGAAATTCCTGGGCAGTATCATTTGCATACAATATTGCCATATATATTTTGATGTTGGATATATAGGCATACCATTGATTCCATAATTGTTTTGTCTGGAACAGAAATATGTATCCATGGGCTTTGGGTCTAGGACCCTCCATCCTTTCCTTCCTGAGGAAATATATCTGGAATCAAATTGTAGTTTATGGTTGGAAACGAGCGAACCTTGTTTCCACTATTCGGTAAGGGGCGCCCCCTAGGTTGGTCTGTTGCTATGCTACAGCGTTGTGTTTGTGTACATTGGTTACCGGCATTGTTTCTGCCAGAGCGCCGCCCAGAGAGGTTGGCCAGCTCACTGCTCGCTTTGTACAAGGATATTACTGCGATTTATTTTTTAATGCTTGATATGTATACTGTAATAAAGAGGCAGGTCTTAATCCAGCCCAAGTGCAATAAATTGAAAAGTATAGACCAAATAGTTGGTATCCAGTTTTGTTATTTCCTTGGGATTTTCAACACGGCAAAGTGAGATGTTTCAAAATGAATTTTAAATTTCTTTTGAAAAATATATGTTTATGTACGTACATTTCTAATATCCAGACTGAATTTAACTTTTAAAAACTGCTTGATAGCCTCAAATAAAACGTTTCTAGTTGCCATGGTAACAAAAGTAAAAATCCTTTTGAGGAATACTAATCAAAACATGAGATTACTTTCCAATTGCGTTTAGGAAATGTAACGTGAAGTATATGCCATTACTACTGTTGCCCAAAAGGGCCTAGAGCAAAGGCCGTGACTATTGACAGTTCAAACTGTCAATAACAGAATAGAATTCCCTTATTGACAGTTCAAACTGTCAATACCAGGATATAATTCCCTTATTGACAGTTTGAACTGTCAATAAGGGAAACAATATTCTCTTATTGACACTTCCAAAAAGGAACTGTCAATAAGAGAAAAATATCCAACTATTGACAGTGTGATTTTGACCAATTTGGGGACAAAACCGATTTTGGCTACAAGACGGATTTTGGGTCTAAAACCGTTTTCAGGTTCCAAACCGATTTTGGGTCCGAAACCGATTTTGGGGGACAAAACCGATTTTGGTGAAAAAAACACTTTTGCCAAAGAAAAAACACCTTTTGACTCCAGTGTCAATGGGAAGTGTCAATAAGACAGAAATATTCCACTATTGACAGTTCGCATGAGGAACTGTCAATAACAGGAATAATTTCAACTGTTGACAGTGTGAACTGTCAATAAGAGAAATATTTTCCACTATTGACAGTTCGAACTGTCAATAGCATTTTTGTAAAGGGCCGGAAATGAAAAAGTAAGGGATTCGGGAAATGAGGTGAGTAAGGGGTCGGGAATGGCGCAGTATGACAGTAAGGGATGAAAAGCAGGTACTGTTTTGGTAGCCCTGCAGCATGGACCTTCGATATGTGTTTCAAAACTGTCTGTTCTATCTTGGAAAAACACCCTACACCCATAGAATTAGTCCTATTACATTGCAAATCATTGTCCAGACAGGTAGTATATATTGCGTGTCATATATATATGTCTTTATAAATACCAAAACTAAACATCGAGAGCCTAAAACATTTCAAGATATCCACTTTTGACAAAGTTGAAAATTCCGATTTCCTCAAAGTGCAACATAAATGTGATTGCACTGGTAAGGACTCACAACCTTGTTTAACTTGCTGTACTTGACCCTGTGTAGAATTAAGAAATTAGTGTAGAGTTCGTCTTTAGGTAATTCGATTAAATAAGGACTCGAACTGCAGTTTTCATGTAGAGATGCAAGAAACAGGATTTTATTAGCGTTCACCTGTACAATAAAGCTAGTCCTTGAGGTATATGAGGTTCGATCGGTATATGATTATCTTTCGATGCTTTCAATATGTTATACAGTCAGAGACCTGAGAAGGTCTGCCAGAGCAAGGGGGTGAGGACAGCTTATATACTGTCCGCCTCCGATAGGGGTGCCCCCTGGCTCCGGCCGCCCGAACTACCTTGTAGGCGTTCGATTACAATACTAATATTAGTGTCCCTACACCACCCCCCCCAGACATTACATACGCTTACGCTTTTAAATATATGTACAATATAATATAAACTCATACAACTGAGATTATTTTAGTAAAGCGTTATGTTACGTCGTGAACACAGTAGGGTATATAAAAATATACAAAACTAATATTATTTACATAGGTGGTAATATATCCGAACGGCTCGACACATTTCGAATGATTAAGGACACTTGTATAGTATACATACAAACATATATAGATTAGCGACTAGAACAATTTGACATCTCTCATGACAAAAAAAAACAACACAGGAACAAAAAAAACTGAAGATCCGGGCAGCCATCCTAACCTTTTTCAACATTGGTTAGGCACGAAGTACCATCCTTTCGGAAGGACTCGGGTGTGTGGTGCTCTCCTCTTCAACAGCCGTCCTGTCCCAAACTGGACAGGCACGTTCATTCGAACGGGTTAGTGGTGCTCTCCTCTTCATTCTCGTACTGCTGCCTCTGTTCTAACTGAACAGACACGTTCTTCCGAACGGGTGAATGGTGCTCTCCTCTTCAGATGTATGGTCACCGTATTCAGCTTGCGTACTTCGGTTACTGCTGTTTGATGGTTCAGTAGACGTTCATACTACACTAACTCGTTCTCTTTCGAATATCAAATCACTCCTATTTTCTCACTCTTGAATCGTGGGCTCACCCCTCCTCACTCTGGTTCTTTAGCAGTTCCAGAGCGGATTCGCGGGTGCCATCCCACTCGTCCAAGAACACTCCAAATACCTGCTGGAACTTGACGTTCATAGCCTCGTTCCGGTCATTTGACTCCTGCAGGCGTTTCTGAGCCAAAGCAGTCCGTGATGCGGCTAGCTTGGCTTCGTTCCGAATTTTATTCGTTTCGGCGGCCAGAAGCGCCTCATTATCTTTTTCCAGGTTCGTTCTGGTTCTGGCCTCCTGTTCAACCAGAGAGCGGGCAAACAAGTTCGCCACCCCCTGGTTGTATCGGACAGCCAATTCCCTCTGAGTTTCCTGGAAGTCGTCCACTGCCTGCTGGGCTTGGGCGCACACCACTTTGTCACTCGGATCAAAATACAGATCCACCGGTCTCGTGCTCAGTCGGGGCCTATTGTCCGGAATCTGAGTCAGTACAGGTTCGACACGGGCCGGAACCTTCTGTGCGCTCAATTCTGGGAAATCACCCGTCTCCGGCTCACGGGCCGGTTCTTTCCGGTCGAACCAAGCAGGTGTAGGATCACTCTGCGAGGCGGACGCTGATGCTGAGGCCGAAGCCGAACTTGCTGACGAGGACGGACGTGAGTCTGACCTCCCACTCATTGGCGACTGATATACAGTCGAATCTTTCCGTTTCTGTTGTGTAGATCTCGAGTCACGAGCCACAGCCAGTGGCTTCTTAAACTCCGGGGTTTCCGGAGAATCAGACCGAGATTTCTTTCCTCTGACACTTGCGGGACTGCGGCTAGCCCGCCTCTTCTCGTCAATTTTTGCCTTGGGTGGATCACCCCTCCATTCACACACTCTAGAGAAGAGTTCGTTCTTCATCTGAAATTTACCTCTAGCTCTCACTAGGGCAACTCTCGCACATAGCTTGCCCTTCGTGGACTCGTGCACATTACAGAACGAATCTGTCTTCACGCCGATGTGCTTAAAGTCCGAAGGGATCATTTTATTATATTCTGTCATCACTTTATCGTGCAGACTCACTACTTTCTCGCGTGCTGCACTCAGTCCGGGGCTGTGGCAAAACTTCAGATGTCGAAGCATCACACCCCTTCTGGGAGTAACGCAACCATTGCAGGTTGCGCTATCCCGCTGCCCTTTCGAATTGGCACATTCGTACACCACCGTGTGGTGGAAGTGCCGTTCGCATAGATGTCTCAGGAACCGCATTGCTGTCGGATATGTCCTGTCCGTTCCTTTCTCTTCAATACAAATGGTGAACGGACAATATCGCTCACCGTCTTTCTGATACCAACATAAGTAGGCCCAGCGCAATTTCGACTTCTGGTCTCTTATGTAGTAGCCTTCAGGATATTTGGTCAGTTGTTTGAACCATTCTAGATAGAAATCTGATGGCAAGGGATCGTCTTCGGTTTCCCGAATCCAATCCTCGTCATCGCTTTCGTCATTCATATTACGGGGTTCGGGGCAACCGTAAGCTTTCTTGCCCTTCGCACATTCTTCGAACGAACCCGGAATGAAGTGTGCGAACTTCGCCTCACTGTTCCTCCAGATTCGTTGTTCTCTTTCTCGTTCTTCATCATTCTTCGACCCCTCTTTACCCTCTCCTTCTTCTTCCCCCTCTGGTTCCTCCTCATTCGGAACCTCCATCTGCTCCTCCGGATCCTGTGCAGTTGGATCCGGATCGGTTTCCGGAGGTTCGGCACCCGAGTCCGGTCCAGACTCGTCGTCCGGACTATCTTCGGGTTCACTCCTTTTTGCTGGCTTCTTAGTCACTCCTTTAATTATATTGCCGACCTTAGCGGTGGCAGCAGCCTGTATGGCAGCCATTCGTCCTTTTAGTGGGTTATCACTCGAAGGATCTTTCTTGCCTACTACCTCTGTGACTTTGGCAATCACTTTCGGAGGCACAGTCATTTTTATGTCTTTCTTAGCTTCCTTCAACTTCTTCTTTTCTTTCGCTGACAGGACCGGTGTGAAGGCACCCTGATCACTGTCAGATTCGGTGTCGGTCAGAGACTTTTTCTTTGCTCTTCCCTTCACTCCTTTAACTTTCGTTTTCTTTGGCGTTTCCTCTCCCTCGGTTTCACTCCCGGTTGATAAACTGCCCTTTTGTTTGGCGGCCTTCAGGATGGCTTTACCCTTTCGGATAGATGCCAACCGCTCTTTATGTTGAGCAGAGCTCAGCTCTTCCTCTTCCCCGGGAACATATGCCCTAGTGGCATAGGTCCCCTCTCGAATCATCGTACTGATGATTCCGTTCAACTTTTCCTCCGGCTCGGAACACTCTTCCAGTCGACGAAGCAACTCGTCTCCATCCAGAGTGTAGAGCCTCGGGGTGCCCGGATGCTCCGCTCGTTCTACCCAGTCCTCTGCAGTCCTGGGTTCTTTCTCCATATCGGGTTCCCGGTACAATACCTCTCCCGCGGTATCCATTCCGGTCACCCCCATTCCAGTATGGTCAGTCAATACATGTGGTAGGTTCGGAAGGCGATTCTGCCGATATGCGATTTCGCAATCGAACATCGCCCTCCGGAACGACTGACTCACTTGCAGTCCAGCCTCAGTCCGATTGTAAAACAGCAGCCATTCGGATGGCAGTGCTGCGTATTCTGTCGGGGATAGGAAGTGCCGAACGCAGTCCCTAGTGGTTGCGTCCCAACACTTTCGGTCTCCTTCTAGGATCCGGTCGTGAATATGAACTTCCCGACCGTCGTACCTCGATTTAAATCCATCCAGATTCGGTTCGAGCAGCGGCTCCTCCGATCGTTCCAGGATTTCCTCAATCTCCATTCCCATAACCTCCTCTGCTTCGGAAATATCCTCATTCAATGCACTTTCTTCGTTCTTGGTTACTGGCGACATCGCCTCGGTCTCCATAAATGCTTCGGACACCTCGTCGAGGGCCGATCGTTCGGAATGAGAGCCAGACGCCGAAGCCATCGTGACACTCAAAAAGTTCTTTCACTCGTTTATAACGGAATGACAGGTACCAGGACCCTTTCTACGGGATCCTGGCGACTTCACCCACCTGCTATTCACCGAGTTCACTTTCAATCAGTCTTTATCTCCTCGCTTTTGTGCTCTGATACGCTTCCCCTTGCTCTGTCCGGCGAACCGTAAACAAATATGGCGGATTGCTGACCCGCGTCGACCTTTGCGCACGCGCGTTGGTCTCGCGAGATACCGCGCATTCGGCGAGACTTCGGTTTCCCGCGCTTGCAAAAATATAAACAATCATTCATCCTTCCCGCGCGTCACGCATTACGATCAGGTAATTATAGCACTGATATCCTCACCGCCCTGTCGAATTCATCTCGAGTCATTATGGATTTAAATACGGATAGCAACTACTAATCCGCCGGATTATCCGTCCATTACCCACTGGCACATTCACAGGTAAGTTTGTTGGATCTCTGACTTTTATCGTGATCATTCCTACATAGAAGACGAATTACCCGGTTGCCCCGGTAATTATGACAATATTTAACTGATTACTTCGTTGTGTTTCAGGTTAGGTAACAGCACCCCTTACCCTCAACCTAGGGCTGCGACGAACCCCTACTGGATTCTCTTTACACCTGACATTCGGAGAGGTTTTCGCCCGTTCCCTCTTAGCCACAGAGGGGACAGTCCTTCTCTTCCTGTCTACACCTGCCGAGACATTCTTTGTTTTCTCCGATCTTTTTGGAGATGCTTTAATTTGCACCGCTTCCTTCTTCACTTTCCTGGGCCTACCCGGGCCCCTCTTCTCGATTACTCTATCTAAATCCCTTTTCATCTCATCTTTTTCTTCCTGTCCCATTTTGAACATTTCCGAGGAGTACTCTCTCCCCTTCCATGGTTTCAACCGGGCCACATTCGATTTCTGATTCCTCCCGAAGGTATCTCTCATCAGGACTGTATCATCACTTACTCTCTGGGTAATCCTCCACGGACCATCCCAATTATCTCTCAGCTTGATGCCAACCAGAGGTTCGTGGTATCTCGCTACTAAGTCCCCTACCGCAAACCGCCGAACCTTTAGGTTAGTATCATAGCCCACTTTCTGCCATTTAGCTGTCTTTCCTAATTCCTTTCTTACTAATTCGTACGCCTTCCGGAATTGCTCCTTCAACGCTTCCACAAACATGATCTGACACGGGACATCTGGATTCATACCCACTACTCCGAACACTAGGTCCGCTGGCATAATCAGATCCTCCCCGAATACTAACAGATTCGGAGAGCAGTTCGTACTCGCATGTACCGTGCTATTATAAGCATGGCAAACAAAGTCACACTGCTCATCCCAATCATCCATCTCTTGATTTACTAAACTCTTCAGGACCTGTATCAGGGTACGATTGAATCTTTCCACCTGACCATCACTCTGTGGTCGATACGGATTGGTTCGGGTCTTGCAAATGGCCAATTGATGACACATTTCCTGCCATAGATTCGATTCGAACTCTCTCCCTTGGTCGCTATGCAACATCAGAGGCACTCCCAAGTACAGTATCCATCCCTTCACTAACATTCTAGCACAAGTTGCTGCTTTATGATCCTTCATTGGGAATACCTTCGTATACTTCGTATAGTAATCCGTTACTACCATCATACATGTATTTCCTTCCGGAGTTGTCACAAATCCTGTAATTATATCTACTGCCACTCTTGCGAACCTTACTCCAAACAGTTCCTGGGTTAAGGGCATTTTTCCCAACCCAGGTCCGGGCTTGCTCGTACAACATTTCGGACAAGTGTCTATCCATCTCAACAGATCCGTACTCATACCTGGCCAGTAATACATTCTAGCCAGCCTTTCCAGAGACCGTTTTCTCCCAAAATGGCCACTGGTCCGATGCCCATGGCAAAAGAACATTATATCCCTTCGCATGGCAGTAGGAATAAAGATCTGTCTCGACTTATTTCCCAACGCATTCGTCTTCCACCTATAGATCAGTCCATTCACCACTTCTAACTCTGTCCATTGAGCTATTAGTCGCCTCATCTCCCTATTCTCCAACGATACTGCTGGCCGACTCGGGATCCTTCCTTCTATAAGTAACATCTTCAGACGGATACTATTCGCATCTCTCTCCTGGAAGCCCTTAATGGAGTTCTCGTCCCATTCTAGTATAACGGGTTCGAGATCTCTAAAAGGCTTTCGGACTCCTGCCAACACGGCATTATGCTTCCCACAATCATCACATCCGTCATTCTGACACTTCCTCACCGGGATTCGCGACAACGCGTCAGCGTTTACATGCTTAGCCCCCTTTCTATGCTGAATTTGGCTATGGTCCAATCCGAACTCGGATAGGTGTGCTAACCACCGTCCTATCATACCTTCTGCATCCTTAAAGTTTAATAACCACCGCAGGGAGGAGTGATCCGTACGTAAAGTAAAATCAGATCCCCACAAGAAGTGCTTATATTTCTTAGTATATACTACCACTGCCAATAATTCTCTCTTTGTCGTACAATAATTCCTTTGTGCCTTACTCATTGTATTGCTTGCAAATGCGATTGGAACCTCTTTCCCATCTTGGACTTGAGACAAAGCAGCCCCTATACTTTCATTGCTCGCATCAGTGTCTAATATGAAATGACCATCCGCAGTGGGGTATTTCAAAACTGGTGTTTCCACGAACAACCGTTTAATCAGTTCGAATGATTCCCCTTGTTCTTTCCCCCATGGAAACTTCTCCTTACGTCTCCCCGGGGTCCAGTGCGACAGACATTGTATTGGATAACTTATCCGGGAGTATCCTGGTAAGAAATCTCTATAATAAGAACAAAATCCTAGGAAGGATCTTACTTCTTTCGGTCCTTTAGGAATGCTCCAGTCTGTTACCGTCTTAACCTTTTCCGGATCAGCTTTCACCCCATCTGTTGAGATGATCCGTCCTAGATAGTTAATACTTTTCTGAAACATGTTACACTTTTTAGCTTTCAGCTTTAATCCATTCGAGATTATTCGCTGCAACACCAACTTCAAGTTCTCCAGGCATTCCTCGAATGTCTTTCCGAATATGATCACATCGTCCAGATATACTAGACATTTCTTCCACAATAAGTCACTCAGTAAAGTCTCCATCATTGCTTCAAACGTGGCCGGAGCATTACAGAGTCCGAATGGCATCACGTTATACTGGAACAACCCTACATGGCTCGAAAACGCAGTTTTCTCTTTGTCTTCTTCTTTCATGCCCACCTGCCAATAACCAGACTGCAAATCAATCGTACAAAACCATTTATTTCCTCCGAGGGAATCAATGGTCTCATCTATCCGGGGGAGCGGATACGAATTCTTCTTAGTCAAGCCATTCAGTTTTCGGTAGTCTATACAGAATCGGATACTCCCATCCTTCTTTGTTACCATACATACTGGACTACTCCAAGGACTGGTGCTCGGAGTTATTACCCTCTCTGCCAACATCTTCGTAATCTCTTCTTCCGCCACCACTTTCTTTGCTAGCGGGAGACGTCTATATGGTATCTTTACTGGATTTGCCCCTTCTGTGTTAATTGAGTGTAGGACTCGGTCCGTTCGGCCCAACGGCTCTCCGGGCCGCGCGAAGGCTGAACTACACCCAGTTAACATCTCCCTCAGGGCTTCTCTCTGTTCTTCCGTCTCTACTCCGGATCCCTCTATTAACTTTTTCAATCCTTCTTCCATTTCTTCATTGTTCGGGACTAGTCCACTTCCATTCTCAAGGCTACTGGTGACCGCTTCCGCGGATATCACTTCTCCTACTACAGTGCCTTTCTCTAGATAAATGGTTTTCGAACCCGGGTTCGTTATAGGGGCCACCCCCCATGCTATGTTGCCTATCAGGGTGTCGGCCGATTCCAACCCCTTCTTTCCCAACACTGTCACATTAGGTTCGAAAACCCCCGGAACGCCCCTCTTCATCCTACTGGAGGCTATTAACACATCACATGCCATTCCGGGAGGTATTTTTACCGTCTGTACCACACTCGCTACTCCACTAACCTCTCTTGCCAGGCATTGTATCCTGTCTTTGTAGGGACGATTTACTTTCAACATTCCAGTGACGGGGTCCAATTTTACCCCATATAAGGAAGCGAAATCCATCCCAATGATACCATCATCCTCTATCCCAGCGATAGTAGGGGAAATGACATATTCCCTACCACCCACCAAGATGATCATACAAGTTCTACCAAACGTTCGTATCTTGCTCCCATCAGCCGCACATGCATTTACCCTCGTTGTGAGGTCATCATCCATGTTCGACACCAGATCGTAGAATCTTTTCGACATAGCGGAGTGGCTAGCTCCGGTATCCAACAAAAATTCTCCCATTCTGCCGTTTACAGATACGGACACATACCATCTCTTTCCTCCCATCATAGAGGGATTACTTGCGAACCTCTTGATGTCGTCTGTCATGTCAAAGTTGAATCCGAATCCTTTCAAATACTCCAGACACGGATGTCCTTGGGGAAGGCGGATCCCCCCGATCCTGGATAGTTCTTCTACCCAACCTTCCTCTCTATTGGTGATCGGTTTCCCTTCTTTGCTCTCCATGGCAACTGTCTCACCAATACCCCCAGCCCCACATGTTTTCGGCTCATCAGCATTTCCCATGCTGCTGGGCGGATACATTACAGACTCCTCAATCGCGTTCGTATGGATTGTATCCTGGCATACTTTATCCGGGGTCGTCAGCTTGCCTTCACGGACAACCCCCTCTAATTTCCCGCCTCCTCTCTCTTTCTTTCTCTCCAAACTGGTTTCTCGGCCGTACATTCGGCTGCGAAATGTCCGGTCTCCTGGCACCTAAAACACTTCACCGTTGCTCGATCTAGCTTCGGTCGTTTCTGGTAGTCCAACAATCCTTTCATTTCTTCCATCATGGCCATTAACCGTTTCTCATTCTCTGATGACGCTCCTACCTGGGGAGTAGGGATGGGCTTAGAGCTTGCCTCTACTGGCTTCTCTTTCTCAGGTGGTTTACTACCATTTTTCTTCCACCGATTTTTCCGCTCCCACTTATCTCCCCCTATCGCTGCAATTCTTTCCTCCTCCGAACCATCGTCCGAATCACTTTCTTCTGGAGCGGCCGTATGTGCAGACGCCACTCTTTGGTTGGGTACGAACCCAGAAAGTAGTCGTTTCTTCTTTTCGTGCTGATCGATAGCCAAAAAGAAGTCCACCATTGAGGATCCTCGCCCCCATTCCTTCTGGACGAGTTCCGCATGGGACGGGTCCCTCAGTCCTTTTATGAAGTGTGTGAATAGTTCATCCAAAAAATATTCATCATCCCGTCTCCAATAAGGTCGAGCCTTTTGCAACAATCTTTGAAGCTCCAGTCCGAATACTTTCGGAGACTCTTTTGGTTTCTGTGTTCGTACCTGGAATTCCGACCAAGGATCGTTCGCGGACAGCACCCCAAAGATGTGTGTGGCGGCTGCTACCAATTGGTCATAGTTTCCATCTTCCCCATACGTTTCTCGCCAATCATCTACAGCTATGCGTCCCGGACCTTCGCTCAACCATTTAATCAGAGGACCCAAGGAAGCCTCCTTGTCCCACCCATGATAACGGTTATCGTCGCAAAAGTCTTGGTAGCTTTCCTTCCAATTCTCTCCATTGAACCGCCGGGGAGTTCGAACAGGCTTCCGGGCACTGTTCTGACTCCATACCAGTCTATCAGACTGCCTCCGGCTCCATTCCATTATTTCCGACTCATCTTCCCGGGTCCGACTGCAACAGTCTATCCCCATTCCTTGTATACAAGGATCGGATTCTACTATGGCAGCAACCCTCGGGCCCATAGATGATCGTTTTGTCAACCTCCTCGGAGCAGGGACTGGTCTGGGTGCCCCTCCTCTTGGATTTGGCTGAGTTCGTTCAGGACTGGGGGGGTAACCTCCGTACGAACCAGGGTTCGGCACAGGTCTGGCTCCTCCTCCCGGATTTGTTCCAGGGCTCGGAGCACCACTTGCCCCTCTGCTCGGAATCGATCCTCCCCCTTCATTATAGGACTGATGTCCTTCGTTCGATCCGGCTCCGGGCAATGGTGCCCGATACTGGTAGGTTATATTATATACCGGTGGTGGTGGCACCATATAGTTATGTCCTGCCAGCGTGTCGTCCGCAAAAGGATGCAGAGAGCCGTAACTGTGGTTCATTCGTTTTGGTGGGGCCTCACTCGTCAGATCATGGGTGCTAGAGATCTCTTTCTCCTCAGTTCCCCCATACGTGACCTTACGATAAGTCTCATTCGGGACAGTCCCTCCCTGGGTTCGTTCATACTTTCCTTCCGAAACAACCCCCCGTGTTTCGATGGGATCTACCGTAGTCAATATCGGACTAGGTGTGGATGCAACATGTTTAGGCAGCTTGGCTCCCTCATTCATTGGTTCCTGGCGCCTAGTCTCTTCTTCTTTGCGGATCTCTTCTATCTGACTCTGATAGGCCAAGTAGGTATCATTGATCTCATCTTTCTTTTTCTGAATATTTTCGAGGTCAGCCTTCATGTCGATTCGAGCTTGCTTCAACGCCTCTCGTTCTTGCTCGAACTGTTCCCGCAGGGCCTCGCCGGCTTTCTCTTCCTTTGAGTAATCAGCCTTGATTTTCTTGACCCTTTTGGATTGTCGTTCGATCTCGCTTTCATAGGTATCCCGAAGATCACGACTTCGGCGAGCCTCTTCCTTCTCTTTCTGGAGTTGTGCTTGCTCCTCGGTCAGACTATGTTGAGCAGTCTTCACTTTCTGTTGGACCTTGGCCAACTGAGAAGTTTCGAGAGCCAACTGTTCACTTATATATTTCCTATCCGCTTGGATTCTGGATTTTACTTCACTCAATTCCGCAGCTTCCTTCTGGTTCTGTGCGATGACCCTTGCTTTTTCGTGGGCCAATCGGATCAAATCCTCATTCATGGCTGTATGCCGATCCCTCATTGACTCCTCTTCTGCTTTCAATTTCTCGCAGTAGGCGTCATAATCAGGGACCTGTCGACCTCTTCTAGACAAGTCTCGTTCCATATGTCCGAGGTTCGGTTCGGAGGGAAGCATGTCCGCCCATGGGTTCCCTCTGAACGGATTGGTATTCGGCACCGTCCTGGGAGGAGGAAATTCTCCCGGAGTTCGAAAAATCAGACTCCTCTTTCGACCTTTTTTATTCTCTGGAGTATGCATTCGAGAGGCAATATCCCAGATTTCATTTATTTGGGCGACTGTGTAGTCCAATTCCCCATCTTCCAGCTCGGTTCCCGATCCTTCATCCCCCCCGTTCCTTGACTGAGCCTCTGCCAGGGTCAGTCCGCTATCTCCTACATAAAATCCTGGTCACGGCACCAGTGTAGAGTTCGTCTTTAGGTAATTCGATTAAATAAGGACTCGAACTGCAGTTTTCATGTAGAGATGCAAGAAACAGGATTTTATTAGCGTTCACCTGTACAATAAAGCTAGTCCTTGAGGTATATGAGGTTCGATCGGTATATGATTATCTTTCGATGCTTTCAATATGTTATACAGTCAGAGACCTGAGAAGGTCTGCCAGAGCAAGGGGGTGAGGACAGCTTATATACTGTCCGCCTCCGATAGGGGTGCCCCCTGGCTCCGGCCGCCCGAACTACCTTGTAGGCGTTCGATTACAATACTAATATTAGTGTCCCTACATTAGTAATGTAATTCTCAAAAATTATTATCTCGAAGGAATAGTGGTCCTCAAATACACACATTGAAAAGATCAGATGGTTTAGTCTCATTTGGAAGGCCTTATTTATTAAATGCAGAGAAGAGCCAAATGTCTCGCATACTTTTTCATACACCCAATCCATTATTTTTTAGGTATTTCCAGCTGCAGAGATTCATAGAAAAGAAATGGTTTCACTTCTTAATATTCCTACTTTTATGTTATTTAGGACGCATTGGGCTTTCTGAAAATAATAATTTTGTTCACATCAGATGTGTATTTCCTCGGATATTGAGAAAAATTTCAAATATACACCTTCTATATTGATATGAGCATTGAGGCCATTAAAGGTCGGTACGAGCAGACAAAACAAAATACACAACGTCATACCAGGTAAGCTAGCGGCCCTTGATGGGAGGTCCCATGTCTCATGTCGATCTTAAGACATGTTCATGTCACCATGTCGATCTTAAGAAATGGCCATGTCACCATGTCGATTTTAAAAATGCCCCATGTCCCATGTCACTATCTATTTATCTATGATGTCCCATGTTACTTAGCCCCAAAAAGGCCCATGTCGCCATGTTGAATGTAGGGGTCTAGGGCCATAAGCTACTCCTAGTGGCGCCCCCTGGTGTAGATACTTGTGACAACTTGTGATGGTTACTTCCCGTTATTGACTTTGGTATAACGTCACTGTACATGTACGTAAGGAATCATCTGGAGAAAAATAGTTTGATATACTGTAGTGTTTTATATAGTAGTGTTTGATCGTGGGCCGATAGCTAAAGGTATCAACAGCCACTTTGCAACAGATTAAAGCAATATTTGGTTAATATTAAAGTATACCTATGACATGTTTTATTTTCGCAACATGCATGTATTTAGAACAAATAGCTAAATACCGCAAAGACTTATTTAGACATTATGTTCTCTGGCTATGGTTTTCCTTGAGTCATTGTGTTGATCACCTCTGCACTGAACATTTTCTTTACAAGTCTGGTTCACCATGATCACTATACAATAAGCAGAACAATAATACTATGGGGGCTTACACGTTCAAGTTCAGGTTTCATAAATTTATTTGATCAAAATTCAAAGGTCATATTACAATGTATTATCCTTTTTTGATATGAAAATGATGTATCTCTGTAATATTATGAAGACTATTAATTGACAAATACATATCGGGCATAGCACACATTGTACTAGTTCATAATCACTGACTATCATTGACCATTACATCTCTACAGACTTGTTAGCTAATGCCACCATCTGCCACTGCATGGCGCTGTGCCACCACTTGTGTATAATATTGAACCCACACTGCAGGTACTGACTCACTTTGGGTCCGTACTGCAGAAGCATCAACATCTACACTGCACGTATGTAGGAATATGTGTATGTATGTACGAATAAACCTAAACTACACACTTAATTGCCAACTGTATTTGTCACTTACTGTCATGCATATCAAAGCATACATCATAGTAGCTGAATTCTAGATGACGATAGCCCAATATGACATCTCAACATAGTGATGTTCCTTTACACGTGATGATACAGTTATGAATAGAGTCAGAAATGCCACTTCTTGTCATATTTAGATAATTATTGTTAACCAACTGTCCATAGTTTTAATGATAATTATAGTTATTATACTGTAGCATATTTTCGTTGATAAAACATAAAACATCAGCAGATTTATAATATTCAATACTTAGTGAGTCTCTACTTAACAAACTTCATCTATAGGGAACCAAATACAACTGCAGTCTGCTCTTCCCACAGGACATTCGTTCCTGCAAATTCTAAATGTTACAGGACCGGCCACATACCTGACAATATGGTGGACCTAAGCATAAAATAGTTTTGTCCATTAAAAGTACACCTTATTTGTAATCATTTATGGCCAAATGTGGAGAGAGATATAGTTTTATGTGGTTTATAGACAAACATAGTTCAGCTCTAGAAGCCCAACTGAATTCTTCTAGTTCAGAAAAGCCTAACAGGTGACTGGTCATTCAGTCCTTCTACACTTGTAAATCTGCTGGATCGGTGAAGTTTTAGGTGGACATTGCCACTGTATTGCACGTTTTAGCAAAGACTGTGATTAGAAATGTTTTTAGAAATGTAGAATAAAGCTAGGATTTACATAGAAAGTGATGATGAATAGAGGTTACTGGTATATTCAAATCATTTTGATAACTTTCTGGTCCGATTTACAAGCCGTAAAAACTGACATAGACATAGACATTCTGCCGGACCAGACGGCTATTAATCAGCTATAGCGGGTGTCCAGATGGTTCTCGTATAGACTGCAGCTATTAGAGGAGAACAATTTAGTGGTGTAGTGTATAGCACCCTAAGTTACAGGGCAGAGGGTATCTAATCTAAACAGCCAATGGAAGAATACAAGCTAACACCTAACCTTGTAAGTGGAGGGTCCATGCCTCTCTCAGTGATAAAGTAATTGGCACCCACAGTACATAGAGCATCTCATTTGGCATGTATGATCATCAGTATCTTATACAAACATCCAGTAGAGGAAGATGCGTTATCAACCCTTAACCCATGGTGAAGGGGAAAGACAAAGGAATCGCACCTTGGGTATATTGTATACCCTAACATAACCGAGGGTTAAGTCAGATAGACGACACCTGGCCAGGGTCCTTCCACATACCCACTGCCCACTGGTCAGCGACTCGGTGTATAACACCTCGTCTAGGCCTGGTGGGGCAGTGGGTATATGGAAGAACCATGTCCAGGTGTAGTCTATCTAACACAAACCCCACTTCTGGGAGTTACAAGTTCTATGCACCCTTGTGATGTAGTATATATACAGTACACAGAGTATCTTATCCAAGCAGCCAGTGGAAAAAACGAGGTAACATCCAATCCATCTCTGGTAGTTGAGGGTCCATGATTCCGTCATGGTATGAAAGTTAACAATCATAGATGAATCCAGTTAGACCGACATTAGAAAGATCGCTGATTCCTGTACTAGCTATAGTTTCAGTACTCAGATTATGGTTACTATAAGTGCAGCCTATAGTCGTATAAAATCAAATGGAGAAAAGCCTTGTTACCCAGTCAAGTGGAGGAAGTTTTAAGTTGAGTTCAAGTTTGAAGTTGAACATTACAGGGTGACTAAAGGAATAAAACCTAGTCATGTTTCAGTCTCCTTATTACCTAATTGTAGTGTAGAATTTATCTCATCCAAATAGCCAATGAAAGAAGACAAGGAAACACACGAGCCACTTCTGGTATGTAGAGCGCTCCTCCTCCCCTTCGTCCACCACCTGTAGCTGAGCCAGGGGGCGGCGCATGCCGGTGCTGACGTAATCCTCGGTGCTGACGTCACAGTCGCTGACCTGCATCCAGTACACGATGTGTCCGTGGTGCCTGGAGGAGGCCCAGCACAGGAAGCGGTGGTCGACCAGCTCCTGGAGGCCCCCCAGGGTGCGCGTCACCAGGTACCGGTTACCATACTCCCCCTGGAAGGACGCCAGGCACTCAAACTGTGTGGGCGGTGGCGGCTCCCTGCTACCGTCCGGGGCCGAGCTGTTACAGGCCGAGAAGTCCATCTGGAAGTTGTAGTCGTCGAGCGTAAAGATGCGTCCCTCGCAGAAGCGGGATTGTCCGGGGAGCAGGATGCGGAAGTGGTTGTAGTCCAGGTGGCAGTGCACCATGGAGGCCCGCTCCTCCCGCAGCACGACATTAAACCAGTTACCGGGCTGCGGCCGGAACGTCTCGTACATGTGGGACGCCGGCTTCCGGTCGAAGCTCAGCTGCCGGTCCATGCGCTCCAAGGCCTCCTGGGTCTGTGCGAAGTGTTTGATGACGGCCGGCTGGCTGATACGCAGACTGAGCACCGAGCTACTGCGCTTTACCACATTGAGGAGGCTGACCCGCGGGCTGCAGCCGTTACCGTAGGTGGCTATCATCAGGTACTCCTTCTGTAAGGTCGGGGAGTAGGGCCGCACGTAAGTCTCCTCTCCCCTCGCTGCCTCCTCAGGCGCCTGGTACCAGTACTTCTCATACAGCCGGTACCGGCCGAGTGACGGGATGCTGAGGTACTCGTTACCAAACTGCACATGCTCATAGCCCTGGCTGTGGGAGTCCTTGATCCAGGTGCCCCTGAACTCAGGGTACACACTCAGCGTCTTCCAGACAGCGCTGGGGTTGTGGCAGGCCCCACACGTGTGCCTGCAGTAGTCCCGCAGGCCGCGCTGGCACCGGCCCCGGTCTATGTTAGCGCAGGCTGCGGTCCGGTCCCCGCAGTACTCCTCCTGTTCCTGCAGCAGGGACAGCCTGCGGTACATCTTACTGTTAGTGATGGTGTCCCCGCGGTCACACACCCCGTCCAGGAAGATGTGGGCGGTGAAGCTGCGGCCGTGCTTGGTGGGGTAGCGCACACACGGCATGAGGCGGTCGTCCTCTGTGTTGTACAGCACCATGTAGGTCCAGTCCCCCTCCATCCAGGCACCCAGGCAGTAGTTGTTGTTCTCATGGAGCGCTGTATGCGGGAGCGGACACTTAGCCCGGTTACGGTCACACACAAACTTCAACCCCTCGCCCCGCTCGCACTCATTCTCCATCTTCACCGGTGGCATCTGGTTGTCGGCCTCGTAGGCCGCCCGGCCGCCCTCGTCAAACCACTCCCTGATGATGTAGCCTCCCTCCAGGGGGCAGCGCTGGTAGGAGTTGGGCGGGAGTCGCGCGGTGACCCAGTCGTCGTGCATGTGGAAGTACACCAGGGGGCTCTCTACCAGCCGCATGTAGACGTCCGCACACAGCGCCGGGGACCTCACGTGTACCGGGGACGCTAGCCGCAGCTGGATCACATTGGGGCTACGGGGGACAAAGTTAAGGCAGGTGTAGTGCACCGACTTCCCCGTCTCGTGGATGGACACCATGTACTTGCCCTCGTTGTAACTGGCCTCACACGTGTAGACGACTGTGAGTGTGTCTCGCTGCTCATTGGGGATGTAGTAGAAGACCATGTTACCCTCGTTGAATACCACCTAGATAAACGAGAGATGGATGTTAGAAACCACTTGATCAAAGAGATGAAACAACCATCTAAAATAAAGTTTTGTAAATTTTTAATACTACTCGGTAGTTACAGTTGATAGCACCCCTAGTTGCAGCAAATAGCACCCCTAGTGACAGTTAATATCACCCCTAGTTACAGTTAATATCACCCCTAGTTACAGCAAATATCACCCTAGTTACAGCAAGTAGCACCCCTAGTTACAGTAAATAGCACCCCTAGTTACAGCAAGTAGCACCCCTAGTTACAGTAAATAGCACCCCTAGTTACAGCAAGTAGCACCCCTAGTTACAGTAAATAGCACCCCTAGTTACAGCAAGTAGCACCCCTAGTTACAGTAAATAGCACCCCTAGTTACAGCAAGTAGCACCCCTAGTTACAGTAAATAGCACACCTAGTTACAGTAAATAACACACCTAGTTAGTTAATATCATCCCTAGTTACAGTAAATATAGAACAGTGATTCTGATCCGTTCTCCCACCAGAAGGGATGCTTTTAACCGACATAATTTGGTTGGTAGACGCAGAATACCCAGAAATATATGTGCAATCCTTTACTACACATTCACAGCATGTACCAGAAAGCACATATTATTATCAGACAGATTAGATAGTCACCTTTCTGTGTGAGTGGGGGAAGCGCATGCTGTAGTCAGGAGACAGGATCTTCTAGGGGTACTTGGTGCCGTATACCTCCAACGGGAACCGGCAGGGGGCAGCACTAGTACACCCACTCACCACCAGGGTCACCAGCAGCGCCACCAGCCACCACGTGACGTCATAAGACGCCATGGTGACGTCACAACATGGACGTCGTTTGTATGAAATAGTTCTAGATCACACACAGACGTGTGGTGGTCTATGGCGTCATAAATAGATGTACGGGTGCCTATGATTGGGTCGGTGGTCCACCCATGTCATCCCATGAGCTCCATGCGGTCCGGTTAGTGTGGGATGTAACTATGGAGACGGTAGTCGGAAAGTGACGTCCCAACTCAAAGAACCGGCTCAAAAGGTCCATGCAGCGAGATGCCACAGGAAGTAGAAATCTGCAGATATTTCTAAAAAAGAGAATAACCAGGCATCAGCTACACATTGTTTGAAGTTGTGCAAACCTGACTTGGCGTGATCAAGTAATGGAATATAGATGTAGGATGAACTATTAGTAAGGCCACTCAAAGAAATGAAATGGTTTCTCATCAACGTGTGCATCTAACAAATCTGGTTCTGAGGAAACGCTTTTTTTAGGCCAAGTTTTGATGAAAAACCTATTAAAGATGGACAAAAATGGTCACATATGGTACCAAATTAAAGCTAATAATGGCCAGCAATGCAGTGGTAAAGAAATAGCATACATTTTCTCCAGTTTTGAAGATCAGTCAATAAAATGGGATTTTTGGTTACAAAAATCGTATTCTTTACATTTTCGCCCGTGAGTAAAAAAAGCCTCCTTCGTCAAATTTCTCAGACTTTGGTGATGAAAAAACACTTTTTTTTTAAAGCGGCCTAAAGATGTTGTTTTTATAGAAATTTCTTGATTCAATGGACGCCACCCCATCATATATCCATAATATAGTTGATGATTGGATTTGTGTGTATCAGGAGTTCTGAGGAGGAGGGGGTTTCCTGCAGTAGCCTGGTAACAGCAGGTGTAGCTGTCACCAACACGTACAGAGTGTGTGCTACACCACATACGCTGTGAGTAAACACTGAGTACTAACACAGGTCAGGCAGATAATAGTGCGGGAGCAATTATTACATTTACTAGGTCCCGTGGGATTTTCATGGTTATGATACTTTTTTTAATAGAATCTATAGATGAAAAGGTACTGAAAAAGATAGGATACCGCTCCATTTTTTATTTTTACCATTTGGGCTATTTTTAAGCCATTCAGATTAATTGGTGTAATTATAGCTTAATGAGGCTCTGTCTCTCTAGGAAATAGAGCTATCAATTTTCCAACAACACCTACCCCCCCCCCCCCCAAAATCAAGTATAGGGAATCTTCTGGTCATGTTGGTTTTTCTGTATTGTTGATGGTTGCCTAGCAACAGGCATATTTTGCTATATATCTGTAGTAAAAGTGCTAAATACAGTGTCATTACATAGAGATGTTATGAAGATCAACTTGCAATATTCTAAGGAAGACATGCCATACAATATGCATCTAGATATGTATTGGCCCATAGCTTACCTAGCAATGGCCATATTTTGCTATGTGTGCATAGCAACAGCACCTCTAGTAACTGTATCCATACAGATTGAAGTTATACATGGCACCTTGTTCATTCTAGACTAAGGTGGTAATTGCATGAACTCTACAAAATATTAAGCGATATATTACATAGCAGCCATCATCCAAGTCTCTACACTGATCATATCTAGGCTCCAGAACTTAGTCAGTATTGGCTAACTAATCAGTCAATAGTAGCTAACCTAGTTAGACATTTTCTGGCTCCCCATACAGCCAACATCGGTTAGTTAACTAGTCCTTCTGTCAGGGTGGTCAGTACTGACCAATTTTTGGAAAGTACGGACTGTTTTCTCTTTGTTTCTATGTAAAATCCTCCCTTTAATGTGGCCACCCCTCTTGTGAGGCCACTTTTGGAAAGTCCACATTAGAGGGAGCTGACTGTATATATCAGACTAGTTAGTCTTGTATACCCGACTTCTATTCAACTATAAGTAATATTTGAAGCAGCAGGGGTAGCCGGGGGGGGGGTTATCTTTAAGGCCCTTTTTTATGTTTTTTTTATCATTTGTTTTGTGCACCATGTTAACATATAAGTCATTGCTAGCTTCTACATAAAGGACTGTTATGAAGATTAACTTGCAATATTCTAAGGTAGACATACCATACAATGTGCATCTAGATATGTATTGGCCGATAGCTAACCATTATAGTCTATGGTAGCTAACATAGTTAGTCATTAGGATACTCCAAGGAAAAAAAACAACTTTAAAATTGATGTCATAAGCTTTCCAGTGATATATTACACTTGAAGATATCAATTCTAGTTTTTGAAGAATGGCTTCATGAATATGTGTAGGCATTGCCCTATCAAAAATCCCAATAAGCCTTAAGTCTCATATTTCATCAGATATCCCTATCTTATTAGCGTAGTTATGATGAGAAGAAATATATATCATACATTTTCATTTGTTAGGTAATAGTATTCGATCTATGAATGGTAATATTATTCTGTTTTGACCATAGTACCCTCCATGAATCATTTTATCAATGGATATCTTAAATTTTTCTATTTGGAATGAAAACCATGTTTCCATGGCACATATCAACATGGACACCCATTTTGGCCTTAACACGTTTTTTTTTACATTCCAAATATAGAGGCTTTTCACTGGAAATGGAATATTTTTGTATTCCTATTATATTCTACGAAAAAAAAAGTACCCTAGAACAATTTTTAGCCTTTTTTTCCCAGGCCATAGTGGCGCCCCCTGGTGGCAAAAATCGGAACTAATCCCACACGGTGTATCCTTTCTGCTACTCACTTATATTTTCTGTGTACTCCAGGCCTGGGGAATACTTACTATAATACTGACTATAATAGTACTGACTTAGTTCTGAAGCCTAATTATTATCAGTGTAGGAACTTTGATGATGGCTGCCATGTAATATCCCGGCTAATACTTTGTAGAGTTCATACAATTACCACCTTAGTGTAGAATAAACAAGATGCCATGTATAACTTCAATCCATATGGATACAGTTACTAGTGGTGCTGTTGCTATGCATGCATAGCAAAATATGCCCATTGCTAGGTAAGCTGTGGGCCAATACATATCTAGATGCTTATTTATGGTATGTCTACCTTAGAATATTGCAAGTTGATCTTCATAACATCTCTATGTAATGACACTGTATTTGGCACTTTTACTACAGATATATAGCAAAATATGCCTGTTGCTAGGCAACCATAAACAATACAGAAAAACCAACATGACCAGAAGATTCCCTATACTTGATTTTGGGGGGGTAGATGTTGTTGGAAAATTGATAGCTCTATTTCCTAGAGAGACAGAGCCTCATTAAGCTGTAATTACACTAATTAACCTAAATGAACTAAAAACAGCTAAAATAGCAAAAATAAAAAATGGAGCGGTATCCTATCTTTTTAAGCACCTTTCAAACTATAAATATCAGTTGAGAAACTACCATAACCACGAAATTCCCACGGAAATACAGTTGCCCCCCCACTATAAGGGGCAGATCACGTGTAGAACATTACAGGTATATAGACAGAGCTGCACGCTAAAGTCACGGAGGCAGTGGTTATTGCACGAGTGGTGCCTGTTCCATATTGCACGCTGGCCGCAGGCCTAGTGTAATATGGGACAGGCACCCTGAGTGAAATAACCAATGACAAGTTCACTTTTAAGTGCAGCTCTGTATTCATTACAGGGTTTATCAATCTAAAATAGATATGTAGTCTATGTTTATTTACTTCCAGTGTTTGTTTACTTCTGTGATGTTTGTTTACTTCCGTGGTGCCGCGATTTTGAAATCCGATTTTTAAACCCTTGGCAGCTAAGCGACCCCATAGCAACCCCATAGCGGCCTCCTACTTCCCTTGGGAACGTGAAATACGACCACGGCGTGCAATACGGCCTAGGGTTATTTCACGCTCCTCTGGGGAATGGCTCTCTCATTGCTTTAACATTGACAGTCCGTATTTACCATGAAATAAATAGACAAAGGTGCACGAGTTTTGGGTCTGTTGCTGGGTTATGTCACGCATTGACCCTCGGGCCGTATTTCACGAGGCCAGAGGCCAAGTGAAATGCGGCCCGAGGGTCAATAAATGAAATAACCCGCCAACAGACCAAAAACGAGTATGCCTTTGTGTTTATTTTTTATCTTTTTCGATTCAAATTAAATCATTGGGGCCTTTAGGGAGGTTGAGAGGTTAAAATAGCTTTTTTTCTACCCTGTTCAAATGTAAACAAACCGCCATTTTTGATGACGGCACAGGCCGTGAAATAATTAAGAAGGTTATTTCAGGTTATTTGTACTCGCCCACTTTTAAATCACGAGCATTATTGCACCCCCCCCCACCTCCCAGGGAGTGACAAGAGACCCACTGGGTGAATACAATTTATTAATTATATTTTTGTGGATAAGATTATGTTAAATACACACATGTTATAAAATGACAATTTTTAATAGAATTATCAATGAAATACACCCTAATGATAATATTGATAATTGTGAAGATAAGACATTTACAGTGGGTTTGTTGAAAATGTCCAATAGCTGATGTGGTGAGCCTTAGTTTCCTATAAATACAGCCATTTCATGTATCAATGAAAAAGGGAAGTCACGATCACACTAGATAATGAAGGCATACCTCCTGAATGTACCTATGTGTCTGCAGTCTTTATAGAAAAGGCTAATATTAGGAGATGCTTCAGCAAATGGCGTGTGGCTTCCTTAGAATGTTAATCTTCCAATTTTCTCTAATAATCTCCAAAAAAAGAATAAATCGTTGATTCCAGGCCCGCAGGTCTTGGTCCAGGCCGATGGATCTCTGGAGCTTGAAAAATTATTGTCTACCCCAGTTATTTAACGTTATATAACATTTCTCTAAGGCTCCTCACTATGGCGTAACGTTATATACAGTTTTAGAACGTTATTTTGACGTAAAATAACGTTTTTGTGTTAGCTGGGACCACTACCCTAATCGTAAAATCAAATTTAAAAATTTCCCTGAGCCTGCGGCCCCCAAACCCCTATTTGAAACTGCCTCCAGTCATCACGCCTCGGGAGCTGCCCCTCCCCCGACCCTATCCGCCCTGTGCCGTCTGTGCCAATGATTTTTTTTTTTCTGGTTTGAAACAAATTAATTCATTTTCATGATATTCGATAAATTTGTCTTGAGTTACAGAAGAATCACGTTGGCATTTCCAGGGACTTTTATATAATATGATATATGACTTATAGTAAGATATGTGATTTTACATCAATTTGATAATATATTCATGACTTTTAACCAAGGGGGTCCATTCTGTGACATTGTCACTGGTGTTAAGTACATTGCAGTGCACTATAAAATCTACTGCATTTTTGCATTTTAGCATGCTGTGTTTATTTCATGTGTTTCAAAATAGCTTTGGATATCTTTAATTAAGTGAGGAAGAACCATGGTTTATGTCGCTGTTTTTATTTCTTGTACGCTCACAGGACGTCACAAGTGTTGTGGCACCATCTAATAAACTCATTATGGAAATGTGGCATAAATGATATAGGCTATATGACTGATCTCTCTCCCTTTCCTGAGGATTTCATGCAGCTATGCCTACAACCTCAGAAAGGTGAGAGTCATTGTCGCTAAAACTACCCTCACCTGAGGATCAGGCAGGGTAGTTTTAGCGACAATGACTCTCACTTTTCTGAGGTGAGGGTAGTTTTAGCGACAATGACTCTCACTTTTCTGAGGGTGTAGGCTGCTGACTAGAACTAGGTGAAGAAGAACTTACCACTTAAGTCATGTAGACATACACAATAACCCGCCCCTCTCACCAGCTGCCAATCTGTATGGTTCTACAATGGCCAGTCAGGATATACTGTAGAATAAAGCTGTAGGTAATTATAAATGGTTTTAGCCATTCTCCCTCCTGGAATCCAGCCACTCAGAATTCTTTCAAATCAAGCATAATCTGAAACTAGCAAATCCTACATGTACAATCCTATATTGTTAGAATACACTAAAACCCACATCATCTTAGAATGTACTGACATGGACCACTAAATCTATTTGAATATCTCTTTTTTTTTCAAAATCGTATTATACACTGCATAAATATTGACATTTAGTAAATATTGCACTGCTTAAAGTCACCCAATAAGTATAGAGCCGCTTAAATAGCCTTTCCTCGGCAATTACCGAACTAGAAATTACCTCAGGACTGACTTTAAGCAATTTAAATGTTTTTCTTAAATGCCAACGCTCATGCAGTGATAACTAAGTTTGTGTGTATTGTGGGGTGTATGAATGTCCCTACAGCCCATACACATATAGAAGTAGTCTAATGATATTCAAATCAAGTTGACATGGTTAATTGATTTACCTTTTTCTAATTTATCAAGAACCCCACTGTATCATCCATGTATTATATGTCATCTATGTATGTCACGTACAGTCCGTACACGTGTAGACTGGGGTGTGAACCTGTGTTTTAGTCGTGTTTATTCTGCTGACGACAAGACGTAATAATACACCGCTGTGTTTATGACATAAGGTAAACACGGGGCAGGGCAGGAAACAACCCCGGCTCCTCTACCCTGATGTACACCGTACCTCCCCTCCCACACACCTCTCATATTGGTACCTACACTCTGGATGCTGACTGGTGACAACCTCTGCTACAGGATTTACACTGCATGAATTATCTGATTTATGCAACTTCAAGTAAAATTCAAGTTGATTATTACTCTAATCTGAAACAAAGTTGCTTAAGGGAGTGGTCATTTTTTAACAACAGGGGGGGGGGGTGGTGGATTTGGGGGAGGGGGCAAAAAGATTTGAACCCCTGGAAGAGGAGGACTAAAAACATTTGGACCCCTCCTGAAGGGGGACCAAAAGAATTGCACCCCTTTTTAGCGAAAAGGTCGGCACATTACTATAACTCAAAGGGGTCGGTCACACTCAAATTCAACATGCCTTGGGGGAGAGGACTGAAATAATTTCAACACATCCCGTGGGTGGAACCTAAAAAATCTGACCCGCTCACGCAAAAATCCACACCCTCCCCCCCCCCCCCCGCCGTTGTTCAAAAATGACCGCTAAAATTGCTTCAAGCTTTGGGAAGAAGGCCATCAATCAACTTTAATTTTTACCTACAGCTGCTTAAATCGGATGGTTCGTGTAATGTAATATGTGGGGACATAATGCAAATGGTATTTGAAAGCTGAATACATATATACTGTTTCTAAAGCAAAATATTTAGACTAAATGTGTATATATTTTGAACCGAATTAAATCAGTCCTGATGAGAATACCTTCAGATAAATTGAGTAAATTGCAATTGTTACATATGCCAAACTTATTTTGATCGCCCCTCTTGAATTCTTATAGTTTTGATTTAACCAATCTAGGCTCACCTGCTGTATTTGACTGCCTCGTCGTCTTTACACGTTAACCAGTGCTATATAGCAGCAACCAGGTGTAAGTATGTGTTGTCCATTGGGGCATACTATATACCTCACACTGCTCATTTACCATTACAACCAGGGCCTACTTAGAGGGGATATTTACAATGCAATTACTCCATACTGCATCAACATTGATAAAGTTAATAGGGTTAATATATTCCTTACCTTGTGAGTGTGTCAGGTCCTCCTCCTCATGTCTCCTGGAGCTGTGTGCAACACGACAGGGGTCTACAAGGGTGGTGTGGTGGGAGGGGGCGGGAGGAAGCATCCAGAAAAAGTATACCCTAGGGTTGGACAGGGTAGGGGGTGGGGAGGGCTAGCTGCTTAGAGCGGGAAGAACATGTGGATATTGAGATAACGGTTTCCTATAACTTTCATGAAACTCACAAAAGAAACTCATAAAACTCACAAAGAAACTAGAATAATGATCATTTATTTCAAGCATACAATGCAATACATATGCAGAATTATCAGACGTCCCTGTGTGTGTGCGGGGGGGGGGGGTGGGGGGGTGGAGTCACGTTTTGTCCACAGGCCACAAAGTGTCCACAGGTCAACGAAAGATACACGTTGGTGCTGCTAAACTGAATTGTATTTTCACGTGGAGTATAATTTCTTTGCTCCATGGATGTGTTCACCATACAGGCAACTTTAGGACCTAGACACTAAATATCAGTTACAGTTTATTATGGTATAATTGTAGGGTACATCTTATTCTATTATGTACTATGTATCACCAGGCCGGGAGATTCAGTCATCTAACGATATCTCTGTTAATGAACTTACTAGAACTAATGATAAACCTTGCAAATGTTTTGTCTGAAGAAATAAATAAAGTTTCTACAAAATGTTTGATAATGGGTGTGGACACTTTGTAGCATGCAGACTCCACACCGGGGACAGGGGAGTGGGGCTGTAGTCTGGGAGGCTGTGTTGATTCTTGGGCCATTGACACCCTCCCCCCCACACTCTCTCTCCTCCATCCTGGGACCCTAACCCACGGAGGAAATCCCTCTCTGAGGGGTCAACATCTCCTACACTGAAAATCAATAGGTTGAAAGGGTTAGTCAGTACAGACTAACCTAGGTTGGTCATATGAGTGTTAGTCACAATGGCAAAGTTATACTCAAAAATGACCGAAGGGTCAGTCAGTAGTGGCTAACTTAGGTTCATCATTCATGTGTTGTATTTGTATACCACTAGTTGGTGCCACCTGTGATGACCACTCAGTGGCTCCTCCTAAAAAAATAAAAAGACTAAGGCGGGTTAGTCAGTACTGACCAACCTGATAATAATAACTAATCTAGGTTGGACTAACTGAGTTAGGCACTAGTGACTGAGAGATTGGTCGTATAGGGAGCCTAGGAATATCAGTGCACTGAAGAGATCCCTCTCTGAGGGGTCAACATCTCCTAGCAGAGGCATTACTTTTCCTAACACAATAAAGATTTAGCCTCAAAGTCAGTTGTATAAAATATATTGTATACAGTAGCCTCAGTGGCTAAGTAGAGAGAGGTTCACGCGTTCCTCACTGAGACTTGTTTAACAAGGCGAAACCCAGAACGAGTGTTTCTTTGAGCTTTAATATTTCATGTTATCGTTTGTCAAAATCCCACTTAATTGACAGAAATGTTTGATTATGAGTACCGTAAAACCTTGCGTATAAGGCTAACTCTTATAAAAGCTGCATCCTGACCTATAGAGAGATCTGATTATGGTGGCCTTTAGTACTGTACCATAGTAAAAGAAACTCCTGAATAAGCTGCACCCTTATCCTGGCCCGAAGCTATAAGCCGCACCGATCTGATTCACATACTAGCTGCGGTTATACGTGAGGTTTTACACTATAGGTCACTCTGTTAAATATGGACAGATTATGAAATAAAGATGGCAGTCACAGTACAGAAAGGTATTCTGATAAAGTGGGGCCAGCTCTGGTGACAGAATGCCGCTCCCCTATAGGTCACGAGGAAGTAATTATTATTCCTCTATGTTTCTATATAGCATAATGCACAAAATTAGCCATACACAAATTTTGACCATAGTCTTAGCCCTTGTCTGAAACAATCCCTCACACACAATGTTTCAGCCTCAATAAACGGGTTGACCATGAAAATATCAAAAAAGTCACTTTTATCCACAGCCCAGTGGGCACAGAACGTTGAATCAACATTGATAGATGGTTGTCAAGGTTGATTCAATGTTGATACAACATTGATTCAACCTCAAATTGTATTTTGTGCCCACTGGGAGGTAGTCCCATTTTGCCCTGTTTTGGGCCTAATTTCGACCTCTGGCCACATCAGTTTTTGCATGCCTCAGAAATTCCCCAACCCTTTACATAGCATAAAACTACATGTGTTTTCTATACAAAGGGTATTTAGGAACACCTGTGAATTTTTTCACAGTTTTTGCCATTTTTGTTTCATCTGAAATATAACCCAATCAGCAGCCAGAACACCCTTCAATGCGGACCAGAATACCATATGACTCGGTAGATGGTGCCATTTACTTCCACGTGACCTGTAACGATAAAACGGGTGGGAATTTGTTCCCTGGACCAGCACATACTGTTGGTGATGTGAGGAGGCAATAAAATGCAGGACAGCCTGTATGGTGTATGAGCTACTCCCTGGTGTGAACAGAACGAGAGATGCATTCTGCGCAGAGGGTGGGTCAAGAATCTCTCTCTGTTCACTTCAATTCTCCAGCGGAGGTGTTCACTCTCCTCACCAATATTGGCTTAGAATCTATTGCACACGTTACCACACATTAGCTGCACCACGTCTGTAGGCGTGTAGAGAGTACATTCCTCCGTCTCTCTCTGCCCAGAATGCTGCAGCTGGTCCTGTTGCTGGTATGAGTGTGGTGCCCCCTGGTGGCTGGTGAGGCAACTAGACATGATATCTATAAGAGGCTGTGTCTCACGAGAACAGGACAATGTAAACGTCTTTGACCGGGTGTCATCTCTGACCGGGTGCCATCACCGGGCTATAAATTACTAATTTAAAGTGTTATAACATCCGTTAACCTTTTCAGCCCATTTATATCTTCATCTGCCCTAAATAAACTGTTTTCTATCACGCCGGTCAAAGATGGCACCCAGTCAAAGAGGGCACGCGGTGAGAGACGTTTACATTGGCCCGATCTCGTGTTCACCTGAACCACATGTATCTCAAATATGCTAGAGTAGTGACAAGCATAGTTCATTTCAAAATACATGTGGCCTGTGGTATGTGTAATGTCCTATTTGAAGATATTTTGAAGGTTGAGTCGAGGTGTATAGCGAGGGTCTATTTTGAATATACCAACATGTCTTAGGGTTATTTCTTTTCAATCTACAACTTGTTTACAATCCACAACAATAACAAATATAAGTTTAATAAAAAAAGGAAAAAAAACATCCATGCCATAAAGCTTTTACCCCCTCTTTCCAGTTGAGAAAGAAACATCATTTTATGTCAATATTAGGGACCTTAAGCAACTCGTGCGTAGGCCGTAAGACATGATCACATACGCAGCCGCGAAGATAGAGACATTGCACAACAACATACAGACTCACAAATAAAATGTCAACCAAAATTACTTTTGGTTTAAACATGTTGGATCGCTTTGCAGTAAAGAGAATAAAAGCTTTTAAGTCAAATTCATAAGTCACAAAACCTTAGCTATAGCAGCCTACCCAATAAAGTTGCACAACGTTTCTCAATGGCTCCTTATTATGGCAAAACGGAATATAACGTTAAGAACGTTATTTTGACGTAACAAAACGGGTTTTGTTAGCTGGGATAGAACAGTGTTTATTACCCCATATATAAAACGGCATTAGTTGGCACCAGCGAAGCACCCCATTGAAATAGCATTGAGGACTCGCCGGGAACAGATAAACCAAAAGAGGCTAGATAAAACTATGTTTTTTTTTCCAAAGCTAACTCGACCATTGTCCCCATTTTTTTTCTTTCGCCGAAGGCGCTGGTTAACATTTAATAAGGGGTGGCTAATGGTACGTTGGTTGAGTCTGTTAAACAATAGGGAGGTACACCAATATCGTGGTTTTAGTTTCATCTTTCTCCTTCAAGTGCCGTCTGCATAGGTTCTGGGAAGTACACTCTGCTAGAGACCTGGTTGGACTGATGCACCTCTCTGATATGTTGACGCATACAGCGAGGCGTCACTCCCGCAGCATAGTCTCTGTGGTGTAGTGATGTAGATAAGAAGTAGCCTGTCTTTATAATCCACTTTGTAGCTAGGAAAGAAATATCATTTCATGTTGACAATATACTGTACCGTAAAAGCCGAGTCTAGTACTCAAGTCAGATCACCAGATTGCAAGTTAGGCTTGGTATGCAAGGTCTTACGGTAATAACATTAACGTTTATCTTTAGTCTTGATGCCTCGTAAGTATATTCAAGTATTAGCACATTAAAATTACCCCCCCCCCCGACACACACACACACACACACACAGTCTAAACGAAAATCTGCCGAAGACTGGCTCAAATCCTGCTTGTCCGGCAGAACATCAATGTTTGCCGGCCCCAACGACTGCCTGTGATCCTGGTCTACATGCTAGTTTTCACCCGTTGTAAATCAGACCATTATTAAGGTTTCTAGACAGTAAACTAGAAGGCCTAAGTATTTTGTAGAAAGTTACTCAAAATTATACAAATTGTTATCATCAAAACGATATGAATATGAATCTCATCATCACTTCCGATGTAAATTTTAGCATAAGATACTACATTTCTAAATACAATCATTTCCTCTGGCTAGCTGGGCCTGCTAACATTTAGCCGGGCCTCCAGAATAACAAAATCTGCAGGACCGAATAACCTGCAAGGTGGAAAACCTTTCATATAGACTACACACGCACAATCTCTAACAAACCTATTAAATCCTATCAAACCCCCTCTCTTGCCTTCAATTAGATTTTCCCTTCTACCCTGACAGTGTTTATTGCCCATGGTTTACTCTCTGACAGGCGTAAATGCAGGACTCCACTGACTGCCAGACAGTGCAGGGTTATCTTACAGAGTTAATCCCAGAGTAGAGGTGCGTCTGTCAGCACCAGGTAATGTACAGAGATAAGGACCTGCCCCACGTGCTCCACATACCTGCTACATACCTGCTAAATGCTGCTTACGGCTGTGTCTCACGAACCTGGGCCAATCTTGTTGTCTATTACCGGGTGCAATCTATGACCGGGTGCAATCTATGACCGGGTGCAATCTATGACCGGGTGCAATCTATGACCAGGTGCAATCTATGACTGGGTGCAATCTATGACCGGCTTGAGAGAAAACGGTTTATTTAGGGCAGATGTAGATAGAAATTGAAATAAAATAAGTAATATAAAGTCTTAAAACACCCATTCACATTTTCCACCATTTACATCTTCAGCTGCCCTAAATAAAAAAAAGAATTTCAAGCCGGTCATAGATTGCACCTGGTCATAGATCGCACCTGGTCATAGATTGCACCTGGTCATAGATTGCACCTGGTCATAGATGCTTGAATGCAGCACTCTCGAGTTACTCATCAGGACTGCATTGCTGCATCATGACAACAAATGTCATCTTTTAGCAACATGTGTCCTTAAAGGGTTAATGGAGCCTGCCACACTGAGACCCCATCCCACCCCGTCCAACACCACTAGACCCACTTTCCAGGTCCGCGGTCCATGGTCAGTGCTCATCAACTAGCTGTCACCTAGTTATCAAGTCTTGTTTCATCAAACACGATAGTTTTGTTGCAAAACGCAATGAGCACCATCTCTGAATTGAAGCATAAAGTGTTTTATTCAAAGATACCCTGGGGCAATAATAATGATTCGGTAACAGAATGTAAACTAAGGGCCCTACTGACATGAAGAGTGGATCATTTTTGGAAAGTTGTTTCAGGATTGCAACTTACCGTCCTTAACCCATAGTTTTGTCAGAATTTGTTTAAATTTTTTTCAATGGCTCTTTTTGCGTTTTGCAACAAAACTCTTTATATGTATCTAACACTAACATTACAGAATTACATTCATTTTTGTTTACTTTTTATTGTTTTGACAGTACATTTGAGATTTTTTCAGGATATATGCAGTTGATGCCAGAATATAAGATGACAGGTTATGAGCTATTGTCAAGTTACATCATTATTTATAACAGAATCACCAGCTGACCCCCTATCAATTAGTAAAAACATAACAAGTAGAAAAATACAAAACTGATCACATATATAATAACATTCAGCCGGAATAGTAATAGTTATAGTTTAATAATCGTTATAAATAGTGGAAATGAAATATTGATTACATCTATCAGATAATGGGGTGCAATGTATTAAACAGACTAATACATTTCAATCTATATATCAGAATGGTACATCATTATTCCCAGCAGATATATCGGTATATGCATTCTAGTAAAACGTAAAAGATACCAGTATGTATATACATTTGGGTATTGCTATATCAGCAGTGTATGTTATTTATATGTTTTTAACTTGGCTTATAAACATTTGTCTATAGCCGTAAATATATCACAGGAGTCAATAGCTTATGAAGTGGTCATTCTCTAACAAGGGGTGTGGCAGATTTTTGTGGGGTTTGTAAACTTCAACCTAACCCTAGGGATCTGCTGTGTAGAAGAATGTTGACCAACACGCACCCAACTTTGAAGAGAACTCCCCCCCCCCCTTTTTTTTGTTGAGAATTATTCTACACCAAATCATTTACACTGTCCCAAAAACATAATGCACCACTCAATCCCCTGTTGTCCAAATGGTGAGAAAAACAATTCTGCTTCCAGAGATCACTACCACCGGTCTGTAGTCCAAAATGTCCCCCCCCCCCCCTTACTGACTCTGTTTATGCAGCATCAGACAGCTTGGTTAACAGAGTACTGAGACAAGGAGGGTGCCGGCAGACAGAGTGGTGTAGAGGTTGTGTCTGTAAGATAACACAGATAAGGTAAAAGTGCTAAGTGCAGGGGGAGGTGAAGGTGAGGTCAGACTACTGTCAGCTGGTCATGTAGGGACTACTCAGCATCCAGACACCCACACACTTCTAACATAGGACATGTGCCTTTACATTCAGTGTACATCTGTAATTAAATACAGTCTCTTATAACGTCTCAGAGGGTCCTGTGACCTAGATCGTATGGTCTGGGACACACAGACAGACATACCTCCATGTGCCGTTTATCAGCCACACCGTGGCCGTTCATGACCCAGTGTGCCTTATTTGGGCATGGGGCTGGGCGATGCTACTCGCCAGAGGCCGAAGGCCTCTGGTAGTATACATAATACATTCGAGCCATGCAATTAATATCTTATCAACTTTTAGAATTGTTATCACATTTCACATACAGAATTAAATGTGTCATCACAAAGTCTTAACTTTTCTACATCTCAACCATCCTATTGAATCTTTTATCACATTGATATAAAAAACATGATGACATTGATAGTGTGAAATCCTAACCTTCGTAAAGCTTTCCGATATCATAGGGTGATATTGACAGTGTTTGAGTGCATGATAGATGTAGATGAATCAGTAACTTAGCCTTATGTTGCCAAGGTAGCATATTAATGCTAATTAATGAGCTTTCCCATCAGGATGACTCCATTATGTCCTACATACTTGGACAGCACAATAGTGCAGTTGCATACATTAATCTTAAAATTGCCAAATTTCAATTGTATCTCTTTTAACCAAACCGACCCAGTTTGGTAACCTTTTGTTAAATAGAATTCACTCAATAATGTCACACAGTTCTCTTTCCTGGACTACCATGAGTAATATGGGCACTACTCACTGCAGAATTTCACTTAAAGATGAATCATCCCAAAATGAATAATGAGAGGAGATACCAGTGGAAGGTTTGTGATGATTGTGCTTCCTGGTTCCCTGTAGTGGTTGTGTCGGACACACCCTGGTGTAAGGAGAAGGGCGGTGTTGGTTGTCGGTACAGTCAGGGATGGTTTACACACTCAGGGAGTAGTTAATGTCTCTAAGTAGTATCTGCTTACTCTACACACTAACCTTACACTTATACACATACCCCAGCCTATATACACAGCCTGCTACAGGGAATACTTCTCTTCTCTTTTTACATACAATATGTAAGGTAGAAACTATTTTGCTAGTACACTGGTAAACGCTAAGTGATACCATCAAGTTTGCTTCTGAGAACCAGATTACATCTGATCACAGGTGATGACATGTTGCATATCTCTCTGATTACTGGATATTGTAGGCTACATATGCTATACAGACCAGGTGGGTGATGAATCTAATTGATGACAGTGACAGTGAAGAGGCATTGGTCACTTTATAGAGCCCAGAGCAAACTTTGCTTTTACAAATATACGGAGCAATGAAAAAAAACATCCTTTACACTGAATGTGGCTTCTGTCATGGGATCTGACACATTTTCCATTTACATAGTATTTATACTGAAGTTATAGAGCATTTCATACTTACATATGTATAAATGAATACAAATTCTTTAATGACAACTTATAATATTGATCATCAAATTTGATAAGTTGTCAAACTCAGATCATGAACCAATACTGCACAAGGGTTCATTTAGATCACATATCTTCCACCAATGCTAACTATGGAAGTGACCTGGGTTACAAAACTAATTTGTCACGGTTAAAGAACCAAATACATAGTGACATCAAAGGATATGTTCATGCAGAAATGCACCTCTACAGATCAAGCTGAATATGTTGGTGAGGTAAACCCTTATAGATTATCTCTAGGTTTACACCAGAGTCTGGTAGCCTTTGAGATTGTGACCCAACTGAACCTGAACCTAAGTTCTGTGTCTTGCATAGGTCGCGCTCTGTCCCATTCTGCTCTCTGTACAAGCTATTTGTCTGTCCTTGCGTCCCAATATCAGGGTTTTGCACACCATTCAGCCTGCCCTGTAGGCCTTTTTGCCTTTCCTGCAGGGTTCCCTGCCTGTCCTGCAATTCACATTGATGTCCTGACAGATCAACTTGAGAACCCTGTGAGCTGCTCTGCCAGCTCTGCTCACTTGTATCCTGGCCCTGTATCTTGATCCCCCATGCCTTCAGCTTGCCTGACAGCTTGTCTGGAGTAGGCAGGGCCTTATGTAGCTCTATCTGCTTGGTTTGCAGTTTAGCCTCCCGGGCCTCCAGCTTGGCCCGCAGTTTGGCGTGTAGTTTAGGAGAGTTGGCCTGTAGCTGAGTGTCCCCAGCCTGTAGCTTAGCCTCCCTGGCCTCCAGTTTGGCATGTAGCTTAGCTGAAGTGTAGTAGAGCCGGAAGTTGTTGGCCATGATGGGTATCGGGAGGCCTGTAATGAGCATGCCTGACACGGCACACAGTGCACCCACCACATACCCACCTGCCGTCTGTGGTATACTGTCTCCATACCCCACTGTTGTCATGGTGACCACCGACCACCAGAACCCCATGGGTATAGAGGGGAAGGTGTCGGGGTGGTGGAGCTCAGCGAAGTATATGGTGGTGGAGAATATAATCACTGCTATACTGAGGAGTAACGTGAGTAGCAGCATCTCAGGGCTGGAGGCCTTGAGTGCTAGGAACATGACGCGCAGGCCCCGGTAATGCTTCATGAGCTTCACGATACGGATAGCCCTGAAGATGGAGGTGAAGGTGAACACGATGTAGTTAATGGTCAAGTCGTGCTGCAGCCACAGCCGGGTGTCCACGAGGCTGACCACCGAGGCAGCCGTGGTGGGAAGCACCGCCAGGACGTCGATCACGTTGAAGAAGGACTTGAGGAAGGACCTCTTGTAGGGACAGACCAGGAAGCGGAGCAGCAGCTCGACACCAAAGAAGACGGAGGCGCCGTGGTTGATGTAGAACATGGCGGGGTGCTGCACGGTGCTCAGGTACATGACCAGCTTGGGGTTCTTGTACACCAGCGGGTTGGACAGGTTGTACGACGGGTCGATGCTGGACGCGGATTGGTCACCGCCTGTGGACATGTTGTAGGACTGGTCGCTGGTGGGGACAGAGGCTTTACTGTCAGCTGGCACCCGGAAGTCAGGCAGAGAGTCCAGACACACCACCATCACTGATGTGAGAAGCAGCAGCACAAACAGCAGCGCCCAGATCTACAAAAACAAGACATATAAGTTTAGGTTACAAGAACATCAAGTATAGTGTCAGGTTAAAACAACATCAAGTATAAAGTAGCACTAACAGCAACACCGCAATCTGGAAATAAATAAAGAGAATCAAACATATGTTCAAACCCAGTAGACAAAAAACGTTGAACAACATTATATAATGTTTCTCTACGGCTCCTTATTGTGGCAAAACGTTATTTTGACTAAAAAACCGTTATTTTGATGTAACATAATGTATTTTTGTTAGCTGCAGGCCCTATGGGACCGGGTGGCCTACAGGAGTGTATGAAGAGATTTCTAGGAGAATATGTCTATTTTGTACAGTCATGTTATATGTTGTTGGAAAGAGAAAGTCACAAGGAAATCAGCCAGACTTGATTCATATGTATTTGACTAAAAATAGCTGGTCCCATGTCATCAAAGGGCCTAGTAGACATGAAAAGCAACCAGTTTTACTTTTGAATGAAATGGTCACCAGATGTGCCTTGAAAGGGAGTTAAACTTAGGTCTTCTGGACTGTGAGAGCACTGTCCTAACCATTACCCTATATTGGACACAATGCGTGTCCCGGTAAGACCAATTCACAATACCTACACCCTGCTTGTATCCTAATCCCGGCCATGAGATTTGGCTAAGCTGATTGCTGGGAGTATTGGGAATAGACCTAGAACCAGTGGAGATGGCGCTGTCCACTGATAATCTTGCTAATATGGGATAGATGGCACCTCTATCCACATACAGCTGGCGGCTGGTGATTAAGGCTGCTGTGATATCTGCCCCCTGTCTCCTCACTCACTGACCGTGTCGCCACCTGGTGGGGCGGCTGGTTATACATCACCACACATGTAGCTGTACTGTCTACACGTGTAGCAGGGCTGGTTATATGCCACGAGTGGGTCCTGATATATGTTATACATCTATAACACTGTCACATTTATACCTGATTGAGTATATACTGCTGCTGATGTCTCCACAGGTAGTTAATACTCTGGTCTACTTAATCTACCAGCTAACACAAGGTGCTGTCACATTTATACCTGATGGAGTATATAGACAAAGGTTCATGAGCTTTAGTCTGTTGACAGGGTTATTTCACGAGTTGAAGTGGGGGCTGTATTTCACGAGGCCGTAGGCCAAGTGAAATGCGGCCATCCCCTTCAACAAGTGAAATAACCTTTCAACAGACTAAAACAAGTGTGCCTTTGTGTTTATTTTTTTATTCAAATTTTCAAAACTATGATAGGGGGAGGCCTAAAATGACATTTTCCATGTCGTTTATATGTAAACAAACCGCCATTTTGATGACGTCACAGGCCGTTAAATACGGCGATGGGTTATTTAACAGGGGGTGTGTAATACGGCCTTCCTTGGTTAAGTCAATGGCACGGCCGTATTCCATAAAAAATAAATACCCAGACTGCTGGTGCCTCCACAGTCCTCTAGTCCATATCATCACACTTAATGGTCTTGTATGCTACAGGGGTGCACAGCCAATTTCAAGAAAATTAAGATGAATGAACTTGTCTGACAAACGACTTTTCACCCTCCAAATAACTTCATTCATCTCATTTGTCTACAAGATGAATTCATTTCTAATATTTTTGAAATGAGACAATTGTTCTTGACAGTGTACTCAACCTAGAGTAGCTTCAGCTTTATTCCAGGCTGTGTGTATACTGCACACTTAGAGGGAGGGCGTTTGTGAACATCAATAAGGCTCTTTTTGAGTGACAATTGAAATATGTTAATCATTTTGCCCTCTTTATTTTGAAACCAATCCATTATATACATGTCACGCGCAATATCGTGATTTGCGCAATATCGGAACTCCTACATGATTATAAAATCTATTATAAAATATATCAGTGTACCCCTCAAACAGAAAAGTAGGGCAAGAAATGTACCTGCAAGGCCATTATTTTGTATCATTTGGGGCCCAGGCAGCCAAAGCCCCAATGTTTTATCACAGCAGAGGCATTTCAGCCACACCATATTCACAGCTACATACAGGTGTGAGATGTGTGTGTGTTCTCCCTGACTGTTTTCACACCTCCAAGATGCAGTACAGCATCCTCAAACATCATTAAAATATATATTTCTATCCTCTACCTGTAGCTATAATAAAAACAGGTAGATATTCTGGAACTGTACAATCTAACTATGGTGCAATTCCGGAATTGCCCTGCTCAGTTCCAGAATTGTACCTGGGCAATTCCGGAATTGGGACGGTTCCTATTCTGCGCCTGACATATGTCTACATTCATCTTTTTGTTAATGTTACATATTTCCCCCATTTTTGAATTCAAACTAAAATAGTCTCATTATGTTTAAGGCCACAGTAGGTGTCTTTATCATAATGAATCTGAATTTGTCTAAACAAATTTACGCAGGTAGGAAAATAAACAAATTTGGTTGCTATTGTGGACACAGTCTGATAAAGTTCTATTTGCAGAATGATTTAAAGTTGAGAACTTAAAAGTGAACAAACTCATTACAATGTCCACCCATCATGGTAAGCAGACAGCCACTCAGTCAATAGGCAATTTGCTGACTGCTTAAAATGTTGGTAAAACCCTCACAGTAGCAGCAGAGCTGTGGTGTGGTGATTTACAACAACCGGAAGTGGCTGTCATGAAGTGTAACAATGTCTACACAAAGCAGCAGACAGAGGTCAGGCATGTTTACATAGGTGGTCATTAAAGTTGATTCTTTATTCTTGGTAACATCCTTTCATTTGTTACAGCAGTCACTGCTCACACTAAACCTGTATACTGGTATACCTGTATAGCCACATTATATGATGCTGACCTAAGTGAATTCAATATTAAGACAAAAAACCTGTGTATGAGAGGAGAGTTAGAGAGGTAACATTGCAGAACCCTTTTTGTCCTGAATCCAGAAAATTCATCAGGCTTTTCAGACAATATTTAAACATGCAGACCCAAATACCACAACTCCTAGTTATAATTGAACAATTGTGAAAATGTATCAAATAAAATCACTTGTGTAAATAAACTACATTGAAGTGAGAATACTGCGGCTAGGTTCACAATTAGTGTTGCACTTGGTTCCACTACTGCTATCTGTGACTCCACAATGCTGGTGGGATAAATGCTCTATAGATACCAGATAAACAAGCAGGAGGCAGAAAGATAAGGACGCACAGACAGACAACTAATGGAGGACTGCTGTCCGTACACGGAGGGGTGAGACAAATCATTATAGTGTTACATGACCAGTTGTGGGAACGGCACATAGAGAAGTACTATACAAGCAGTCTTAGCAGCACACAGAAAAACATACCGTAAAAGCACGGCTATGAGCCTAATTCTATTGTATTGTCTTATTTCTATATAAGCCGAATTTATGTCCTAAAACTCACATTTGGCTTATAGGCGGGGTTTTGACAAAATAGATATGGAAAATGACCTGGGAAAAAGGAGATAGTGATAACTATTTAACATACATTTTATCTACGTTTTTAGCTGACCTAAAATTCATGTGGTATATAATATTTAGCTCAAGGTATCGTACCTTTAATGTAAAAAAGTATCAAAATTTGTTTAAAAGTGGATTGGGATAGGCGTTCATATTGAGCTTAAATACCCCCAAGATTTAAAAACTTGGGGGTCGGCTTATAGGTGGGGTTTTCTAAATTGTCAAAATAATTTCAAATAAGCCGAATTTTTGTCCTTGAACTCACTTTCGGCTTACAGGCAGGGTCGGCTTATAGGTTGCGTTTTACGGTAGTAAAATGCATTCAAAAGCATTATAAGAGAACATTATCTGTTATCAGAATGAGATGTTTACTCACACATTATATAGATCAGCAGGTTAATGGACTGACCAATGGAACACCACAGTCAGCACTGTGGGACTGTCATAGTGCACTCTATTTTAGAGTGTACCTCACATGGTTGTGGGTTTATACAATAGAGCATATGGTGGTGACACGCCATGGGCAGACTTAATTAAGGTGTGTAGCTGGTACTGGTAGGGGGCTTAATTAAGGTGGGCAGCTTGTATTGGTAGGGGGGTTTAATTAGGGTGGGCAGCTTGTATTGGTAGTGAGGGACTTGATTAGGGGGGGGAGCTTGTATGGCGAGAGCGACTTAATATAAGATGTCTAGCTGGTATTGATGAGAAGGATTAGATAAAGGTGATGAGGTGACATTGGTAGAAGGGACAGAGTTGGGGCTGGTATTGGTAGGTGAAGGACCAGAACAAAGTTCGGACTGCCCAGCTAACAAAAAAACGTATTTCTACGTCAAAATAACGTTTTAAACTTTACATAACGTTATGCCATACTAAAGAGCCTTAGAAAAACGTTGACATATAACGTTATATAACGTTATAAAATGGTGTATAACGTTATTTGTTTACTGGGTGGTTGTGCTCGGGGTGACAAAATTAAGGTTTACCAAGTATTGGCAGGAGGGGAATTAATTAAGATGGGGAGCTGGTATTGGTAGTGAAGACTTAATCAAGGTGTGAAACCAATGAAGATGGCTGATATGTGTAGGTGGGGGCTTAATTAAGGTTGGTAGCTGGTATTGGAAAAGAGAGACTCAATAAAGGTGGGCAGATTGTATTGGTAACCAGGGACTTGATTAATAAGGGGAGGTGGTATTGCTATTGAGGGTCTTATTTAAGGTGAATAGATCTAGTGCGGAGAGATTCAATGAAGGCGGGGAGCCGGTATTGGTAGGAGTTAAATAATGAGATGGGCAGCTGGCATTGGTGAGTGACTCCTTCATTAAGGTAAGGAGCTGCTGACGGTATCATAGGACTTTATTAAGCTGGGACGGGAGTTTTGCAAAAGTAGAGATTAGGGGGTACATGGGATGATGATATTATAGCCATACCTTAGCTGCCCTGGTGAGGTTTTATGCTATATAATGTGGCCAGTGTGACCACTATACAATTATAACATACCCTTAGCTGCCCTGGAGGAGTATAGGGTTATTGTTAGATTTTACTCCAGTAACCATCGATCCCCACTCTATTATTGCATATACATATAGATAAAGGGGCACTAAATGTTATAATAAGATCTGGAAGATTGTATTGTATTGTATTGTATTGTTTATTTCGATAATCCACATTTTCATATGATTTTCAATATCGAAAAGAATCATTTTCAACTATGTACATATGGCAAATACTGTTAAATGCTTGTAGGCAATTTAACTGAGGCCTACTTATAGACGTATTTCAAATTATCTTCTTAATTTACAGATGTATTAGGAAAGCTATAAATAAGTTATTATGTGCTTGTGCACAAGGCTGTCCGATAGACGGCAGGGGGTCTGGCGGTGTCACTTAGTAAGTGGACCGTTAGCAGAGTTATTCTCTATGTAAGACAGTACACTCTCCTCCTAGGTAGTGTTTTCACGCAACTCAAGATATGTACTTATCTTGGGATTTCTGGGTCCATATGTCTTCTTTGGACTTTCTGTGCTTGTGCACTAATAGTCACTACTTCTGCTCAATGCCTTTTGTGTGCTTGTGCACCATCATTACTCAGGTCCTTCAACAAATTGCTATGTTAGCATTCTGTCTCCAAACTATGAATAGTATTTAGCTGTGAGTGCTTGTGCACATCAGTTTACCGATTGATCACAAGCTGGCGATTGATAGCGAAGTTAATTTCACTAACTTTGCTTTTGAACTTGGTTCTACAGGGAATCTTCTGTGTGTCCTCATCAAGGACATCCCAGAGAATCTTGGCACGGTACAAAGGGCATTTTCTGTAGGTGGTCAGCCTAGGTCTGCTTTGCTTTATATCATACTCGAACTATGCAGTATTATAGATATACTGTGTTATAATTTTTATTATCACTTTGCAGTGATATGACATACCTTGGCTGACCTAGAGTATTGCAGTATATCATAGTAGAACTATGCAGTATTGTAAATATACAGTATTATGACATATAATTACCCTAGTAATCCGTTAAGGACAGACCCCCTCTGCCCCTATTGAACCCCCTCACTCCTCTTCCCCCCCTCCCCCCCCCTATGAATTGCATCAATCCCCAAATTTTCGTGCACTTCATCATCATTCCTCTCACCAAAAGCTTCCAACCCATCATTTTCTGCCCGCGAACGCACCACAGAATCATATTTACATAGATTTTCATATTTGTACGAGTTCAGATCCTTGCCCACCATGAACCTGATGTGACCCACATATGGTCCAACAGGCTCCTTCTGACGAATCAAGTCCTCCACATTCCTCAAACTATAATAAATCAGTTCTTTGTAAGATAATGCTCTCTTACGATGTTCTCTAGGCAGATAGCTCTTGAGATCAATATCATAATCACCTTCAGACTCCGATGACGATGAAGACGATGAAGACGCTTCTTCCTTTTTCTTCTTCTTTTTGCTCTTCTTCGTCTTGCCCACAGTCTTCTTCTTCTTTTTGGTACCCGGCTCCCCCTTCTGAGGAATCACACCTGTCTTTTTCTTAGGTTTTCCCCCCTTAGCAGCACCTTCTTCCTCCTCTACTGTCTCTTCCCCGTCACTACTAGGTTCCTCTACGTCCAGCTCCTCGGGCTTCACATGGACATCTTTATGCTCCTTCTTCACATACTCCCGAATCAATTTGTCTCTGTACTCCACACGTTTGCCCAGCTTTGCGTCCATGTTTTCACCAATATCATCATACCTGACCCGGTTGGTCTCTGCTTTGACTGCTTTTATCCTGGTCTGGGCCACCATTGCTCTCAACCGAGCAATTTCTTCACTTTCTAAAGACGACTGAAGCCGCTGTTCCTCATGTAACAATTCAGACTTCAAGCGCTTAATCTCTGGACACGCCCCCATAGACTTTAAATCCTGGGCGGCCCCAGGCGGGGTTGATGATCCCTCCAACCCTCCACCTCCCAATCTATGGCCACTTCCCGCTGGGCTCGAAGCATTGACATAGCCTCCCTGTGTACCAGGCTCACCTCCTGTTGGAGATTTGCCAATAGAAGCTGACCGTGCGGTACCCACATCGTTCTTGTCCTCTGAACCGTGTCCTCCTCGTCGGTCCATATTTCCACCGAGATGTTGACTTGCATCCGGTTCTGACATACTTGTACGATGCCCTTCTTTATCACAGTTTCCACTTGTAACCCCTGCACAGTTCATGCAGTAGTCACAGTTTCTATTCGTACGTCCATCAAACGGAAGGTGACAAATCGAACACGTCTTTTTCGGCATGGACAACAACACCAATTGTTCTTACATAAAGCACAAGATGGCGGCACCGTCTACTCACACCGGTGTTACCGCGAAGTGTTCAAACTCGCCGTAATTCCTCCTCTTTGTATCCTGTCGTCTCCAAAGTTCCTCTAGACGATAACCTGGTGGTAATCTTATATGAGTCCTCTCAACAACCTCACAGAAGAAAAAATACGACCACAATTGTCCATTTACACACCAGCGTCCGCCTCTCTGAATGTCTGGAGCCTTAATGGCGATCCACCGTCTTCCCGGAAATGACCACTGTCGCGCGCATGCGCCCTCACCCATGAATATATAATGAGGCAGCGTTCCCGCCATACTTTCTGCGTTCAATTATACTCAATAAATATAATATATTTCTTGACCCATTATCACATAGCAGTATTATAACCTACCTTTGCTGCCCTGGAGGAGTTAGGATCCTCCAGAAAGATCCAGGTCCTGATCCTCCATGCGTCCAGCCGCTGCCTCCAGGTGCCCCCAGCCCCGGGGTCGGTCCTGGCGCCGGGTGGGGGGGCCGGGCCGCAGAAGGCCTCGTCCACCTCCTGAAGCGTCCTGCAGGACTCCTCGTACTCGGCACATGTCCCCAGGCAGCAGAGTGGGGCCAGCAGACTCTCCTCCACCCCCCAGTACTGCAGCTCCCGGCGCAGCACGGGGGCACACACACAGCGCGGCACGTGCAGCTCCCCCTGTCTGTACGCCTCCAGGATGTGGCTGAACAAGGCAGGGCTACGGTCGTAGAAGTACTCATTGGTGGATGCATCATACTCCGGCTGTCGGTCATACTCTGAATGCTGTCTGTTGTACATAGACTGTCTCCTATTGTCAGACTGCTGTCTGCTATAGACAGAGGGCTGCCTGCTGTATTGTGAGGACTGTCTGCTATAGCCATGCTGTGTCTGGTGGATATCCTGGTGTGAAGTGTACTGGGCAGTGCCTGGTTGGTGCCTGGAGGTGAGCAGGGCTAGTCTGGTGCCAGGAAGGGACTGTAGAGTAGACCGGTAAGTCATAAACCTGGTGCCACCAATGTTCAACACCACCTTCTCATCCTTCCTGCAGTCAGCCACCATGGTGCTACCTACACCGGGCTTAGTTACAGGCTGATCCCCTGCTATGGCCGGTATGTCCTTAACACTGCAGCCTGCCTGCACTCCTCCCACACCCTCCCCTGCTATACACACATACTGACAGGTATCCATACCCCTTCACCTGCGACAATGCTAGAGATATAAGTTATGAGGTTCCCTAGATGAGAGTAAACTTTGAAGCCACAGTCATATGACAACTGTCAGAGTGGAATCAACAGACTTCCTCCAGCTGACTTTTATAAATAGATAGTTTATTGTTGGTATTCATAATGTATTATAGGCCTAAGTGCCTTCAAGTTGGCCTGAATAGCTTTCAGGTGGCTATTCGGGGGCCTATGTAGCCCAATAGATGTGAGGTGCCTAATATATTCCTAGGTTTCTTCCAGTTAGTCTCAATGACTTGCTGTAGGCTTCGTCTGTCCCTTAAAGGATCAAGTGCCTACCTAAATAGCTGCTTGCTAGACTAAGTATTTCCAAGTGTCCTATTGCAGGTCTAAATGGCTTCCAGTAGTTCTGAGTGCTATATTGTAGGCCTAAGTGGCTCCAAGTAGTCTTGAGTATCCTACTCTAGACCTGTGTAGCTTACTATAGGCATATAGGTGGCTTCCTTCAGTCCTGGATGTAAGCTAGGTGGCCTCCAGTAGACACTAGTGGCCAGTGAGGCTTCCTTTTGACTATTCTACACTAAACAGGATTAGCAGTGTCCTGATGAAAGCCTTAGTGTCCTTAAATGTATCCAGCATGGGCTTTTTTCTCTAGCCACACTGCCTGCGTGTGTTCCACCTGTGGAATAAGTAGTCCAGGGAGTAAGGAGTAAGTAGGAGTGGCCTACTGTAAGCTTAAGTAGCTCCAAATAGTGCTGAGTGTCCTATAGTAAGCCTAAATGGCTTCCAGTAGTCCTGAGTGGTATGTAGGCTAGGTGGCTACTTATAGGCCTTCAGTGGCATAGGTGGCTTCCTTCTGACTGTCCAATACTAAATAGGATTAGCATAGTATCCTCATTAAATCCTTAGCATCTTTAATAGTACATGGTCAGTACAGGCTTGTGTCTCTAGTCTCACTGCCTCTGTATGTCCCACCTGTAGAGTAGGTATACTAGGTATACTGTATCTACACTGGTCTCCGCTGCCTCCAGCTGGGCCTGAGTCACTGAGAGGCCTCCCACGTGGCACAATACTGAGCTGCTCCCACCAGCAGGTGGCCTTATACCCAGCCTGACACCGGTCTGTGAGCAGCTCACAGAGCAGCCGCAGAGCAGCTCAGGGAGAGGCACAGCTGTCATGGACTATACTCTGTGTCTAGTGCTAGTGCTGGTAATCAACTCACTGTACCCTTTGGGGTAATATCACCACTCACACAGACAGTAGAATAGAACAGTACTAAAACTGTGAAGAATGGGATATGCTTGGTGATTATGCCACTTTAAGGTCTAAATCAGTGCTCTTATGGTGAGGCTGACAAAGCCTGTAATTATAATCTGTATTTGTCCTCCTGCTGAGGCTTACAGAGGCTGTATACTCAGTCTCTGTGCTCACCAGGGCAGAGAGTGTGGCAGAGGTATGGCCGTGTGTTTGTGTGGGGGCAGAGAGTGTGGCAGAGGTATGGCTGTGTGTTTGTGTGGGGGCAGAGAGTGTGGCAGAGGTATGGCCATGTGTTTGTGTGGGGGCAGAGAGTGTGGCAGAGGTATGGCCATGTGTTTGTGTGGGGGCTGAGAGTGTGTCAGAGGTATGGCTGTGTGTTTGTGTGGGGGCAGAGAGTGTGGCAGAGGTATGGCCCTGTGTTTGTGTGGGGGCAGAGAGTGTGGCAGAGGTATGGCCGTGTGTTTGTGTGGGGGCAGAGAGTGTGGCAGAGGTATGGCCGTGTGTTTGTGTGGGGGCAGAGAGTGTGGCAGAGGTATGGCCCTGTGTTTGTGTGGGGGCAGAGAGTGTGGCAGAGGTATGGCCGTGTGTTTGTGTGGGGGTAGAGAGTGTGGCAGAGGTATGGCCCTGTGTTTGTGTGGGGGCAGAGAGTGTGGCAGAGGTATGTCCCTGTGTTTGTGTGGGGGCAGAGAGTGTGGCAGAGGTATGGCCCTGTGTTTGTGTGGGGGCAGAGAGTGTGGCAGAGGTATGGCCATGTGTTTGTGTGGGGGCAGAGAGTGAGGCAGAGGTATGGCCCTGTGTTTGTGTGGGGGCAGAGAGTATGGCAGAGGTATGGCCCTGTGTTTGTGTGGGGGCAGAGTGTGTCAGAGGTATGGCCATGTGTTTGTGTGGGGACAGAGAGTGTGGCAGAGGTATGGCCGTGTGTTTGTGTGAGGGCAGAGAGTGTGGCAGAGGTATGGCCCTGTGTTTGTATGGGGGCAGAGAGTGTATCAGAGGTATGGCCATGTGTGTATGTGGGGGCAGAGAGTGTGGCAGAGGTATGGCTGTGCGTTTGTGTGGGGGCAGAGAGTGTGGCAGAGGTATGGCCGTGTGTTTGTGTGGGGGCAGAGAGTGTGTCAGAGGTATGGTCGTGTGTTTGTGTGGGGGCAGAGAGTGTGTCAGAGGTATTGCCCTGTGTTTGTGTGGGGGCAGAACGTGTGTTAGAGATACGGCCCTGACTAATAGACCCCTGATATCATCCTCTCAGCCCCTGATAAGGACCCTCCTCCTGCTGTGTGCCTAATGCAGGGTAAAGATGTACACATGGCCACTTAGCCAGGCCAGATAGACCACAGATAGACAGTGTCAGCAACAGGCAGGGTCAGGGGTCACAGCTGGTCGGGATAGGTCTAGCTCTAGTATAGTGCTGTTATACATAAGAATAAAGGGTAGATTTATCTTTATGTTTTGAAAGATGTGGCTTAGATTAAAGTATATCACATGCCAAGTTTCAATACACATTGATAAATTATGCAAGCACTTTTTCTGTCCCTATATTAGTTGTCATGGTAAGATTGATAGTTTAGTATAGCCTATGACAACTATGTCATCTTACCATCTATTACATCAGCCTGTTATACAACCTACACTGGGCCCCTGCACCTCTCCTCTTATTAGTCTCCTGGTTACCACAGGCGCCCTTTGGTCAGGTTCTATTTTATTGAGAAATATTAATGTTCACTTAGACTAGTGACAATGATTGGAAAATGTAAAGGAATAGGAATTTGTTAGTAAAAAGAATTCTGAGGGAATATGGACTGTTCCTCTGTCTCTAACCATGGTTACTTATGAGAATCTTGTTTTGAGGTAGGTTACTAGAAAACCGTGACAGCTTGTTAGGATCTCATAGAACAGTATATCATGGTCAACATGGTATAGCGACCCAATATCATATGAAACATTTCATGAATATATGAATATACATAGTTACACGTTTGAATCTAGAATGAGTTGTTGCCATGGTTACCTGTTGAACCATTATTTTCACAATCATGTACGATCAGGTCTAAGCAAATATCAGGAAATAACCCTGGGAAGACGTATGAAGGCGGGGTCAATTCTTCTCATGCCTCCCTATACATTCCCCCACCCCTCCCACCTACCAATGTGTGAATGTGCAAGGAGGGTTCATATTTGTGGCTTCCCTACCCCTATGCCTATTAGTTAATCCTAATAGTATTTTGTATACTGCCTAAAACAAATGTTTGGGAGATATGAATATTAAATTGCTGATGTGGTTCAATTTATGGATTCATCCCTCAGCCCTGGAGGTGGCAGGGAGGGAAACCAGGGTGAAAAATAACTGTGGATTCAGGAGTCACTGGCATGGTCATTAAGGAGTTGCCAGCACCTGTTGATATAGGAATAAGTTGATGTTTTCAATAGCTTTCATCTGATACCAGATAGGATGATATCTTGTTGAGGATTATAGGAGAACCATCTGCATTAAGTGAACACAAGATGTCAAATATTATTTTTACATTGATGTTAGTCAATTTGTCTCACATTTAAAGTCCATGCAGGTCATGGCATTGGAATTGGGGTCATTGTTCATTGGCAAGCCACCATAGGTTTTCATGTTAATGCAGTATTTCACGGCAGACAATTGAGCAACAGATATTATCTTTAATACTTATAAATATTGGATCAGTAGTGGTTTGTCAAAATGTAAAATCTACAGAGCAAATAGAACTGCATAGCATCAATGCTGCATCTTTACACAGGGACCTTTTGTACCTGTAGGAGAGACACATTGTCAAACAACCTGAAAGCTATCAGTATGTTTTTTTGAAATCTGAATTGGAGTGAAACATCAGAATATTTATCAAATTCAGTAGATTACAATTAATGAGTGGAGATAGATATTAAATTGCTGATGTGGTTCCATTTATGGATTCATCCCTCAGCCCTGGAGGTGACAGGGAGGGAAACCAGGGTGAAAACTGACTGTCAATTCGGAGGTCACTGGCATGGTCATTAAGGAGTTGCCAGCACCTGTTGATATAGGAATAAGTTGATGTTTTCAATAGCTTTCATCTGATACCAGATAGGATGATATCTTGTTGAGGAATATGGGAGAACCATCTGCATCAACTGAACACAACAGATCAAATATTATCTTTAACATTGATGTTAGTCAATTTGTCTCACATGTTAAGTTCATGCAGGTCGTGGCATTGGAATTGGGGTCATTGTTCACTGACCACCCTATTTTTCATGTTAACAGGTGGAGGACTAGTATAGGAGAACAGGACGGCCTGCATTAACAGGCAGCCTGTACTTTCAGGTCGCCCAGCCTGTACTTTCAGGCCGCCCCTATACACTCTCCAATCACAGCAGGCTGATGTACTATGCAGGCAGCCTGGTAAAGCAGGCTGCAGCTCAGGCTTTCACACCTTCTCCAACCAGAGGCTCTGCTACATGTGTCTCACATTAGATAAAATACTGATTTAAACTCATAATAACTCAGAAATGCAATGGACCATGCACATAATGCATCTAAAAGTTGGTAGCCGTTATACTCATCTATATACTAAATAGGTGTAAATATTTCGCAAATATCATATAAAAATCGCAAATATGGTTATATAAAAGCTGTAGTAAAATTACAGTGGTGTACTAGAACGGCCCATAATACAGGGCTGAGCGACCTGTAAAACCAGCCTGGGTGGGTTATCCAGTCTGTATTGTTAATCCGAACAGTCTTCCACCTGGTTAATGCAGTATTTCACGGCAGAGAATTGAGCGACAGATGCAATCTTTAATAATTATAAATATTGGATCAGTAGTGGTCTGTCAAAATGTAAAATCTACAGTGCACATAGAACTGCATAGCATCAATGCCGCAGCTGCACACGGGGACCCATTACACCTGAAGGACAGAAGCCTCACATTGTCAAACAAACTGCAATCAGTCTTGTGTTGTTAGTTCGGAATTGAATAGAGACTATTGCAAAAAAAGTTGCAAACTTTTATACAATACAAATTGATGTATTCAAAGCACATTTTTCTTTTGTAACACGTGATATATTATGAATGCTACATGGATATCAGATAAACCAATGTTTAGAATTGACTGGGCGCATCAGTCTAACACTGTGTAAATTATATAGCATTATCTGTCCCTACCCAGTGGGCACAAAATACTGTTCAATGTTGAATCAATGTTGAATCAACATTGTATCAACATTGACAACCCTTTATCAATGTTGATTCAACGTTCTGTGCCCACTGGGTACTAGCGCCGTTACACTGCCCACCTACCCTATACCTGTGTAGCATGTGTAGGGTTGTTAAAGGATTGGAAGACAGCCAATCAGTTTTCCACTAAGGTGGTAAGCGCCGTTAATATGTAGTTTAATATGCACGGAGACAGTACAGTGCTAAAGGTGGGGGGGGGGGGAGCTTAGACCAAAAATTTTGCCGCAACCAACTTAAAAGATGCTATCCATCATGAGAAACATGAATCTGGCCTCTGTTTTTTACGGGGGGTTAGGAATCTCAAATACAAAAAACGAAGGCCAGATTCATGTTTCTCATGATGGATAGCATCTTTTAAGTTGGTTGCGGGTATTGCATCACCAATTTGGCTGAATAAGCCCCCCCCCCCTACTCAAGGGGAACCACGTTGTATGACATCAAGCAGGAGAGATATCAAAGTACACAGTACTTGAAAAACCACCTGTAGAGCAGAACATCGCACTGTAGTGTTGATGTCATTTAAATGGGTTTTTTTTGTAGCTGAACCTGGTTTTATCTGTGAAGTAAACATCTGTAAGCTGCTAGTGTAGGACTGAGAGTGACGTCATAATGCAGGAGCTGTCTTGTATTCTGGGTGGGGGGATTCCCTGAATCCTCCTACAGCAGTACATATGACGTCACAGCGTCCTCATGGGAAGGGACTCACCTGGTCTGCGAGTCACAAAACCCTGCCTCGGGAGGCGAGTTATTCTGGAGGTTGACACAGTTCAGTTTTCACTTTTGCTTCTGTTCTCTGTGCAATAATTTCTACATCTGTTATATTGCTGCTGAAATTTTTAAACAGGTTGAACTAAAGATCCCCATGGACATGGAGGAGGTATCGACAGGGCTACTACCCAGCTTACAATGGTTGCAAATGCTTTTTACAATATTTTTTTATACAGACGTGCACACGCACAGTGTATCCCATGGGGTTCTGGTAAAATATGCAACTATAATGAATAAAAAAGTAATGAAACCACTAAGAACTCTGCTTATATGAAGGGCCAACCTAAGGTGACTCTGCCCTATAAGTGGCAACTAACGTTGGCCATAGTAAATTAGTGTTTTCAATTTTTTTCACCTTTTTTTTTCTGAAAACCATTTAACCCTCCCTGTAACATGATGTGCCACATAGACTGTTTACTACAAATTCAGTAAGGTTTATTATGCAGGGGGGTAGGGAGGAGGCGAGTCGGAGGTGACTGTAGAGGAGTTTTTCGGTGACTTGATGACTTTCAAACGACCGTACTGATAGTTGATAAATTTGACTTTTTGACTTGAATATTTCTTGCGACTTTGCGACTTGTAAGCGAAAGCGAAAGCGACTTTGCGACCCGTAGCCCCTAAAATAAAGAGGTGACTTTGTAACCTCAGGGGGGAGATCCTTCTACACCCCCACGGAGTAGAAAGGATCTCGGTTGATTGACTGTACTTTGACTTGTTGTTGTAAACAAAAAAAAAAAATCAATGAATAGAACGACCCCCTTATTGCTAACAAAGGAACGACTTTTGAATTACACAAATGTGACTACCCTCTTTTTGTAGGGGTTAGCAGTAACTCGACTTGAATTAGAGTATTAGGGAGAGCAAAACGCGACTACACGCCGTCTTAGACTGTCGTCTTACGGACCGGATAACAATAACCCTAGTTACCTCGGTTACTGTTGATGACGCGTAATGAGCAACGTCAAAATTAAGCTGACGTCAGCGGTCGGCTAGCCAGACAGTTTTTTTTTGTCAAAATGACCGGAGCAGGTTACGTTGCGGTCGCTCAAGAGACGGCGATGGATCTGGTCACGTGGATACTGAAAGAAGGTCTACCTATAACCACCACGCTAGTTTGAACGCGGCGGGTATGAGTCATCATGGGGCCCTTGACGGGTGGGTCCTCCCCATGCAGCCGTATGTCGAATTTAAGAAATGCCCATGTCACACGTCACTAAGGGAGAAAACGTTTTTTGAAAATATTTAGAACCCGAATTTGAGCATTCTGGTACATTTTTAAGGACCCAGACACTGCAAAGCCGGGTACCATCCAAGAAAAAGAAAAAAAAAAATTTTTGCGAAATGTTTAGGCTTGAAATGGTACTTTTCTGATGCACTCTTCGAACATTTTTTTTTCCTCATGTCACTATGGTCCATGTCACATGTCGGACTCAAGAAATGCCACATGTCCCATGTCACTTAGATGTCCGTGCCCGTGTCGTTGTATCGAATTTTAAGAAAATGACCATGTCACCATATCGAATTTAGGGGTCTAGTGACATCAGCATGTCCGGCTATCCTCCACAAATTTAGCTCTAAAATGTTTACTTTTTTTTGGGCCGATTTTTCATCATTTTAAAAAAACAATAGGCTGTTGAAATGTTTGCTGTTGTAAATAGAAACAAAAACAAAACAAAGCGCATGGTAAGATTATGTCACATTGTAGTCGCGGGTCCGCTCGTGGCTTATCCAGCCTCTTCGTGGATCCGCGACTGCCAATGTGATCATATACTAATCACCCGGCGTTTACGGTATTATATACTAAGGTATGAGACAGGTCTTACAGAAAAGGTGTCTAAAAAGTGCTGTGACCTGATTGAAATGACGTCAGCGGCGTCTGCTCGTCAGTGCCCGGATGTCATTCTGCTTTTCTGGATGTTTTGAAATATTTTGATTTAACTGATAATACCTGATAACAAGCCTCTGAAGCAGTTTTTGATCGAGTACGTCTTCTCTACTTTTCCATCGATTAGCTGCTTCAGCAAAAAAAATCGCGCGCGCGCGGTCTAGATGACAGAGTCGCTAAAGCTCTGTTTAGAGAGTGGAACTTGACCTTGACTATAGACTCAGTACTAACTGAACGCCCCCCGAGGTCACCCCTCACGTGGGTATATGTACAAGCTCAGGTTCTTCACTTTACGGCTTGACTAAAACTGAGACGCGTCCATGATAAACTCTAGCCTTTTTTTTTCTTTTCTAGGATCGAGAGAGAGATTTTAAATGGGCCGGTTATCTAAATAGCGTGGAACTAAAATCAGGCTGCGGCAGATAGTATCTCTGCGCACCTCAAGACTCAACGTAGCTTTCACTCTCCAGCAGAAGTTTAGTTGTCACTAATTATGGGCGGCGACCATCGTGCACCGGCGGATATTGGAGAGTGTTGGAGAGCTGAACCTTACAGACATATAAATCAATCGCTCTGGTGGAGACAAGTGTCGGAAATATCTCGCCATAGATTGGAACCAAATACTTATCTAATGGAATCGTTATCAGTTTTCAGTTTTCTTGCCGTACAAAATTTATTTCCCACTCTTCACGTGGTGATAGCTGAAGGTCACTCGTCGTAGGTACGTGTGACGGGAACACCCTTTTTGGTTTTGGCGCGGGTTGACATCAGATTTGTACCGTACTGTCGCGATTAAGGGCTCTGAGGGAGTGCTTTTCAATTCGGTGAAGTTCTTACTCAGGAGCTATATACAAGCCAGGCGCTGGTGCTTAAGTCGCGATTTTAGTGCTTAAGAAAAAACATTTGGAGGCTCTTATACTCCGGTGCTTATACAAGACCGGCGCGCTTTCAACACTAGTTGCTTTATCGCGACCGTACGGTACGACTTCGGTGTCACAAGGTCCCAAACTCCAAATAAGGAAGTGAAACGACGTCGCCTGTCTACCTCGTGCGCGTCATAGCGTCGTCGAAAATAGTGTGACGTCAGCATCTCTCAGGCGGCTAGGAAGTCAGTTCGACAAAATGGCTCACCGAGTTAACTTCGTGGCCGTTTCTCGATCTATGATCGATGCGTCCGTGGAGAAGGAATTCGTAGCCGCGCTACAGAGAGAGGAGGCGGAGAGACAGAACTTCGTGGCCGTTTCTCGATCTATGATCGATGCGGCCGTGGAGAAGGAATTCGTAGCCACGCTACAGAGAGAGGAGACGGAGAGACAGCGGACTGCTGCTGAAGCAGAGGGTGTGGCCGATGAGCTGATCACGAAGGTCACTGATCAACTCATCCGACAGTGCGTGGAACAAGTCAAGCAGCAAGTCTGCATGGAGGAAGGTCTACCGCCCGCCGTGCTGGAGGAGCTGCTGAAGGACTACCGTAAATTCTCGCGTATAAGCCTAACTCGCGTATAAGCCGCACCCCTAACTCTCACAAATTATATAAGCCGCAGAGGGGGTCTGAATATTGCGATTTTGGTACTGTAGTATACTAATAAAAACTCTCGTATAAGCCGCACCCTATATAGGCATGTTTGGTATCAAAAGAAAGCTGAGTCTGACTCGCGTACAAGCCGCGGCTTCTACGCGAGAATTTACGGTACCACGCGTTATGACCACGCCCTCCGCTTCAGCAGCAAGGTCCCTGCGACCCTCTCTACTAAACGGTCCTTTTAAGGACCAACCACTGATCACAAAAGTTGAAAATCAATCTCAATATAATATACGCATCAGAAAAACCCCTAATACGCTCTACACTGAAACCCTGTTGAGTAGGTAGATCGAGTTGGGTTTTTTTTTTTTAGGAAGGGCAATCAGGTCATCGTGTGGGGGTCATCAGGTGTCCTGTGTGCTGTCTGCCTGTCTGTCTGTCTGTCTGTGTCTGTCTGTGTCTGTCTGTGTCTGTCTGTGTCTGTCTGTGTCTGTCTGTGTCTGTGTGTGTGTGTGTGTGTGTGAATTTTATACAAATACAATTATTCATTCCTTTCAGCAAGAAAATTAGCTCAATGTAATCATATGATTTTAACCGCCCTACTTATCAGGGCCTTGACGACATCTGACCGCCCCCCTTTTCAGGATCTAATGGAAATTCACCGCCACCGCTTTTCAGAGTCGTGCTGCAGTGGTTATCCAATACATGGCGGAGTGCCATTACTTAATTCTTTTGTATGTAAAAAACAGCACTGATAAGGGTTTTTAATTAGACAGATATTGGTTCTACACTATCAAAAAATAACCACTCAGCGCTTTAATGCTAAAGGTAGCATAGTGCTTTAATGCGCTACGCCCTTTGTCGATATGACAGTGTATGCATGCATGCAGCCCTGGTGAGGAACTCTGAGTGCTGCATTCATGGCTTATAACGACAACGGGCACTGCACATTAAAGCGCTATGCGACTATTAAAGGGTTAGATCCAGTCTTGCTCCAGTCATCCCGAATGCTATACCCAGAGTTGGTGGTCTGGTCCAGACTGCTGTACACAGATTGTGGACGGGATGGCCAGACTATCCCCCTGGTACGATATGCAGCTGGCGCGGCCGAGACTGTCTTATATGATGCTGAGTCTAATTATGTATTAGATACCCTACGAGTAACTGAGAGTATGTCAAAATAATCACGGCAAACTGACTGGCCACTTCATAGGACCATAGGGCAGTTATTATTACATAACTCAGTAACCTTTGGTTATGTGTTAGATAGAGTACACTTGGACACGGTTATTCCATATACCCACTGCCCCACAGGGTCAAGACGAGGTGATTAAATAATAAGACCCAGACGGGTAAAATAGCCAAGTCAACAATGACCTGTTTTTAGCCAATATGGACAAAGAGACACGGGGTGCTGTACACAGCTTGTGGACGGGATGGCGGGTCGCTGCCAGACTATCCCCCTGGTCCGATATGCAGCCGGCGTGGCCGAGACTGTCTTATATGATGCTGAGTCTAATTATGTATTAGATTCCCTACGAGTAACTGAGAGTGTGTCAAAATAATCACGGCAAACTGACTGGTGGCCTCATAGGTCAGTTATTATTACATAACTCAGTAACCTTCGGTTATGTGTCAGATAGAGTACACCTGGACACGGTTATTCCATATACCCACTGCCCCACAGGGTCAAGACGAGGTGATTAAGTAATAAGATCCCCAGACGGGGGGTAAAATAGCCAAGTCAACAATGTCCTGTTTTTAGCCAATATGGACAAAGAGACACGGGGGTGCTGGGAGTTGGCGACAAGGGGCAAGACGGGCAAGACTACTTCTCAAAATAGACAATGACAATGGACAAGACCTAGTTCTTAAATTCGACAAGGACCATTGGCATCTCTTATATTCGACAAGTGACACATGTGCCCCGTCTGTGGTCCTAATATAGATTTTCTAAAAAGTAAATTTTCTGCACCGTGTGACAACGACCGATCAGCTAGATAGCAGAGATTTCCCCAACCTATTTTGGTTATTTTTCTATTCAGTTTTTGATCAGCGCACTATATTATCGTGGTTTTTTTTAAATTTTTAATCATAAAAAATATGTAGACTTGGAAAAAAAAAAAAAAAAAAAAAAAAAGAGAGCTGACACGCAAACTCTGACTCTCCCCCCCCCTCCTACTCACATGTCGCTGTTTTGTCACTAAACCCAAAGACCCACTCACCCCGTAGGAAGGGGAGACGCTTGTGAACGTTTCCTTAGGCCTCTATTCTTTATTTATTGTGTGGCCCCTAAAGAGGGGCCAACCAACTGACGCTGTCAGTTGGTTATATGCTGCACAACATGGGCGTAATTAATTACGCCTGGTGTTAAGCAGCATGGATCACTGTGGTTTGACAGACTGACCTCAAAGGGCCCCCATTGGATGGGGGCCCTTGTGGCACAACGAGTCAAAACGAGTTGATCCGTTTTTCAGATTACCGACTCGGCGAGAGTTTCTGACTATGTCTATCTTTTATAAAGCCTTAGATATGGTGTGGTATTTTTCATCTCGCTATAGTTTAGTTGGTATTTAAAGAAACTGCCTCATTTCTATCAGAAATACACAATATTGAATTGTTTTTTATATTTTAATATATTAGAAGCGCACTTTGTTGCCTATATAGCTCATTATGTGTTGAAATGTTCGCGAGCATCGTGGGAATGTACAAAACCCCTATTGTGGCGCCATCTGACGAAAGAGCGGGGAACTATACTAGCGCGTTCGTTATTCGCATCTTTGACAGCGACTAAGAGACGCTCAAACTGTCTCTTATTTAGTTTGAACTTATCACAAATTTGTCTTTGATAGGTCGTAGATTGACTTCTGACTTTTTTTTCTTTTTTAGTTAGAACAAAAATATAAAAAAACAGTGACGCCGACACAGACCTGCGCATTAACGCGCTCCACCGTCTTCAGAGGGTTAAGTCTATAGTACAGTAGATTCTACTGTGTACTTACACTAACAGTGCTACATATACATACCCGAGTCATAAGTGGGGGGTTTTTGTTGTTTTTTTTAGGAAAAAAAAAGTGATCTACTCACCCAAACCGCTATTAGTAGGTAATCTGTATGACCCATACCGCAAACATCTGCCTCGTGACTGATAGTGTACCGGTGGTGAAGTGCTGTTGCAAGAACAATTGAGGCTCTTTATATAGCTGAGAGAGCGAATGGCCTAATCTTGTTTTCACCTTGAGCCCCACCCTATTCCAGAGAGGGTATCAAAAATCACATGTACACGTATATGGGCTTATAGCTGGTGAATACATAAGGCGGGACAACTGTGTATACAAAGACTACAGGGGGCGTTTTAACGACAGGTGTGACGCGCCAGCCCGTGGACGGAGCTTTTGTTTTCACCTAGAGAGGGGATCGAGAGTGTATACAAAGCCTACAGGGGTGATTAACGACAGGTGTGACGCGCCAGCCGGTGGACGGATCACCGCATCTTCTAAGCTTTGTTTTCACCTAGAGAGGGGATTGAGAGTGTATACAAAAAAAAACCCTACAGGGGGTGTTTAACGCGGCCGGCTGCCTACATGTTATGGTCTAAGCCTGTTTTCAGCTAGAGAGGGACCTAAATCACCTAAGCCCTTTCCACCCTTAAATCAATCTGATAATTGCCATAAAGAGGAGTAATGCGCGTTACATGTATATGGGCTTATAGCTGGGTAAGAGATTAAGACACTAGTCAACTGTGTATGCAAAAAAAAAAACTACAGGGGGTGCCAGCGGGCGGACAGAAGTCTGCCGCTCTAGCTGTGACTACAAGCGCGTGCGTGTGGTAGACAGCTTAAATCAAACACAAGTTAAGCTCCTTATAGCTTCCTACTGACTGCGGATTCGAGTGCTTGAAAGATGGTCTTTTGTTTTTTTCATCTATTTCCTCGGGGAGTCGAACAGGATTAAAGATGTAACGAACCCGCACCTACACAGGTAGACAGCTGGTCGCCTTCCTAGTGAGAGTTTTTCTCTTGAGTTAAGAAGCTTATCTCGGAGCCTAGTACATAAGCGAGAGTGAAACATGGGTCCCACACACTTCTTCTACCACCTTCAGCATGGCGTCATCAGGAATCACTCTACGTTCTACCGAATGTGAGCAATCCCAACACTACTACAGAGCCGCGACAACACCACACGAGGAGACGTCCATGTTTACTGATGAGTTAACAAGTAGCAACGTGGAGGTTCGTTTTTATCAAGATTCGTACCGGTGGCTGGAAAGTGTGAGGGCTACTTCTGCAGCTATTGCTGCTTCTCGTGCAAGACGTGAAGCTCGTATCGCTGTTCGTGCTACACATGCTGCATACGAAGTCGCCAATGCTGCTAACAACGCTGCTGTTACTCTTGCCGCTGCTGCTCGTGCTGCTAATGTTCTTGCTACTGTTACCGCTCTTGCTACCGATGCTGCTGCTACTGATGCTGCAGCGTCTGCTAAAGGTGCTGCTGTTGCGGCTGCTGCTAGGGCTAATGCTATTAATGCTTGTACAGCTGCTAAAAAAATAGCCTGTTTCGCTTATGCTAGTCGCAATGTCGCTGTTGCGGCTATGGCTGATGCACATGATGCTAAGTTACGGGCTGTTGCTTTTGCTGAAGATGCTGTTGATGCTGAAGATGTTGCTGCTGCTGCTGCTACTGCTGCTGAAGATGCTACTGCTGCTGCCGCTGCTGCTGCTGAAGATGCTGCTGCTGCTGCGGCTGCTGCTCTAGATACCTATGACGCTGCTGCTACTGCGGCTGCTGCTCTAGACACCTATGACGCTGCTGCTACTGCTGCTGCTGAAGATGCTGCTGCCGCTGCTGCTACTGCTGCTGCTGAAGATGCTGCTGCCGCTGCTCTAGACACCTATGACGCGGCTGCTGCTGCTTTTGCTGAAGATGCTGCTGCTGCTGCTGCTACTGCTGCTGAAGATGCTACTGCTGCTGCCGCTGCTGCTGCTGAAGATGCTGCTGCTGCTGCCGCTGCTGCTCTAGACACCTATGACGCTGCTGCTACTGCGGCTGCTGCTCTAGACACCTATGACACTGCTGCTGCTGCTGAAGATGCTGCTGCTGCTGCTGCACTAGTCATCTATGACGTGGCTGCTGCTCTAGACACCTATGACGCGGCTGCTGCTGCTGCTGCTGAAGATGCTGCTGCTGCTGCTGCTGCTCTAGACACCTATGACTAAACTTAGTAGGAGTTATTTACAAACAAAAGAGAGCTGCTACTACTGCTACCTATGACTAAACTTAGTAGGTGTTATTTACAAACAAAAGAGCCGCGTGGTGTTGTTTACAAACAAAGAGAGCCACGTGGTGTTGTTTACAAACAAAGATAGACACGTGATGTTGTTGTGGCCTATTATGCCAATGAAGGGGTCACGTGATCAAGGGGGCGCGGCCTATTATGCAAATGAGGGGGTCACGTGACCAAATGGCGACCTCTGATTGGCTGGTGATCAAGAGGGCGTGGCCTATTATGCAAATGAGAGGGTCACGTGATCAAGAGGGCGTGGCCTATTATGCAAATGAGGGGTCACGTGACCAAATGGTGGCCTCTGATTGGCTGGTGATCAAGGAGGCGTGGCCTATTACGTAATTATGCAAATGAGGGGGCGTGGCCTATTACGTAATTATGCAAATGAGGGGGTCACGTGACCAAATGGAGGCCTCTGATTGGCTGCATGTCGATTGAGTAATAAACAGTAGTTAACTATAGTCCCGTTCCGATACATACTATACTACTAACCTTGTTGTAAGGAATGTAAATAAGTGTCTCTACAGCCGATATGACCCCCATCTGGTGGGTGTTAATCTACAGTGGGTTTATGGGCAGTGTTGTGGCTGCTTTAGTAAGATGTTACAGGTTATTGTTACTTCCCACATGAGTCAGAGTTGACTGGGATTCCCGGCTACCATAGTTACTTATTTCACTGTCTGGATCTTTATTTATCCTAGTGCCATGCTAATTCTATATACAAGACCAGCGCTCATATTAGGGCTTATTATATTGCCTTTGTTTATTTCAAAACTACTCTATTATGGGTGGGTATTCGAGACTGGGACTTTTACCAAGACCTGCGCTTAGAAGGGCCATTACAATATGTTGAGATTTCAACATGAGTCTCACTAGGTGGTTGTGGGTACACTGTAGTCAATCTGTCCTCACCTTACCCTCCATACCCTCCCCTCACCCTCCTTCCCCCCCCCCCTGAGTCCTTCCTAGTAGTGAAGTGGGGCTACATGAGCAGTTACTCAGTCAGCTGCTGTAGATGCAGGCCAGCATGGTCATAATGCTATTTTATATTCCAGCTGCAAATATTTGTCAGTAAGGAGTAAGGATGTCTGGTAAAAGGAAGGGAAGTAGAAAATCAATGTATGTGTAGTGCTGGTGTAGTGTTGATGTAGCTAACCCTTTGAGGGAAGTATATCCATCTTGATGCATGAATGCAGATTTGAAAAGTATCTCACTAGTGCTGCATTCATGCATCATGCCAACCATCCCAAGATGATTTGATACACTCCTGAAGTGTTGGCATGATGCAATGCTGGTGAGTTACTCACTCGTGCTACTTGGGCACAATGTGATGATCATAACTGTAAGCATTACAACATCATGCTGTCCTTAAAGGTTTAAGTTCAGTGTCAGCCTGCTGTCAACAGTTCTGCCAGAGTACAAAGTCTGCCACCATTAACCTGTATGTGACCCATCACCAAACTCACCCCACATCCGCTACTGTGTATATGCATTATGGGGTATCTTTATAAACTTAATGGCTACCAAAGAATGAACTCACCCTGCAGTTGCTAGGTGCATTAGTTTTGCCATCCTATGAAGAGTTTACCTCATGTATCCATTATTATGAGTATAGCAGGATGCTATAGCATAATGAAAAACACAAGAGATGCCTGACTCCCCTTCCAGAGTCCAAGATTGCCTTACTCCCCCTCCAGAGACCAGCATTGTCTGACTCCCCATCCAAGTCAAGCAGTGTCTGACTCTACCCCTAAAGTCAAGAGATGCCTGACTTCCCCTTCAGAGTCAAGCATTGCCTGACTCTCCATCCCAAGTCAAGCATTACTTGATTTCTCTTCCAGCTTTGCCCAGGTCCCCGCCCAGAGTTCAACATTGGCTAAATACCCCTCCAGAGTACAGCATTGCCCGACTCCCTATACAGACTCTCTGTCCAGAGTCCAGCATTGCCGGACTCTCCATCTAGAGTCCAGCAATGCCCGACTCCCTGTCCACAGTCCAGCATTTCCTGACTCCCCATGCAGAGTCCAGCACTGCTTAGTTACGGCTGTAACTCTCAGATGGGGCCATGGGCTGTCTGAGAGTTACGGACAGAAGGGTCAGTTTTCTATTGATTGTGCTTATTTAACCTAAGCCAACCAATCATGTAGATTTCTACACCCAATCAAGAAGGCCATGAATGGCTGTTTATGGTACTAAGGGCTTTAATTGGGTGAGGTGAAATGTACAATTCGGTTATTATAGCAATGTCTAATCCAATCAATAGTGGGTTTCAAGGGGCTGAAGATTGTCCCATCCTATACAGAATACCTTTATCAAAGTGCTAAATATGTGATAATTAGATATCATCCGTGATTCAATTCATGAATCAACTATAGTATACATATATAAGAAACTACACATTCATTTTTTAAGTCTGTATATTCTATATTAAAGCCAGGGGAATGCGAAGCAAAGTAGCCTCGCAAATGGTACTGTTTTCCCAAAGGTTTTTAGACACTTGTATCCTATACCCACAACGCTTGTGGCCGTGGGTATTGCCGGCTATACTAGCACTGCTTGTCCTACAGTGACTCCCCGTCAAGAGATCAGCATTGCTTGACTCCCCGTCCAGAGTTTAACACTGCCCTCAGGACTCTGCACCTAGAATTCAGCAATTGCCCCTTTTGACTCTCCTGTTTAAGTCCAGTACAGCCTGATTCCCCCTGCAGAGTCCAAAGCATGACCCTCATAAGAGAGACTCAACTTATTTGATAATGTATGTTGTAATTCATCAATATTACCATCCTATCTATCAGAACATGATAAAGTTTGCATACACTGCCTGATGAAGCAGATATATCAGAGGGACCATCTGTTAAAGATGTATGGCTGCACACAGCCATGTATCTACTGTATATACAGTACTAAGAGGTACAGGCAGTGGTAACTGGGCACCAGATGGGCACATAATAATAAAGTATATATAAAGTGGAGCTCTGAATTATTACTGTATGGCCACATTACTAGTAGACCCATCCTACCTCGTATATGTATGTATATAGAGTGGATCTCCACAGACCAATTCAGTTAAACGGGTAACTGTTCAGAGAAGTTGCTTATAAAATCCCAATGCTTTTGTGAGGGGCGGCTGACAAGAATACAGATATGACATCACTGCTTTGCACTTTTAAAATCATATACGATTGAATTTCCTCATATTTACAAGCCATGTTTGAAAATACATATATATGCTGACATTGCAGACAGTATTCTGTGCTTGTGTAAACACAGCATTGTATGGTCATCCTTTCTTGTCATATGGCCATATTATGCCTACATCACGCCTAAGCTCACCATCACTACATATCCACTACCCTGGGAGCATTATAGCAGTAGATTACCAAATAAATAGTACTACACTGTCTGACCAATCGACTACTTCCCACTCTCCTACTGCCCATGTATGTTGCACTCTGGGGCCATTATACCAGTATATGACCACTTTAATATTCGCTGTCCGACCACTCCCGAGTAAATACCACAGTGGGCTTCATTAGGTGAGCTACTCACTGCCCCTTCTATAACGATGAAACGGGACTGGACTTATTTCCGCGACCACTCTGTTTACACAGACACCAGCAATCTTGTGAGAGCTTGGTTCTGCTCTCGGAATGTAGCTTGTTCCTGAAAATCTATGAGGCATGGGTGCTCTGGTACCCAGCTAAATCTCATGTGAAATTCCGAGGTCAGAACTAACATGGCTGCCCATATGGAGAAACCAGAATTATCGCTATATCACTACACCAAGTGTGGCTGTACCTGCTGTATGCCTGCTGTATGCCCACCCTATGCACATAGCGCAGAGTAAATTACTGCGGCATTCCTTGATTACATGGTGCGACCTGTGCACCGCAAACCTATACAAGAAGCCGGCACTCTCATATTGGATATATCTGTGTACATTCATGTTCTTCCTGTTGGTATTGCTTCCTTCACCCTCAGTATAGCTCAGTATTGCCCTTACTCTGCTCTCCTTATTCCTCAGACGCTGGTTCAGAGGGTAGTCAGCTGGCCGTGTTCCCACACTGCAGGACACAGGACCACATCAATATTGACCAATGGTCATCAAGACAGTGGTACTTCTTATATCAAGCTGTGTCTCATGAGATATGGCCAATGTGAACGTCTTTGACCGGGTGCCATCTTTGACTAGGTGCCATCTTTGACCGGCTTGATAGAAAACGGCTCATTTAGGGCAGATGCAGATCTATATAAATGGGCTAACCATTACTAATTTAATGTGTTATAACATTCATTAACCTTTTCAGCCCATGTATATCTTTATCTGCCATAAGAAACCATTTTCTGTCAATCCGGTCAAAGATGCCACCCAGTCTAAGACGTTCACGTTGGCCAGATCTCGTGAGACACAGCAATCAGCTGTTATAGCTGCTACTGTCAGACAATCTGGGGTAGACAGCTGTTCACAGTAGCCTGTAATAAGTGGTTTAACGAGGGCAAAGGAAATTAACCCTTTAGGGACGACCAAAAATTGGTATAGCTTGCTCTGCCATGGCATCAACTATAGTTGATGCTCACCCACAAAGGGTTAATTGATTGTTAATAGCACACAAAATCTGACCTGGTCAAGTTAGTTAAAGAAACCAATTAATAAGACGGACAAGGAGTAAAGAACAACAGTTGAGTAAAATCAAACCATGAAATGTGGTTTAGGAGTGAATTTAATAACCTACTTTTAGATATTTCCTTTGTACACACTGTAAAAAAAATGTCGTCAAAATGACGTTGAATCACCGGCAACTTTTGGGACCTAACTTTCACAGTTTTTTTAACGGTGACGGTCACCGTTAATTTTACACAGAATCACTGTTCATTTTACGCAGAATCACTGTTCATTTTACGTTGAATCACCGTTAATTTTACGTTAAATCAGCATTAATAGACAGTATTCAAATATACAGAGAATATTTGATAAGCCTCACAGGGAGTCTGATTATGGTGACTTTAGTTACTGTAGCATACATCGAAAAAGTTTTGGATAAGCCATACTTTGACTTTGTCCTGATCCTATACGCACCACTGACGATCTGACTTGCATACTAGCCCTGGCTAGAGGTTTTACTCTATAGGATTGATACACAGCAGAGTTTCCAGAGGTGAGGATATATGCATAGCAAATTACCACAAAATAGGTGTATAGATCCAGACAGCTACTTTCTTCTGGATATTATCAAGTGATCATGGTATTTTGTCAAACCTATCACAAGATTGAATTGTTAGATTGTCAAACATATAAATTAATTAAAAATTACCATTATTTCAACATGTATACTCCACTTCAAGGGCTCACACTCTCCAGAAAAATCTTCTTACAAACCAGGCCACCTATCTATGGCAAGATCCACTATATGTGGCTCCCTCTGGGATAATGACATTAGAAGATGAATTTACGTTGAATCATTGTAATCCAAACCAGGTTAGCATTCAACAAGGATCCACCGTGAAACGGCTGATATTTACGGTGCTTCATTGTATTCCAAATAACGGTGAATCAGCGTTAAATTTTACAGAGTAAATCTGTAAAAAGTACATCTATTTTCTACAGTGCAGAGATGATATTCGATGAATATGTTGGCTGTTGTCTTTACATGCATGATACCAGTAGCAGGCTGAGGCATGTGCATGGTGCTTCATGTAGATACTGGAGTCATTGAGTACATGTATAAAACTGTGTTGTGACATTTGCATAAACCCAGCAACCACCACCTCAGAGGGTGTTGACAGTTGAGGATGGGCTAGGAAAGGGAATCCGGGCAATATTCTAGATATTCAGCTTGTAACTGAAAACATCTGGAATTTTGTGAAATGATGACTTTATTTTGAAGTACATGTGTAATGATAGTCTGTAATATGTTGTCATCATGTGCAAAGTTAGTAAGATTTATCGCCCTCAAGCAGCATTATATCTGACTCTCTGATCATCTAGTGATACGAGGGAGTCATGCATCGAGCCTAAAGTGGGAGGGGAGTGTCTTTCCACAAAAACGTTCTGAAGGGATAGCCCCAGTCTCGGACTCCCATACCAACACTGCTCTGGGTCCCTCTGCTGTGTATGGTATGAAGGCAGACTCACTTGATACCTATTTGCACTAGTTTGGTGGCACACATGGATGTGTTATGGTCAATACACATCCAACTACACACACATTCTTATCTAGATCAAAATGGTATTTAAAGTTGATGGTTGCTGCTGTGAAATTAACACCCAGACTTAACAGAAGTGCTCAATGTAAAGATGTGGATTGAGGTGGGATGACAGCCTGCTCCCAGACTATCCAACTGGTAGCATAGTCGCTGCCCGAGGCTGGGATAGCCCCCGCCCTGGCCGGCCTCCATTGCTGCAGAGATGTAGATGTAACTGACTCAGGTGCCACAAGGTGCAGCTCCACATGGTACACATGAAGACCATGCCTTCCCCACCTACCTCCAGGCCAAATTTAAAAAAAGGTTTGTTTCAGGTTATCCGACCCTACCTAGCAAAACAGGGCCGACCCTAGAAATCTTTATGCAATTTTGAAAAAATATTTATATTTTGGGTCATTTTGGGGCTATTTAAGGGTCGATCTGATAGTACAGGAGTCGAGGCGGTCGTCGGCGAGTCAGCATTGTAGTTCGTGAGTCGATTTCTGGGTACTTTTCAGGCTAAAGTAAAATTTGAAAAATTAAAATTAAAAAAAAAAAAATCCGACCTACCTACCCTAGATTTTCAGACCATGTAACCTGAAACACACCTTTTTTCTTTTTTTTTGGTGCAGCTCCACATGATACAAATGAAGGCCATGCCTTCCCCACCTACCTCCACCCCCGGGCGGTATGCAGGTTATGTAAATGTGGGGTTCATGTCAGGGATAATATGCCAATCAGTGCTGGTTGTTACTTGTGGCACTGCGTTGGTTCGTGATAACCATGATGAACATCAATCCTCGAGGCATTATGTTGTCCTTAAGGTGGGTCATTCTCATTAAATCAAAGTCGTCGGAATTCCTCTAACCCTTTTTCCAGATCTGAAATCGGAAAATGAAAAGCCTACCAAAAAACGGCATAATTCTGACATACTTAAGCCATATGCCCAGAGGGATGCGCAGTAATCAATTCTGCAATGACCATGGACCCACCTTAAAGATGGCCCTAGACCCTTAAATTCGACACGGCGACTTGGACCTTTTTTGGCCCTAGTGATATGGGACAGGAGGAAAAAATAGATAGTGACATGATGGGACATGGGGAATTTCTTAAGATCAATATGGCGACATGAGCATTTCTTAAGATTGACACGGGACATAGGGACCCCCCCTTCCCATCAAGGGCCCCTTAAACGGTAAACGGTTTTGCATGTGAACCCCTCAGAAAAGTGAGTCATTGTCGCTAAACTACCCTCACCTGAGAGTCAGGCAGTGCCTGACCCTCAGGTGAGGGTAGACTCTCACTTTTCTGTGTGTGAAGGTACAGCCTTGGGTATGAGGATGGGCCTGATTAGCTAATGACCTGTGCTGTAACATACAAGGTGTAATTAGTGGTAGCTGTGGCATGACATGTAATTAGGAGGCCTAAAGTGTTACGAACACAGTCATTATTCCTACAGCCCTGAGGAGATTACTTTGCCAAATTGGGTAAAGGTTGTACAGGATCTAGCAGGGTCAAGAGCTGTATCATAGGACTTCGTGAACAGTAGATTGACACTTTAAACCTGAGGAGATTTTAAGTTCCCATGTATGAACATGTAAAGTAACAAAATATACATTGTTAATGCATTATGCAGCATTTGAACACAACTAGGTCGGTCTTTGCGAAAAAAAACTTTCTTCCCACAGGACATTCTATCCTGCAAATTGTTAATGTATTGCTATATTTTTGAAAGACCGGATAGCCACATAGCTGGCAATATTGTGCACTTAATTATAACATAATTTTGTTCATTAAAAACACAATTTATTTGTAATCGTTTATGGCTAAATAAGGATAGAATATAGTTTTACACAGTACATAGACAAACATATTTCAGCTTTAGAAGCCCAATTGAATTCTTCTAGTTCTGGAAAGCCTGACAGGTGACTGGACATTCGGTCCTTTTATCAAATCTGTATTTAATCCATTTGAGGCATAAATATCACCAATACTGACATATTTATATTACATAGAAAATATGTTACCATGTAATTTAGCTGAATTCAGGTGTTTTGTGCAGATATTAACAATAATACTAATTGAGCGAGAGTGAGGTTAGAAGCCACACTCTCATGGTTGCCGATACTAGTGGGCATATACAGTATATGTTATTGCTGTCATTATGGTGAGGTTCACCCAGGGTGACCACCCTATACTAGCAGCCAGATTCTAACACCAGCTGGGGGTTTCAGTGACATGAGGTGGTATTTGGCTACTACCGTAAATTCCCGCGTATAAACCGCATCTCGCTTATAACCCGCACCCCTAACCCAGGAGAACCCTACAACCCATTTCTGTATCTGAAAATGTCAATTTTAGTACTGTTCTATAGTAATAAAAACCCTCATATAACCCGCACCCCATATAGGCATGTTTGGTATCAAATGAAAGCTGTGTTTGGTTCACGTACAACCCGCGGGTAGTACGCGGGAATTTACGGTAGTAATCATAATGCATTGCACTCAGACTTCCATATACACATATCTATTCTCATGATGCAACAAGGGAGCCATGTTGAGTATAAATAAGGTTGTGTACTAACAGAGTAATTATGTCACTCCTATAAGTCTAATATTTAAAGGTGTATTTCAGGTTACAAATTTAGATTAGGAAGTTGTTTTTTTTGTTTCAAAACTACTGAGAATTGGCTGGTAGATCGAGGCCTTGACTCAAGACCGGCTGCCTCAACTCAAACATAGCTGAAAACCTTGCTTTCGGAACTAGACATTTATTTTCAGCATTGGCTCTGGTTTGCTAGGTAGAAGGTTCTCTTGCTATATCAAGAGTACACTCTACCCTACCTTCAATACAAATGCCCCTGCCACCTCGAAACTGTAGAGTAGATGTTAAACTGCTGATGTTAAAGGCTTCTAAAGCTCCCATTTTCAGTGCCTCCTACATTCCATTCATTCTAGAAGATAAGCTGCCGTATAAAAAATAAAGTATCAGTTAGAAAAACTGTGTGTGAAATTGGATGATGTCTTGCACAGATGACATTAGTTTTTATTCCCATGCACCACCATGACCATCCCACCAGTCATGGCGGCTGGCCGAGCACGTAATGGGAAACTAACGCAAACTGAGGATAGAACAAGTCATGTGAGATGATAGCAGTTAACGTAGAAACTAAACCATGTCCTTGTGGAAACTAACCAAAAGTAGCTGAGGCATTAGTCAGATTACATCATGTTTCTGTTATGTAGGACCTAATGAGAAATTAATCAAAGCTGTAGCTAAAACCGTCCATGCGAGACGATAGCAGCTTACATGACATGATAGTGTAGAATTTAGAGTGACAATAAAAGTCTTACTCTTGGAAAGACTATGACTAACCTATCCAAACACATTCCAAACTTCCATGAAATGTAGAGTGATAGACGCTATAGTATTACCATTGATTTAATCAGTTTATGCCAGGAATACTGACTCCCCTTAGAATCTAGTAAGAAGTACTTACAGGGTAACCATTTACTCTCTCCTCTTAAGATATTGGGTTGAACCATTCAAGGGTTTTTATTCAAAACAGGGGATATCTATGGATTTGTCCAAAAAGGAAACAGTACCCTTAGAACAATTAATAATGGAAGAATAATAATTAGTCAGCTTAGATATTCATATTTAATGCACTGGTTCTATAATAAATTGTTTAAAGCAGAAAGAAAGAAAAACATCAGTCATTCATCGGTTTATTATCACAGACCCCTAGATACACACAAATACACTGCAATGATATAAAGAACATAGTACAAAAAATAAGATTGTCAGAGGCCTCCCAAAGAAAGGGGGAAAATATTTTGACATAACATAGAGCACTGGTTATTAGTATAACCGTAAGACATTGTGTATAAGCCTAACTCACATATAAGCCACAACCCAATTTTTTTCTTTCAATCATATAACCCACAGAGAGGTTCTGATTATGGTGACTTTAGTACTTTAGTAAACATTTAAAAACTCACATATAAGCTGCACCCCGATTTTGTCCTGATCATATAAGCCACACTGCTGATCTGACTTGCGTACTAGCCACTGCCTATACGCAAGGTTTTACAATAGTATTACGATATGTATAAACATTCCAATGGCAGCAAGCATCTGCACAATATATGTCTGTTAGTCCACTTGTGTAGGCAATATGGCTTTACTTTAATCATATATATATATATATATATATATATATATATATATATATATATATATATATATATATATATATATACATACATATATAGTGTAGCGAGCACAAGGGCGCTGTCGGCCGAGAATGGGCACATTCTCGGCCGAGAATGCATGTCGGCCGAGAATGGGCGTCGGCCGAGAATGGGCACATTCTCGGCCGAGAATGGAGACGCTGGGGGGTATATAAGTTGGGACTGACTCTGTACTCATCAGATAGACATTGGACTTCATGAATAAAGGATCACTTGGTAACCCTTTAAGGACGGCTGTCGTGTCTTCTATGCTATGCTCCTGATATCCTTACAGTGGTGACAGCGGTGAAGAAAAGGATATACGGACCCATGATAGATGGATCAATTCAGAAGGATGGATGGAGAGACAGCAGGATAGATGGTGGGAGGATCCTGTAGAGGGGCAGAAGCTCACAACGACTTCTATGGTAGTGGAAACGACAGAGGAGAATGAGTTTATACTGGTATGTGCTACTTCATGCTGTGTGTACTGTTAAAGTCAGACGATACTGGCGGCCGTCAGACGATGCAGACCAGTCGGGGGTGGTACAGGAGGATGCCGACAAGTGGGGGATCATACAGGAGGATCTTGGACGATACTGGCGGCCGTCGGACGATGCTGACAGGTCGGGGACGGCACAGGGAGGTGTAGGACGATGCTGGCAGACCCTAGATGATCCGGCCGAGCTGGTGTCGGCCGAGGGAGGTGTGGGACGATGCTGGCAGACCCTAGATGATCCGGCCGAGCTGGTGTCGGCCGAGGGAGGTGTGGGACGATGCTGGCAGACCCTAGATGATCCGGCCGAGCTGGTGTCGGCCGAGGGAGGTGTGGGACGATGCTGGCAGACCCTAGATGATCCGGCCGAGCTGGTGTCGGCCGAGGGAGGTGTGGGACGATGCTGGCAGACCCTAGATGATCCGGCCGAGCTGGTGTCGGCCGAGGGAGGTGTGGGACGATGCTGGCAGACCCTAGATGATCCGGCCGAGCTGGTGTCGGCCGAGGGAGGTGTAGGACGATGCTGGCAGACCCTAGATGATCCGGCCGAGCTGGTGTCGGCCGAGGGAGGTGTAGGACGATGCTGGCAGACCCTAGATGATACGGCCGAGCTGGTGTCGGCCGAGGGAGGTGTAGGACGATGCTGGCGGCCGTCGGACGATGCTGTGAGGTCAGGGCCTACACATGAAGATCTCAGAAGTTGCTGGCAGCTCTCTGACGATGCTGTGATGTCGGGGATCTTACAGGAAGATGTCGGACGATTCTGGTGGCAATCGGACGATGCTGTGATGTCCGGGATCGTACGGGAGGGTGTTGGACGATCTCGGCCGAGATTGGGGCTACATCTCGGCCGGGTTTGGGGCTACATCTCGGCCGAGATTGGGGCTACATCTCGGCCGAGCTTGGGACTGCATCTCAGGGATCGTGCAGGAGGGTGTGGCTGAGAGGCACCGACAGGGGTCGGAGAGGCACCGGGACGTGGTGGAGATGCACTGAGAGGGGTCAGAGATGCACCGAGGGCCAGCTGAGGACAATCCTGACGGGCTGATGATGACCCAGGCACAGGTGGGACGATCCTGGCAGACTGCAGATGATCCGGCCGAGCTGGGGTCGGCCGAGAGAGGTGGCGGCCGAGGATGGGCACATTCTCGGCCGAGATCGAAAGTCGGCCGAGATCGAAAGTCGGCCGAGATTGGGCACCGGGACGTGGGGGAGATGCACTGGGACGTGGTGGAGATGCACTGGGACGTGGTGGAGATGCACTGGGACGTGGTGGAGAGGCACTGGGGCGTGGTGCAGGTGCACCGAGAGGGGTCGGAGATGCACCTTGCGCAAGAGGGGTCAGAGATAGACTGGGACGTTGTGGAGATGCACCAAGAGGGGTCAGAGATGCACCGAGACGTGGTGGAGATTCAGCAAGAGGATTTGGAGATGCACCGAGACGTGGTGGAGATTCAGCAAGAGGATTTGGAGATGCACCGAGACGTGGTGGAGATTCAGCAAGAGGATTTGGAGATGCACCGAGACGTGGTGGAGACGCAGCGAGAGGGGTCAGAGATGTACCGAGACGTGGTGGAGATGCAGCGAGAGGGGTCAGAGATGCACCGAGACGTGGTGGAGATTCAGCAAGAGGGGTCGGCGATGCAACGCGACGTGGTGGAGATGCACCGAGAGGGGTTGGAGATGCAGCGGGACGTGATGGAGATGCATCAAGAAGGGTCGGAGATGCACCAGGACGTGGGGGAGATGCACCGAGAGGGGCCAGAGATGTACCGAGACGTGGTGGAGATGCATTGAGAGGGGTCGGAGATGCACCTGGACATGGTGGAGATGCACCGGGAAGGGTCGGAGATGTAGCATGACGTGGTGGAGATGCACCGAGAGGGGTCGGAGATGCACCGAGAGGGGCCAGAGATGTACCGGGACATGTTGAAGATGCACCGAGAGGGGTCGGAGATGCACCGAGAGGGGCCAGAGATGTACCGGGACGTGGTGGAGATGCACCGAGAGGGGTCGGAGATGCACCTGGACATGGTGGAGATGCACCGGGAAGGGTCGGAGATGCAGCGGGACGTGGTGGAGATGCACCGAGAGGGGTCGGAGATGCACCGAGAGGGGCCAGAGATGTACCGGGACATGTTGAAGATGCACCGAGAGGGGTCGGAGATGCACCGAGAGGGGCCAGAGATGTACCGGGACGTGGTGGAGATGCACCGAAAGGGGTTGAAGATGCACCGAGAGGGGTCGGAGATGGACCAGGATGTGGTGGAGATGCACCGAGAGGGGCCAGAGATGTACCGGGACATGTTGAAGATGCACCGAGAGGGGTCGGAGATGCACAGAGAGGGGCCAGAGATGTACCGGGACGTGGTGGAGATGCACCGAAAGGGGTTGAAGATGCACCGAGAGGGGTCGGAGATGGACCAGGATGTGGTGGAGATGCACCGAGAGGGGTCGGAGTTGCAGTGGGACGTGGTGGAGATGCATCGAGAAGGATTGGAGATGCATCAGGACGTGGTGGAGATGCACCGAGAGGGGTCGGAGATGCAGCTGGACGTGGTGGAGATGCACCAAGAGGGGTCGGAGATGCATCAAGAGGGGCCTGAAATGTACCGGGACATGGTGGAGATGCACCGAGAGGGGTCAGAGATGCAGCAGGACGTGGTGGAGATGCAGCGGGACAAGGTGGAGATGCACCAAGAGGGGTCAGAGATGCAGCAGGACGTGGCGGAGATGCAAGAGGGGTTGGAGATGCACCAAGAGGGGTCAGAGATGCAGCAGGACGTGGTGGAGATGCAAGAGGGGTTGGAGATGCACCGAGAGGGGTCAGAGATGCAGCGGGACGTGGTGGAGATGCACCGAGAGGGGTCGGAGATGCAGCGGGACATGGTGGAGATGCAGCGAGAGGGGTCAGAGATGCAGCGGGACGTGGTGGAGATGCAGCGAGATGGGTCGGAGATGCACCAAGACGTGGTGGAGATGCACCGAGAGGGGCTAGAGATGCACCGAGAGGTGGTGGAGATGCACAGAGAGGGGTTGGAGATGCAGCAGGACGTGGTGGAGATACACCGGGAGGGGTCGGAGATGCAACAGGACGTGGTGGAGATGCGCCAAGAGGGGTCGGAGACGCACGGGGACGTGGTGGAGATGCACCAGGACGTGGTGGAGATGCACCGAGAGGGCTCGGAGATGCACCGAGAGGGGCCAGAGATGTACCGAGACGTCGTGGAGATGCACCGAGAGGGGTCGGAGATGCAACAGGACGAGGTGGAGATGCACAGAGAGGGGTCAGAGATGCGACGGGACGAGATGGGGATGCACCGAGAGGGGTCGGAGATGCAGCAGGACGTGGTGGAGTTGCACCGAGAGGGGTCGGAGATGCAACGGGACGTGGTGGAGATGCACCGAGAGAGGTCAGAGATGCAGCAGGACGTGGTGGAGATGCACCGCGACGTGGTGGAGATGCACCGAGAAGAGTCAGAGATGCAGCGGGATGTGGTGGAAATGCACGGAGAGGGGTCAGAGATGCATCTAGACATGGTGGAGATGCATCGAGGAGGGTCGGAGATGCACCAGGACGTGGTGGAGATGCACCGAGAGGGGTCGGAGATGCAGCAGCAGGTGGTGGAGATGCACCAAGTGGGGTCGCAGATGCAGCGGGACATGGTGGAGATGCAATGGGACCTAGTGGTTGATGGACCAGGGTGCCAGGCGGCAAGAGGAAAACCATCGGGATCACTGGGGGATGGACCAGGGCGCCAGGCGGCGAGACGAAAACCATCGGGATCACTGGGTGATGGACCAGGGAGCCAGGCGGCGAGACGAAAACCATCGGGATCACTGGGTGATGGACCAGGGCGCCAGGTGGCGAGAGGAAAACCATCGGGATCACTGGGTGATGGACCAGGGCGCCGGGCGGCGAGAGGAAAACCATCGGGATCACCAGGGCGCTGGGTGAGAGGAAAAGTACTGGGGCTCTGGGTGGCGAGGAGTCAATCGGATGAACCAGATGCTGCAATTGATGGCTGCCACACCGAGTCGGCTGGCAACAGAACCGGGCCGGATGAACCAGAAGCTGCCCCGGACGAACCAGAGGCCATACGGAACAAGTACCCTACCGAGCCAGGCAGTGGTTTCAGCCCCTGGCAGTTAGCTTTAACATGTCTCTTAGAGGGACCAGGGAGTAGTGGACTCTGCCCTCCCTTGGTGTCATGTAAGATAAAACTAAAAAGTAGGCAATTAACTTCCTGTACAGGCTGTTGGCCTTATTGTGATACTTTAGTCAGGTTTGGCTTAGTTGCTTGTTGTATTAGAGGGGGCTTAGAAATAGGGTGTGGAGAGTGTAGCGAGCACAAGGGCGCTGTCGGCCGAGAATGGGCACATTCTCGGCCGAGAATGCATGTCGGCCGAGAATGGGCGTCGGCCGAGAATGGGCACATTCTCGGCCGAGAATGGAGACGCTGGGGGGTATATAAGTTGGGACTGACTCTGTACTCATCAGATAGACATTGGACTTCATGAATAAAGGATCACTTGGTAACCCTTTAAGGACGGCTGTCGTGTCTTCTATGCTATGCTCCTGATATCCTTACAATATATATAATAAAACCTACCTCTGTCTACCATTAACTATTCCACACAGCTGTTAAAAAAGTGGTCCATTTTAATATCAGCAGGGATAATATACTATTACCTAGTCATCATACTATTACAGTAATTGATACATATGGTCATGGTCAGAGTGATATAGAAATAGCAGTTGCGCACATTTTGACTACTTGCTAATGTGAATTATACAGCCAGTATCTAAATCGTTGTGCTCTATAGTAACCTTGTACTAAAAATATCATTAATCTATATTATACTATGACCTGCCCCCAAATGTAAGCACCCAGTTTTAAGTGTCGGCCCCAGTGTACTCCTGTTTTAAGTTATGCAATCTAAAGGCCATGTTTACTGGCATTAATTACACACTCTGAAACATATTCAAGAAATCATGAACAACATGTCTAGCTATAGAATTACCTAGCACTATTGGTCAATGTATGGCATTGTTCTTGCTGTGCAGGTGTAGTTTAGTCTTGAGGCAGGTGTATGTATAATACAGCTACAAGTTGTTCACTATGAGGAGCCATTCAAGTATGACACATACATTTTAGGCAATTCTCCTCTGTCATCATGTAGTGGAGAAACAGTATGGTCATGTTATCATTCTCCATATATACTCCTGTACCCCTTATCAATGACGTCACAGTCTCTTCAATAGCCCCTGACTTAAAGTGACATGGTCCGATTTGAGTCCCACTCAAATGTATTTAAAATGTCAGTACAATATCATATTTAGAAGATAGGGCCCAATAAAACGTCATCTATGGGCAATAAAAGCCTAATTAGAGGTTCAGATGTGGCCCAAGTATAGTACTTTACACTGTATTTTCAATTGCTGAATTAAAGTGTGTACTCCAAAATTAATAAATTGAGCCATAATCGGATAATTAGTCAAATTCTGAGATGAATTCCAGGGAATAAGATTGAATTAAGTAGCTAGCACATGAAGTATGGCCATAGGGAACATTCTGGTTCATTTCAAACAAAATTGATTTCTGAGCCCTAATCATTGGGCCTTATGCTTGTTTTATAGCTTTGTTCTTACTGCGCTGGTCTAGTTTAGTCTTGAGGCTGGCATATGTATAAAACAGCCTGAAGTTGTTGGCTATGACGGGTATCGGTAACCCAGTCATCAGGATGCCGCACACAGCACAGAGGGCAGCAATGACCTGCCCCCAGGCCGTGACCGGTACCACATCCCCATACCCCACTGTAGTTATTGTGATGAGGCTCCACCAGAAGCCGACCGGTATGGACGTGAACCCGGCCGGCTGGTACAGCTCCGCGTAGTAGATGGCCATTTTAATATCAGCAGGGATAATATACTTTTACCTGGTCATCATACTTTTACAGTATTTGATACATATGGTCATGGTCAAAGTGATATAGAAATAGCAGTTGCACACATTTTGACTACTTGCTAATGTGAATTATATCCAGTATTTAGCCAGTATCTAAATTGTTGTGCTCTATAGTAACCTTGTACTAAAAATATCATTAATCTGTATTATACTATGACCTGCCCCCAAATGTAAGCACCCAGTTTTAAATGTTGGTCCCAGTGTACTCCTGTTTTAATGCAATCTAAATGCCATATTTACTGGCATTAATTACACACTCTGAAACATATTCAAAAAATCATGAACAACATGTCTAGCTATAGAATTACCTGGCACTATTGGCCAATATGGCATAGTTCTTGCTGTGCAGGTGTAGTTTAGTCTTAAGCCAGGTGTACGTACATTACAGCTGCAAGTTGCTATGAGGAGCCATTCAAGTATGACACATATATTTTAGGCAATTCTCCTCTGTCATCATGCAGTGGAGAAACAGCATGGTCATGTTGTCATTCTCCATATATACTCCTGTACCTCTTATCAATGACGTCATAGTTACTTTAATAGCCCCTGATAGCAGAACGAATGCAAAACACATGTGCTAGGTCAATTTCATTTTATGTATATAAAATTATTATTTAACCCAATAAAACACTTAAAGAAAACAGCTTGTATTATATAACCAGTATAGGGGCCTTATGCTTGTTTTATAGCATTGTTCTTACTGCGCTGGTCTAGTTTAGTCTTGAGGCTGGCGTATGTATAAAACAGCCTGAAGTTGTTGGCTATGACAGGTATCGGTAACCCAGTCATCAGGATGCCACACACAGCACAGAGGGCAGCAATGACCTGCCCCCAGGCCGTGACGGGTACCACGTCCCCATACCCCACTGTAGTTATCGTGATGAGGCTCCACCAGAAGCCGACCGGAATGGAGGTGAACCCGGCCGGCTGGTACAGCTCCGCGTAGTAGATGGCTGTAGAGAAAATGAGCATGCCGATGGCCACCAGGAGGAGCAGCAGTAGCAGCTCATTCACACTGGCACGCAGCGCCAGGAAGATCACCTGCAGCCCCCGACTGTGTTTGACAATCTTCAACACACGGACTGCACGCAGCACCGCTACTAGGCCCATCACATTGTACGCCACCTCCAGGTTGTGGGTCATCTGTCAAATATTGACACAGGATGTTAGTATACTGGCTATATATAGTGTGATACACCAGATAGTCAAAACTGACACAGCATGCAAATTGGCTACTAACCCCTATGCATATTTCAGTACCTCAAGGTTCCAGGAGAGTGTTAAGGTTTCAAAATGATAAACAACTTTTGCCTTGTTGATTCAATGATGAATAATTGATAGGGCAGAGAGCCAGAAAATATGAACTTGAAAGTCAGTATGGTGAATCTTATTGGGTAACTTCTAAAGCCAAATTCAAAATATTGGATGCAGCAGTATCCCCCTTAATTGGTTCTAAGAATACATTAGGGTTCATGAATTGTTGCTGGGTAGAGTGACAGCAATTTTCCATAGCAACTAATCAAAGTAAGTAAATCTAGCTAAAGCTTGACATTATTCTCTATAAACCCCAATAAATAAACTTAAGCCTTGGAGTAATTCATAGACAATGTAAGTTGTTTTAAGTTCAATTAGAGGGGACAAGTATGTATGCAAGTCTTCCAACACTCATTATTGAAACATAACAATATTAACTAATCAGGGTTTTCTGGTTGCATGGTAACAATAAGATCATCTTGGATATTACTTTTGAAATCTCAGATTTTTAAATGACATTATGCCATTTTCCCATTCTGCATGATTCTAAACAGAATAGGCTGTTATCTGCCCTGCTAAGCAGCATCCACTATATATGGGTATACAGGCAGAAATCAGAGCGCAACATGACTGTTAACAAGTACATACCCAGAAGTCCGGGTGCATGACATTGATGACGGTCAGGATGAAGACAGGGAAGACAGCAAGCACATCGACCACGTTGAAGAAGGAGAAGAAGAAGGAGAGTTTAGCTGGGCAGGTCAGGAAGCGGGTGAGCAGCTCCAGCAGAAAGAAGACGCTACAGGCCCGGTTAGTGTAGAGAAGCACCGGGTGCTCGTCTGTCGTGTAGTACTTGTCTATCTTGGGGTTGGACGTGTTCCATGAGTCAGCCATCACACCCCCAAGGTCACGCTGACTCGGCACGCGCAAGCTCGCTACTGTCTCCAGGGAGATGACCATTGTAGACAGCACCAGCAGTAACAGGAACAAGAACGACCACACCTGAAAGTAGAATAACACAAACAAGGACCACATGTGGATGTAGTAAAATAACATGAACAAGGACAAAACCTGGAGGTATGCAACTTTCAGACAGTGAAGAGAAGCTGGAAATATTACTATGGCAACAGGTTTCATACTCATTTCTAAGTGTTATAGATCTATATCAATTACTCTTTTTCATATTTTCATGAGGTGGTTTCTATTGTTAGAACTAGTTGTAATATTATTTCTTTTCATATTATTTATTGGTTGTCATAGTTATATGATCAGTTCATCAGATGCCCCCCACAATATGCATCATTTATCAGTTATTGTGAACACTATTTTTTACACCCACAAAATATCAAGAAAGTAAGTTTATCATATGGTCCATTTTCATTGCCACTATAACAGAAACAGCAACTATCACATAAAGACTCAGGGTGTTCCTTTGACACTTTCTCACACATTTTTGTATTTACCACCCACCTACCTTTGCTACTTTAGAGGAGTGAGGGTCATCTAAGAACAGCCAGACAGCATTCATCCGTCTCCTCCAGACGCCCTTCTCCCCATCCACCACATCGTCCGGCCTTCCATATGCATTGTCAATGATGTCGAGGGTGTTCTGTTCCTCCTCCCAGTCACTGCAGGCCTTCCAGCAGCAGGGGGAGATACGGCCGTCCTCCAGCCCCCAGAACCGTAGCTCCGCTAGCACCGTTGGCGCACACACACACTTAGGGAAGTGCACCTCCCCATAGCGGCAGGCGTCCAGTACGTAGTTAAACAGCTGAGGACTGTGGTCAAAGTAGTACTCCTGGGTGTCTCGGTCATAGCTTGGGTCCTGCGGGGAGAGGCGCGAGAGACGTGTACCCGGGATACGGGACAACGTGGACATCCAGGTGACAAAGCTCTGACCTCCGATATTCAAGGTCACTTTGGTGTCAGACTCCATCTTTGTTGTCAGTCAGTGCGGTGTTATTGGTGTTTATGTCCTAGTTACACATCTGTACATACAGTATATAGTCATACAGGCATGCAGTAGTATAAAAGTTGTGACCTCTGTTATGCACTTTCATAAGAGTATAGATTTGTGAATTTGATATAAGTGCTACAGATATACCTTATACAAATAGAATATGAAAATATACTTATACTCTATTACTATCTTCAGTTTCACTCCTCAGCAGTATCCATGTAGAGATCCACTGTTTAAAATGTACAGGCACTTTCACGGTGGCCTCTAGGAGGAGGACTCTCTTCAGTGTACAACCAGAGTAGCTGCCTTAATCAGACAGTACAGGCCAACCATATACATATAATGTAATCACCACTCTCCAGGCACACTGAGAAGGCACCTCTCCTACCAGCAGAGTAAAGGGAGTAAGAAGGGTCCCTAACACCCCTAGTGCTTCACAGTAGCCTCCTGTCTACACAGCTCCTACCCTTATAGCAGCTGATGAAGGAGTAATGCCTGCTCAAAATAAGATCCTGGTCCTCTTCTCCTGTTCAGTCATGATTCCCAAGTAGCCCTGTATGAGATAGTGGTAGGAGTTTATAGCCTACAAGTAAGGGTGTGGAAGGAGTTTACATCCGTGTGTAGTCATCCCCAGTTTCAGTTTGGTGACTGGTGCCCAGTAAGGATACTCCTGTCACTTTGTGTTGACTGGTGTCCAGTAAGGAGGCTTGGTGTTTGACATAGGGGTTTGTGTACAGGGCTGTCCATAGCGGCTGGGAGTATATTCATCCTGTCTCCATCCCCTCCTGTTACACAGTACCACAGAGCCAACCCCTATCTTAGACTCCTCCCACTGAGTATGGTAACAGAGTCTGATGTAGGCTAAAGTGCCAGTCCAAGGGAGGAAATAAAGGCCACTGTAACACTGATGTAACTCCTAGCTGACCCTCCTCCTGCTCAGCTGTGGGTCTGGTTACAAACACTGCTGTGTGCTGAAGGACCTGTCCACTGGCACTGAGTACATGAGCCGTGAGGAGCTGCCCTTGTTGTACGATGATGGATGCTGCCAGACACCAATTACTGCCCATCAATATACAGCACCCGTTAAACAAACCCCGCCGTGTCGACAGATTAACGGCCGGCCGAGACCTGAGAGCTGAGAGCAGTGAGAGGAAGCTCAGGGCTGCAGTGTGAACTGAGGGCAGGATAACACTGAAGGCTGTGTCTCACCAGACCGGGCCAATGTGAACGTCTTTGACCGAGTGCCATCTTTGACAGCCTGACAGCAAACAGTTCAATTAGGAAAGGTGAAGAGATAAATGGGGATATAAGCACTGCAATTTTATCTGTTACATATCAAAGAGGGGAAAAAAAAATCATTTCTTTTTTATGGTGGCCAGTCAAAGATAGCATCCGCTCCATGATTGCACCCGGTCAAAGACTTTCACATTGGCCCAATCTGGTGAGACACAGCCATAACACTGTGAATGTTCTAAGGACTGTTAGAGTAGCAGCAATTCTCTGCCCCCTTGAATTAACCAACCATATACATTTAGTGTATTCACCACACTCTGAGAGAGAGCCTCTTCTACCACCAGGGTATGGGTAAGAGGCCCCCAGTGCTTCACTGTAGCCCTCTGTCTGCATATCCCAACCTTACAGCAGTAGAGTAGTGTCTGCTTAAGTCAAGATCTATGTGCTCTTCACTTTACTTTGTTCAGTCATGCCCGGCAGTCTCTACAGCCTGTAAACTGCTATTCCTCTCCTGTTGACTAATTGTCATTCTCTGGTGGCCAGGAGGGGGCTTGATATGGAGCTAGAGACATATGTCCACAGAGTACATCCTTACATGATAAAGTAACACTGATATAAGTCCTGTCTTCCCTTGTCCTGCTGCTTCCCTGACTCCTGTCACTGAGTGATGTGATATAGCACGATGTCCACAGAGCCTGTCTACATCTTCATATGAGTAGTATAGTATGTATCGGAACGGGACTATAGTTAAGTACTGTTTATTACTCAATCGACATGCAGCCAATCAGAGGCCTCCATTTGGTCACGTGACCGGAAGTGACCTACTTAGGGGATTAGTGGTGCATTCTGGGTAACCCTGCAGCCAATCAGAGGCCACCATTTGGTCACGTGACCGGAAGTGACCTACTTAGGGGGATTAGTGGTGCATTCTGGGTAACCTACTGACCTACTTAGGGGACCGGAAGTGACGTCATATGACCTAATTTAGGATCACGTGACCGGAAGTGACCTGGTGAGTCACGTGAGCGGAAGTGACGTCACATGACCTAATGGCCGACCGGAAGTGAGTGACCTCATTGAAGATCACGTGACCGGAAGTGACTTGATTGATCACGTGAGCGGAAGAAGAAGTTTTTTTGTTTAGGAAGTGAGGGTCTTTAGGATCACGTGACTGGAAGCGACGTCGTCACATGAGTGACGCTTTAAGAGACTGCGCGACTTACTAGTAAAAGAAGACGTATGAAAATAAAAACACAACAATATTTTATTTTATTTTTTTTATTTATTTTTTTTTCAATCTTGATAAACACTCTATTTTTTTGAAAAGATGCACACGCTTATTTTTTTTTTTTTCATATCTCTAAAGGACTCGTTGTCACACCGTCAGAATGCACGCGACGCTTATAATACAAGTAGCGCACGCCGTCTTTCTCTATGGTGTAGGTGACCATTTTGTTTCGCACCACTTTGAAGTTTCTATTTACAGCAATGAGAGTTTTTCGTTGGCGAAGAACATCCAAGAAGTCGTCTGGTTCCTGAGGGTTTTGTTTCTTCTGTACGCCTTTTGCACTCCATTTTTTGGATTTTCTTTCACCGGTGTCGCTGACTCGATCGTAGCAAATGTAAGTCTTAGGGTTGAGACTTAGGATCCCGTCACCTTCCCACTCCGCTTTCATAAGCCCCGAAGTTCTCAGATCGTGAAGGTACCGTCTCTCACAACATCCGCCGGGCGGCGGACACCATTCTCGCACTCTTTCCGTTTTTGTCTTCACGAAAAGCTCTAAGTGATCGTCGCACACCGCTGTCGGAAGCCACTTTCGTTTCTCTCTGAAGTACGTCTCTCTCAGGCGAGGTTTGACTAGGTCATCCAACGTGTCACCGCTGAGAGCCATGTAAAGACTGTCGGTGTCCATTTGACAAAGGGCATAATCGCGCCGATCGACGAATCTATCCAAGAAGTCGTATGTGAACTCTAACATTTTCAACTTCGCGTACTGGTATACCATGAACCCTATTTGAATAGGGAGGTTGTTCTTGACTGTTTTCGGTTGTAGTTCGACTTCAAACAGATCAGAACTCAACTCGGACGCCTTTTTGAAGCGCCACGAATTGGCCAATAGTTCGAACTTCCGACTGTCAGTGTATCTCACCGCCGTGTGTTTTTCTTTGTTGCAGATTGTTTTACCGTACGTAGCGTTTCCCATTAACTTGTAACAGTCTGACAGAATTTTCTCGTTCTCGTTCACGTCGCCACGTCTTCGCGCCGCCGTTACTTCGTCCGCGAAACCGGCAAAGGAGCGTTTAGGTAGGTATTCTACCACCAGCTGCACTTTGGTGACTATCAAACCGTGCTCTAAATACCACTTGAGAAGCGGCGTTCCCAAGAGAATATTTTTTCCGTGGTAACTCCCTATCAGACATCTCTGAGGCGTGTTCAACAGCTTTTCTTCCTGCGCAAAGTCTGACATGTGAGGGCCTATGTCCGATTTTGAAACGGTCGCGTTCTTGAAAACGGGGGTCATTTCTTCGAAGTAGTCTCGTAGGTGAGGCGGCGTAGTGATGTCCACTTGAACTAAACCGAACATTTTCTCCTCTTTCACAGCGGAAAGGATGTCGCTCTCGCTCATCGCGTTTCAAGACACTTTCAAAGCGTCAACCTTCCAGCGTTGTTGGGAGGCCTTGACCCGCTCATCTCGACGCTTCATCTCTCGCCATTCGCACTCCCACACGACGACCAGCTTGTGACCTAGCGCTTTCAAGTAAGCGCTTACTCTGGTCGTTCTGTCGCGTCTCTCCTCTCTCAGTGAAGCGCACTGATATCGGTGCGACGGTATGCACTCGTGAGCGTGGAACCAACACCCGTGAAACTGGAAAACCGTATTAGAGGCCGCGTGAAACCCGTCCACGCGAATTCTCCGACAGCCTACTACCATCTCGCCGCCGTTCAAAGCATGGCGCAGTTTCACGTCGCGGTCGTGCTCTACGAAGCGTAACCACTCCAAAGCGCTGTGAGAGTTTCTTTGCCTAATTTCGGGCTTGAACTCGGTCTCGGGCCGTCTCACCGCGTAATAGCCCGTGCAGTGCGCTTCGCTCATGCAGCGCAAGTACAGAGAGTTAGCGTCTAGTCCTAGGATGTGTTGGCACGGTCTCGCTTCTTCGCCGTACTTGTGCTCCCTTATCCGCGTGGTGCCCTTCTCGTGAAATCTATGAAAGATGATGGAAGGACCGCCGACCAGATTTTCTTTGATCAGAGCGTGGAGGACGGCGTCGAACTGGGGGAACGTTGTGAACGCGTCTTCTAGGTTTTGGAAGAGGAACCGTAAAGTCAAACCAGCGAGAGAAACTCCGTCTTTCAACATGTCAATGCCGCGATCTTGGAAAAATTTAGCGTGATTTTTCAGAGCTTCTATGAAAGGTTTGACGTCTTTGTTGTTGTAGTGGATCAAGTAGTCTTCCATAGTTTGCATCTTCTCGTCGGACCAAACTTTCTGACATGCGGCGTAGTCGGATTCGGACATTTTGACGCCCGTCAGCTCGCTGTCGAAAGCCGATCTCGGTGGCAGCGTTCTGTTTGCCAGTTTCCTGGTAGACGTCATCCATTCGTAAGGAAAGTGACCTTTCTCTTCGTTCCTGGTGAAAGCTCGCAAATAGGTCGCGTAGTTGTAACCGGGTGCCAAATAGTTGACTACGTCCAAGAAAACCGTGTGCTGTGTGTAAACCGCCAAGTATTGATTGCTTCTCTTTATGACGCTGAATTCTTGGTTTCTTCGGTCTCCGGAGGCGAAGAACGAGTGAAGGCGTATTTTGATCAGGTTCAAGTCGTAACGCCCCGAGTTGAAGCCCACGACTGGAGCTTGACGGATGTATCTCAGAAGACGCTTCTTCAGTTGAACTAACGGGTGTCTGGTCTGAGCCGCAGCGAAGCCGCCTGGAGAAGGGGTGAACGTCGCCTCCTCCAGCAGGAGAGCTTCACCTATCGCCGCATCTAACTTCGCTCAGGTCGGTCGGTAAAGTTCTAGCACAGCTTCTCCGATGACTTTGGCGTTCTCGTTTATGTGATTTAAAACTCGGTCCAACAAGGGGTCGGAATCTGCGTCGGATTCTCTGACGAAGCAGACGGGCCCCTCCCACCCCGGAAAGTCGGATGCGACGCTAGCCGACAAAGGGACGTGATCCCACAGCAGGGACACGTGTTCCGTCGACGGTTCTTTGCACGGTCTGAAGAAAGCCTCGAAATCGAAGGCGATCTTGTAAGGGTAGATTCCGGAATGTCCGTCGGGGGGAAAAATGGAGAAGTCTGCTAGCGCTTCGAAAATCGTTCTCGAATTTTGGTAGATGCCGCCTACGTAGCGCAACTTGACTTGTCGGCAAGAGGAAAGCTGGTTCCTGTGTCTCTTCAGCAAGAACTCGGTGGTGAACGCCGCCTTACACTTGCAACATTCGTATATGCCCGCGTACGCGTTGAAGTCCGTGACGAGAGAGACGTGCAAACCGCCTTTCGCCGTCAGGTGTAGGTTGACTTTACCTCGGGCGGCCAGAGTTCTGGAAGGCGGTCTGATCAGAGTAACGCGTCTTCTCAACTTCCGCCCCGGCACTTGACGCGACGCGGTGTAAACCGCTATCTGTACGTCAAACAAGTTCTCTAACGCGGGTAAGTCGCGGATGTTCAGACCCGGAAAGGATTCAGGTGTGGCAGCGGGACAGAACTGACGTAACAAATCTGAAGCGCGCTTGCTGGTGTTGTATAAGTGAAAGGAAATGCAGCGGAAGATGCAGAGGTTGTCCTTGTTGGGAAAATCTAACACGCCGCTTCTCTTTCCAACTCGACCGGCCTGAGTGATCCTACCGCCTATGGGGAATTCCCCCGGTCCCATGTAAACGCAAATGTTCAAATTGGTAGGAAAAAGAACGTGCCACTTGGTGTCAGCGTCGCAAAGTTTCCGTACTTCCTCGCAAGCGACGGTGTTTTCCATCTTTGAGAGGAGCTCTTCCAAAGTTTCTGAATTAGTTATAGTAGGGAGCGGTTGTATGAGAGTTGCGTTGTTCTGGGAGGCGTGAAAGTAGCGCAGTTTGCTCTTGTCTTCTCTGTGTTGTAAGAGTAAGCCTACCGAGAAACCCACTTTGTATCTGAATCTTTGTGTCAAGTGAATGCGACGCATAGTATCTACAGCGTCACTCAACTCGCCGGTTGGTAGCCTGAAGTTTGTTACACTCACGCGAGTCCCGTGCATCCTGACGCCCGTTTGTATCGCAGGCCAATTCGCCGTGAACGTTTCCTCCCCGTTCGGTACAGCACATATGCGCGGAGGGACGGTCACCCCGTCCAGAGATTCGCGTCGACAGGCGATCTTTCGGCAATCGCCTTCGCCGCATAGAGGGCAAAACTTAGGTACTACTCTACAATTTTCTACGTGTCTCTCGTGGTTGTACGGTCTTTTAAACATTTTGAAACACTTTTCGCATACGTACTGTGTCATGTTTTTTTTTTCACTCAGTTACCAACTACTTAGCCGTCTAACTATCTATCTATCTATCTATCAATCTATCTGTCTATCTATCTATCTATTTATCTTTCTGTCTGCTGTCTGTGTATCCGTCTGTCTGTCTCATACAGCGTACGTCAAACGCTGTGTGTGTGTGTGTGTGCGCGCGTGAGCGTTGAGCGTCTCTCATTCCGAATCTATGCCGAGATATTTCAGAATGATCTCTGTTTTGTCATCCAACTCTTTGAGCGCTCTGGCGGACAGCGTCACTCCCTGCTGTGTGGGTTTTTTGTCAGGACCTTCGTACTTGCGCACGTGGACGAGGTTCTTACCGCTGTAGTAGCTCACAGCTGCGTACACTTCGCTCTCCTCATCCAGCACTGCGAACCAGGGGGTGTGATTAGGTTTTCCTTGCGCGGCCGCTGTGTCGCGTATGCGCACCACTGCGCGGATATCGGCGATGCGTGCTATGAGCTCGCGCAGCGCGTCGGCCGTGAAGTGCACTCGCTTGCTTCTGGTCAGAGACGCCTCTTTCACCTGGCCGTCTTTTGTGTAGCGCGGCCTCCTAGACAGTCTAGCCACGTCCTCCCAGATCTCCAGCGTCAAAGCTCCGTCTAAGCAGAACTCTAACCCGAGAGGACGGGAGAAGGTTTTCTCTGCTTCTTCTCGTCCATCTCGTTCTTTTTCTTGTATTTTTCTCTTCTTACTAGGCCTTGTTGTTCTGGAACTCACCTTAGAACGTTTCACACCCGCAGGATGAGTAACACCATCAGCGTGAGCTGAATCAGCAGCAGAACCGATAGCAGGAGCAGCGTCAGCGCTGGTGGTATCCGAGGCCTCGTTGTTGGAACAGCGCAGCCACACGCCGTCGGTGCTGAGTGTAGCGGTAGAAGATGAAGCGCCGCCGCCCTCGTAAGGTGGCGGTGAGGGCAGTCGCCACGGACCGGACGGGACGCTACTAGTGGAGGAAGTGAGGTCGAAAGGTCGAAGAGGGAAGCCGAAAAACGTACCGCCCACCCCTTTCCCTTCGGGTTGTTCGTACGCCTCGTCGTCAGCGTCGTTCTCTGTCTCACCCTGTTGCTGCTCCTCCTCCTCTTCTTCTCGGTTTAGGGGCTGAGTGTCCGAATAGCTGTCACTCTCAGCGCGAGCGGCGTCGAGGGCGTCAGTCGATGTAGTGGTGGAGGAGAGGGGCTGTGCAACGTGCGGCAGGTCATCAAAGTCATCAACAGTAGTGGGGAGGTAAAAACCCGGTTGCCAGTACTGCGCTGTGCCAGGAGCGTTGTCGTCAGTAGTAGTAGCGGTAGCAGCAAGTGCAGCAGAAGCAGCAGCAGCAGCAGCAGCAGGCGCAGCAGCAGACGCAACAGTAGCAGGCGCAGCAGCCTCAGCAGGCGCAGCAGTAGCAGGCGCAGCGGTAGCAGGTGCAGCAGCAGCAGCAGCAGCAGCCGCAGCAGGCGGGGCGGCAGTAGCAGCGGCAGCGCGCTTAGCAGCAACGTGTACCGTCGCGAGTGTAACAACGTCGCTAGCACGACGACTACTACCAGTAGTACTACTACTACTACTACTACTACTACTACTAGTACTACTACTGCTACTACTACTGCTACTACTACTACTACTGCCGCGAGCGCTCGCTACAGCGGGAGGGTGATAAGACCAAGCGGCTGCGGCGGTAGTCTCATGTTCAGTAGCAAGAGGAGGCACTGACGCTAAACGAGCGCTGTTCCGCGTAGTCTTCTTGTTCTTGACTGACGCTAGAAGTTGTCTTTTGCTCATGGTGGTGACTGTAGAGAGCAGCAAAAGAATGAGTGAGTGAATGGAGGTTTCCAGACCCCTTATATACGCCTTCTCGCTTCTAGAGCTAAGCTACTTACTGACCCTGTTCAGCTGCCGCCGGCTGGCCGGCGGCCATTCACAAAGAGAAACAAAAGACATAAGGCATGACGTTTTCAGCTGGATCCCTTTCCCCCCTTTTGAGAGATCGACTGTCATGAGCTAAGCCGCTTAACACCCTGTTCAGCAATTCAACGCGCATTAGCTGTATAAAGGATTAAGCGGTTGCTGCCGTCGACTGACCGGCGGCCATTCACAAAGACATAAGGTATGACGTTTTCAGCTGGATCCCTTTTTTGAGGGATCCACTGTCATGAGCTAAGCCACTTACCACCCTGTTCAGCCATTCAGCGCGCGTTAGCTGTATAAAGGATTAACGGTGATGAGCTTAGAGTGTGTATACAAAAAAAAACTACAGGAGGCGTGTGGCGTGAAGCAGGACCCCCCTAAGACGAACGTGTCTGTCTGTGAGTAGAGGCGTGTGCATGTGGTGAGCGACTTAAGTGTAAGACAAAAATCACCACCTCCTGCCTTGGTGAGTAGACCGGGCCGGCCAGGCGGCGGCGGCCGGCTAGTTCAATAGGGAGGGGTGACAGCTGACTAAGGCTGTGCATGAAAAAAATCCGATTTTCACCTGACCTCTGACGTTTGTTACAATGAATGTCAGAGGGAGGGAGACGTCCTCAGGTAGGGGGTAGGAGGTAAGGCTAATGGATGAGGAAGAAACACCGTTTTCAGCTGGTCTCCACGGATAGCGATGACACACCCCTCGTCATCTAAGCTCTTAAGGAGCGGAGCGGCTGAAAAAGCGTCATGCGGACAGGTCGCTACACAGCTGGAGTGCTGTTGGAAATGGGATTAAACTCCCTCTGTATAAAAAGCTCTGATTTCTGTTGGAAAAAAAACATATCGCCTCTGACCACAGTAACGTCTACTACCACCGCCGCCGCCACCACCGCCGCCACCGCCGCCGCCGCTACCGCCGCTGCCGCCGCTGCCGCCGCTAAGACGAGACGAGATGGCTCAAGCTATTCCACTTTCAAGCTCGCCTTCACCGCCTTGTCCACCTGAAAAAAAGTTAATGCGGCTTGACGACGTGAGACGCGCGAGGCAGACCGATGGGGAGAACAGAGAGGTAGGACAGCGGCGGTTAGCCTATAGCGACGCCTTGCTTCGTCAACTAGGTAAAGAGTTGAGCGGCTGTTGGAGAGAGTTGGGCAGTAGCTTAAAAGTTACCGCCGCCCGTATGGATGCTCTAGTAGAGCGCAGTGTCAAGACACCGGAGGAGCTGTGTACGGCGATGTTCCGAGTCTGGTGGGGTGAAACCCCGCATCGTCATAGATGGGGAGAGCTCGGTCGCGTCTTCACCCGCATTAGACGCGTGGAACTGTTGGCTCAGTGGATGTCCCTTCTCCACAGACAGGGGTTGGATTTCGAAAACCCCGACTCGCGCGCGATGCATAAGCACTTGGGCACCCTCGGCAGACGTCTAGGTAGCAGGTGGAAAGAGGTGGGGGACCATTTAAAATTGTCGCCTGAGAGGTTAGATAAGATCGCTGAAGAATGCGAATACGGAGGAAGTCCCGCTGAGTGGGCCTTCCGAGTGTTGAAAATGTGGCAAGATGAAGCTGACGGTGCCGGCGGTACACCTTTTGAACTCCTTCGAGTGTTGACTGAGGACATGGGAAAGTTTGACCTCGGCATCACGATATTACTTGACTTTATCAAGCAAGAAACAACGAGAACGACGGACATGTGAATTGTTGTGTTTTATTTTCATACGTCTTCTTTATTAGTAAGTAAAAAAAAAATAATATCATAACAATTAAGAAGCGCGCCCTCTTAAAGTGTCACTTCCTCCAGTCGCAGCTGATCGCCTCATCGAAGCACGTGATAAACAAAAAAAAAACGAAGAGACACGCTTCTTCCTCTCGAGAGGAAGAAGCGTGTCTCTCGATTGAAATCTTTTTCTTTTCTTTTTTTCTTAAAAGAGACAAACGCCCCTTAGAGTGCCCCCCCACCCCCCTAGAGTGCCCCCCTCCCCCCTCCCCCCCTCCCCCCCACCACCCGCCCCATGCATCCTAAAAGCGCCCCCCTCCCCATGCATCTTAAAGGGGCCCCCCTCCCCCCCTCCCCTCCCCCCCTTATACACTCTAAAGAACGCTTCTACCTAGTTCAATAAGTCACTTCCAGTCGCTCGTAAAACAATAAAAAATGAAAAAAAAAAAAAAAAAACTTATATCGTAGTGTTTTTTATTAGTTTACCGAAAAAAATAAGAGACTCGCCTCCTCCTCTCCTTCTCCTCCTCCTCCTCCTCCTCCTCCTCCAAAAAAAAAAGATATCACATTTTAAAGCCCGTGACCCCTTAAAGACGCTCATCTCTTCATTAAGTCGCGTGACGTCACTTCTTCTTCTGGTCACGTGATCAATCAGGTCACTTCCGGTCACGTGATCCTCAATCAGGTCACTCACTTCCGGTTGGCCATTAGGTCATGTGACGTCACTTCCGGTCACGTGACTCATCAGGTCACTTCCGGTCACGTGATCCTAAAGTAGGTCACTTCCGGTCCCCTTAGTAGGTCATATGACGTCACTTCCGGTCCATAAGTAGGTCATATGACCTCACTTCCGGTCACGTGACCAAATGGCGGCCTCTGATTGGCTAACTAGGTCACGTGACCTCACCACTAATCCCCTAAGTAGGTCACTTCCGGTCACGTGACCAAATGGAGGCCTCTGATTGGCTGCAGGTCGATTGAGTAATAAACAGTACTTAACTATAGTCCCGTTCCGATACATACTATACTACTCATATGCCTGAGTACATTCATACTAGCACGCACGGGATAGCTCTCCCACGTGAGAGGACAGACGTTTAGAGCGTTATCTTAATAAGACTATTAAGACAGTCTTAATAGTCTTAACACTGCACTGCTCGACCATCCATAACATACTAAATGGAGTGGGGTTGGATGAGTGTAGGAGAATCTTGTTAAATTGTGTATGCTATGGGGAGCTCTGCCCCCCAACCCCCGTTTCTCTTTTTTTCTCTTCTTTTTTCCTACCTAACTCCTACTGTAAGTGTAACTGATAGTGGATTGACCCCAGTATCATCAACCCTTCTACCTACCCAAACCTCACCCTAATCTATTAGCCTCCCCCCCCTATAACTACAAAAAAATATCCGTTTATGGTTGGCTGACCCATTTACCTACCCCAACGTCACACTGATGTATTATAACTCAAAAAAAAATTTGAAATGATTTATTTTTAATGATGAAAGCGGCCCTGGGTAAGACACTGAATTAAGACTTTAAGACTTAAGATTAAGATAACGCTTTAAACGTCTGTCCTCTCACCTGAGAGAGCTGTCCAGTATTTGCTTCATGCTAGGCAAAGTAACATTGAGTATCAGCTCCCAGCTACCTCCAACCTCGAGGTTGGAGGCTGGTAGCAGGTAGGGCTGGTGTAGACTATAGCGATAATTGTGGTGGCTCTGTGTGCGTGGCCATGTTAGTTCTGTCCACGGAATATCACGCGAGATTTAGCTTGGTACCAGCACCACTATATGTCAGGAACAAGCTATCTTCCATGGACCAAGATCTCACCGGAGCTGTTAGTGTCAGCCTGCAGGTGGCTGGTCCCGGGAACAAGTTCCCACCCTTTTTATCCTTATAGGGCCTGTCTACAGTCTGTGCTACAGGTTACTGTAACGGTGATGTAACTGTCCCACCCTTCTCCCGCTCAGAGTCTCGTAGCAGGTAGGGCTGGTGTGGGCTATAGGACCTGTCCACAGCCCATGCTACAGAGTTCTGTATGGGAGTGGTCATTTTTTAGCAACGGGGGGGGGGGGGGGTTAGTGGATTGGGGGGTGGGGAGGACCAAACAAATTTGGTGGATTTGAGGGGGGGGGCAAAAGAATTACACCCCTCTTTAGGTTAAAAAGCCTGTGCATTACTATAGCTCAACGGGGTTGCCTGCGCTCTATTTCGACATGCTTGGGAGGGGGACCAAAAATAATTTGACTTGCATGAAAATCAACCGACCTCTTCCTGTTGTTAAAAAATGACCACTCCCTAACATTGATGTAACTGTTATAATGTAACACTGACCTGCCTCCTATCCGACCCTTCTCCCGCTCAGAGTCTGGTAGCAGGTAGGCTGGTGTAGGCTCAAAGATGCAGATCTCGGTACCCCTCCAGCGGCAGTCGGAGTGGAGCCGGGACAGGTACTCAGCCTATATATAGGGGCGCTGGTGCAGGTTAAAGGACCTGTCCACAGGCACTGAGTAAACTGCTATAAGAGGCCTTTTTTGTGGTACGATGATGGATGCACGCGACACCAATTAACCCTTTAAGGATGGATGTCGCTAAAGGATTACATTGGTGGTCATGATGCACAAATGCAGCCCAAGGAGGAACTCACCAGGGTTGCATTACTGCATCATGCCGACCCTATGGGAGTGTCTCAACCCCATAGGGTCGGCATGATGCAGTAATGCAGCACTGGTGAGTTACTCGCCAGGGCTGCATTCATGCATCATGACGACAACGGGCATGATGCACTAAGGCATCATGCCGTCCTTAAAGGCTTAATGCCCATCAATGTACAAACCCCGCCGTGTGGACAGATTAACACATAACGGCCGAGACCTGAGAACAGCCCAGGGCAGACGGGGCAGGATAAGGGAGTGGTCATTTTTTAATAACAGGGGGGAGGGGGGGGGGGGTTGGTGGATTTTTTTTGTACCCCCCGATGGTAGGGATTGAAAATTCTTTGGTCGCCCCCTCAGGCAAGTTGAAATTGAGTGCAGCTGACACCTTTGAGCCATAGTAATGTGCTGGCTTTTTCACTAAAAAGGGGAGCATTTTTTGGTCCCCCCCCCTCAAGAGGGGTCCAAATTTTTTTGGCTCCCCCCCCTTCAAGGGATCCAAATTTTTTTGGTCCCCCCCCGCTAAATCCACCAACCCCCGCCCCCCCCCCCTGTTGTTAGAAATTGACCATTTCCTAACACTAAACACTGAGAGCAGCCCCGGGCAGGTGCTGGTGTAGGGTAGGGCTGTAGGGTAAACTGGGGGCAGAATAACACTGAATATGGTAAATCCTGTTAGAGCTGCAAGGACAGGAGCTGAAGGTGTGAATAATGGTTTGGTTGTACTCAGTACTGTCGGACACCCGACTGTGCACAGATAACCTATAGGTTAGATGTAGTAGTTAAACCACTGCCAGACCCCTGTACTGAGGATAATGCCACAGTCAAATCTGATCACGAGCCGCAGACGAGTGTCGTCAGCCGTGACTGTCCCATTATCCTCAGTAAAGTGGTCTGGCAGTGACTTAACTAACTTATGCCACACACTATTGACATTGTTTTTCACCCCTTTTGTATGTCTTATGCAGTCGGGCAGTCTGAATGTATATATATATATATATATATATATATATATATATATATATATATATATATATATATATATATATATATATATATAGGGACTTGAAATATGACCAAGGGTCTCTCGGTCTTTTTTTCTGGCTCTCTATGGCACCAATCTGTATTAGTCAATGCTGTGAGGTTAGTCAAACTGACTAACCTACCATAGTCTTTTCTTTATTATGCGTTTTTAGGGATTAGTGTTATCTTTGTCATTTTGAATATAGGTTAAGGATGAATACCCCTATGGACGAACCTGGGAAAGCCTTACATAGACAAAGTCACGTGCTGAGACTGAGTCTGTTGCACATCTATTTACGCACTCAGTTGCTGAAGCTATAGTTTGTTCAACATCTCAATATTGAAGAGTCAAATCCTGATTTTGTGAGAGCTCTGTGGTATCTACCCTAACCATATTCATTGGTGCCACCAGTAACGGAAGTTAAAACCTGTTCCACATCTATTGGTTATATCAGTAACTGACGTTATTCATTTGTAATGCGTTTTTGTTCATATTGATGTTGTAAGGAAATTCAGTATGAATAGAGAAAGCAAAACCAAACCACTTGTGTAGTTACTTTGAAGGCTCGAATTCATCAAAGATAATTGTTGTGCTGGAAGAATAGTGATGTAAATAAATCATGTTTAAATCATGTTGGGGCAGAGAAATAAGGTATAGGTAGAAACACATAGGGAGATGCCATGAGGAAAGGGAGGTATGGGTATTGGAACCAAAATATACTGCAGGTGGGGGGAGGTTATTTTAACGTTATTTCAATGTCATTTAAGGAGTGGAAAAACTTGCATTTTGTATCTAGCCTAACTCCATTTCGTGGACTCAAATTAATGTTTAATCAAAATTAACTAAATGTTTAGTTAGGGGTGAGAAAACATTGAGTTAATACACACATTCTAGAGCGGTAAGGATCATACAGTCCTATGTTTCCCCAAGCTTACAAAGCTCAGGTTGAGATTTTAGTACTCTCCATCAGAGAGTAGGCTAACGTATTGATTAAAACAAACCAATTTATGGATATTCAGAATAGTTTTTATCTATCTCTGAATGCTACAGAGTGGGTGTGTCCACATGACCCATCATTAAACAGGCCTAATATCATTATTTTATCGGATTCTTTAGTCTAGACATATTTATACACTAAATGTTAATGTAAAGGTTAAATAGATTTATCAGAAATTATTAATATAATTGCTTAGTTTAGACAAATATTTGAGCACAGCATTGAAACTAGTTCCACACAAAGTACATCCCCCCTCAACACCCCGCCCCCATTGCGCCCCATACACTGTAAAAAGTTGTTGTTCGTGAACAGCAATATGTGCTGTAAATATACAGTACTTTAGCTGTAAAAGATAGTACAGCAACTTTTGCTGTACACATACGATTCTGTTACTGTAGATGCAGGTTCGAATCCCATAACCAGCAACCAGAGGGAGAGAGAGCAGAGAGGTTGGAGGGAGTACCATACTCCACAGCTCAAATATGACCTGATCTTTTCAAAAGCCTATTGATGCAGGCTACATATAAGTGATTGCCCCTCTAGCTCAGTTGGTAGAGCAGTGGGATATGTAGTCTGAGGGTCAGCAGTTCCAGTCCCGGCAGGAAACTCTCACACAAACTACATTTCTCCTGAGGCAATTCTAAAGTATAATATATTTTGGTACACTGAAATGTTACTATTGAAAATATGCAGAGGATAAGACCAATGTATCTCAACAATCTGCATGAAAGATGGTAAAATTTACTTTGAAAAACATCTATAGGCCATCAAGATTTCACTCCAACTAATGGTAGTTCAGTCCATCTGAGTACATTACTGCAATAGGGTTCAAATCTCCAAGATGTTGAATATGTGAGCCTTTTTAGAACTCAGGTCTGCGTCTACAGTAGATTCTACTGTAGGTCTACAGCAGAATTTACTGGAACCAAAGTTGCCCCCAATAGTTGCTGTACAGGAACACTACTTACTTCTAACAGTGTAGGCTTAAGCATTAAGACACCTGTCTCTCTATCTTCAAAGCCATATTGTGGAAAAAGTAGCACTGCAACAATATTATTTTACTTCATAAACTTGATTGTTATATATTTTTAAGCTTAATGTTAGTTTTTGAAAGAGATTGTGTGTCTAGTTTGTGATTTATTCATCAAAACAAACCAGATACACTAGCTTTCACTGGCCAAGCCCATTTGATTCAAAAATATAGACATCCATCTTACATGGTCAATTCTGGAGAAACTAGCACTGGGACCCCACTTCTTTTATTTCTTATTTTGATTGCATATAAAATAAAAAACACATAATTCAAGTTTATAGAAAATTGTTTGTCAATTAATTTGTGGGCCACCTGCAGCCCTTGTCCTTAAATGAACGTTGGTTTGAGTCCACAAAAAAACGTTGAGCAATGTTCAATGTAGGTTACCTGTTTTCTAACATTAAACCAACGTTTCCAAAATCACATCTTCCACAAAAACGTTGTGTCAACGTTGAAATAATGCAAATTAAAAAAAGTGGTCCAATTAACCAAAAGTAAACATTGATCAACGTTGACCAAACATTTCGTGTTAACTGGGACAGCACTGCGAAGACCCCTATTGATGTGACCTTAATGTCATAAGTCTTTCTCTTTAGTTCAGCATTTCTGAAATTACACCCTTCTGTAATACTACAGCACATGGTTATTAGGCCTACTAAATGTTACACCCACATCAAATACACCTTCCCCTCTATGCATAAGACAAGAAAATTCGCCCCTTTAATTTTCAGTTGACATTGGTTTAAGTCTAAGTTCAATGGTTTATGGTTTAACCTGTGATCTCTAGAGAACTTTAGAGAACCTGATAAAAGGTTTCCAAGAACTACTGAATGGTATATCTCACAAGTCTAATCAGTGCTGTATTGTAACTTGACCACTTCCACTACTACCCACTAGATGTCACCTCTGAGACAGTTTGCCTCTGCAACTGAGAGGTCTCATAGAGGGTAATCCCGCAGAAAACTGAGAGTCATATACGATTCTGGTCAGAAGTGAATACTGCAGGGGCACTAAATGGTCCATAAATAAGTTGGAAATGATGCCAATATTATGAAAACTTGTACACATGCTGCTGAATGTCTGCCAATTTCAATCAAATAATAGGAAAGGGATTCTCAGTGAGTCTACATTTTTTTCAAAGGCTAGATTGGGGATCAGTGAAAATGCAAATTATTCAGTGCAAATTCAGGCGGAATTCAGGTGGTTTTACGCTACAGACCAGTGCTCAAATTTTCCGTGGTGAGTAGCTAATTTTGGTTGGAAATGTTTTGTAGGAAAGATGTATCTTTTAGGTCAAGGGTGATTTTCAGAAATTGTAAATGTCCTGGTAGCTGTTATTGCGTTTTCCGCTATATTAAACTATATAGTAAAAGGATTTCCTTCGCTGAGACCTGAGAGGTGCCTTCACTGGTGGGAGTCAACAGTCATGGTCTGTGAGGCTGGTTCATAATTCCCTCGCTCTGTGTCCTCACCCCCCCTCCCTCCGTACCCACTGCTGAACTGCCCTGTATGTCACCAGTGCTCCTTCTGGTAATGAACTAACAAACAATGACATGCCATGCTCCCTATAAGCCCGGACTCCACTAGGTCGACACACTAACCTGCGAAACATGGCGATTGTTTCAATGTTGTGTTCTGGCACATTTCGCTCCATTTCGCCCCAATTCGCTTCATTACGCCGCAGTTTTGCCCTGAGTGTCGCCCTCTTCATGGCGACACCCAGGGCGAATCTCAGGCGAAACCAGGCAAAACTAGGCAAAACCAGGAGAAACAAAGCATAAAAAGATCGCCACGTTTTGCAGCTAGCAGTGTCGCTCTAGTGGAGTCCGGCCTATACATGTATGCACTGAATATACTCCACATACTTATGTGGTTATCAAACATAGAATGCAGTGTGTACATATATGTGACTCAGAGGGTTATCTTATATTATGAGTATCATTTAAAATTGTACTTCATGACTATAAAATTAGCATCTTTCAGAGCATGATACATTATACTGGAGATGGGATATTTATTTGAGTGTGAAATTTTACGATTTTAAATATCTTATAATAAAGCGGTACATATAAGTGACCCGTTTTAACGAAACGGGTCGGAAGTCGCACATACGAAATGTTGAGATACTGCCAGATTCGTATACAACCCATCAGGAGCTTTCATTTGGTATATGACAAGTCGTTCATTAGCCAATACTCACCCTTAGGCCAAAAAGAAAGGTGTGTTTCAGGTTACCCGACCCTACCTAGCAAAACAGGGCCGACCCTAGAAATGTTTATCCAATTTTGAAAAAAAATTGTATATTTTAAGTTATTTTGGGGCTATTTCAGAGTCAATTTGATGTTCTATGAGTCGACGCCAGATTTGGTGAGTCAGCGCTGAAGTTTGCGAGTCAATTTTTAGGTACTTTTCATGCCATGGGATCAATCTGTCTTTATAAAACAATTTTGGGGCTATTTCAGAGTCAATTTGATAGTCCACGAGTCAACGCCGTTGTCGACGAGTCAGCGCTAACGTTTACGAGTCAGTTTTTGGGTACTTTTCAGACCAAAATAAAAACAAAACTTTTTCTTTTTTAAAGAAATCTGACCTACCCTACCTAGATTTTCAGTCTATGTTACCTGAAACACACCTTTTTTTTCTGGCCTTAGGTGATATCTTTTATTCTTTCTTTTTTGTTAAATTACACGGAAATTAATTAAGTTGAGATAATTAAGATTTAAATTAGATATCAACTGTATTGTGTAATACAATTATAGATCCTGTGGTCATTTTTCAAAAATAAAATTTTCTCACCCTATGCTACTTAAAGAGGCTATATCTAGGCTCTACAAAGTGCGACTTCCGACCTATTTTGTTAGATTGGTCACATATTTCAACACATCCTACAACACAGTTAAATGATATATTTATCTTAAGATATGGGTAGCAGACATGTTATCAATGAGCAGAGAGAGCTTTGATAGGATGCTTAGGCTACATACTTTTGTAGTTCAATCATGTGGAGTCGATTATGGGGGTGATGGGTATGGCTATTTCGCCTCACCAAATCGATACAAGTTGAAAGTCTATGACCAACAACAATCTATGACAGGCAACAATCTATGACCGACTGACGTCTTGAAAGAGAAAAACGATTTATTTAAGGCAGATGTACATATAAATATACATGTACACAAAAATAAGGTTCATAGCGTTTTAAAGCATGCTTTAATAATCTCATGACATTTTTACGTACATCTGCTTTAGATGAGCCATTTTCTTTTATTCTGGTTGTATATCCTTGCAATTCAGAGATCATAGACTCATCATATACATTCAACTTGTATCGATTCTCTGAGCCTTAAACATGGTAGCCATAGACTAGCCTTCACATGTGCAGGCTTGCTTCCATGATTCTTTTATTGATAGAATGCCTATTTTCCAGTAAATCCTAATATGGCAAATTAGGACCTACTTTCTTTTACAGCACAGAAACACTGCAATATCTCTCAATAATAAATTAGTCCATAATACATTATTTTCATATTCAGTAGAATCAGCAATACATCAGTAAAAAATTTGAGAGGAAAGGAAAAATACATCACATTGAATAAACAAGGTATGAAGTTTGCTTCATCTGTCAACTTGTTGGTCATATGATGCAACACTAAGACCAAATAAAGGTGCAAATTACATTTTATTTGAAAAGAAAAAAAGGTTTGATATTGCTGAATCATCATCTGGCAATGTAAGTCTCTTTTGCTCAAACCATGTCATGCGTCTTTATATTGTATTGTATTTATATTGGATTGAGTAACCGGAGTTACAAGCTTAAGTGGGATTTGTATAAGCCAGGCTAACCACAGAAAGCCTTGCAGCACCAACCTGCAACATGGCCTTGGTGTCGGATCAACCCTTTAACCCTTTAAGGATGGGAGGTCGCTAAAAGATTACATTTGTCATTATAATGCACCGATGCAGCTTCAGCGAGTAACTCCCCAGTGCTGCGTCGGTGCATCAAGCCGATCCTCTGGGAGTGTCTTAACCCCATAGGGTTGGCATGACGCTTGAATGCAGCACTGGCGAATTATTCACCAGGGTTGCATTCATGCATCAATTTATATTTCTATGCTTTAGACATGTTTGTATGGATCCCCTTTACAAATTTAAAAAGTCTGGTTGTTTATTTTAAACCCATGAATCAGTAACTTTTTTAAATATAAATAGCCTGTTTTTAAATATGTTTATTGACCACATCTCACATCCTAAGACACGATCCTCCGATGAAGTCAAACGGAAACAGGGACAGAAACAATATGATTAACAATCAATGTGTGTGCAAAAAATAATAATATGATAAAGATATGTTGCTGATCATCATGTTTGTAGTGGCTTTTGTCAACAAGAGTTCATTTACATAATGACTGAAGTGTCGTCTTGTGAGTAAATAACTAAATGAGGCAATCTCAGAATTGGTAAAGTCAATAATGATCATTGAAACGGTGGCAGCAGTCCAGTATGTCCGTAATTGCTCTATAAATTACTCTACATCTATAGTGAGAAGGAGCAAGTAAATAGTGAGGTATTCTTTACTTAAACTTAATATTTACAATTTTGGTTTTAAACATATGTGAACTGTCACTCTTCTGGGTGTCATGGGGGATTTGATCCCATAAGTTCATTCCCCTACAAAGAGGGCCTTTCTTATACTTTTCACATTTAGGTCGCTCCACCTTAAGCTTTACTTTTTTGTCTGGTCGAGTCCTATTGCTTTGGATCACTCTAGTGTTTGGGTCCTGAGCTACTTTATAAATCAAAGACACCAAGTGTCTCTTTCTCCTTGGGGCTAGCCGTTCTGCTTTACACTTCTTGTGGCATTTGTGGACATGTCCATCATGACTGTGAGTTGTTCTCTGCAAAGGAGAAAGGGGGCCTGGAAGGCAGAACAGCAATGCGCCGAATCCAAATAAAAACACGTCTCCTTTGTTTTCAAATCAGTAGCCATTTTTCAGCAAAGATAGCACTGGGGATTTCTTTGAATTTTTCATTTGTTAATATACCAAACACTAATATATCCTCGTAGAACATCCAAAATTTTCAGCTACTGGTATTTGTCTGTGAATGCAACTCCAGCAAGTTAATGGATTAACGCGAGGGGTGCTCAGGGGCATTGATTGGGCTTGTAACGTGTACTTCTACTAAATAAAGCTGGGTTCAGACCCAGGTCAATTAGATGTATATATACTTCTATGCATGTATAATGGATTGTATTGGGCGTGCTGAGACAATGCTGTGGATTAGAATGCACCCTTTGGCCGTGTGGAGTGGATGATTAAGGAGGCTGTTCTGTATCTAACTACAGGAAGACGTTAAAACTGCCCAGTAAGAGTATATACCTTACCAAGATACAATGGTACTTTAATGTGATTCCTAGATTATTTCAATTAAGCGCCTACGCCCTACTTGTTGACCATGATGGGACTGCCCTGGACTACACTAGTGACTCTATGGCTGGCAGGATGCCAAATGCCGACAGGTAAATTTGGTATCTTTACTATCTGTGCTTACGTATATGGGGGTTGCACAGCCAAAATTCATTTTCTCATTTCAAGAGATAGGATTAATAAACTCGCCTGGCGGACAAATGACACGTTTTAAGAACATATTTTTTCTTAAAACGAGTCATTTGTCCGCTAGGCGAGTTTATTTTATATCCTAGTTTCTTGAAATAAGAAAATTATTTTTGGCTGTGTGGATCTAGGGTCAACCACGTTCCCACCTTAATGTTGTAGTCATTCATATATATGGTATTGTCTTTATTTGTCCTTTATTAATGGAAAGAGCAGCACTTAAGTGTAATATGATACATACAAAAAAAGAAACAACATACAAAATAAGAAAAACATGAATGACTATAAACTTGGGGTGGACATCTAAAGGTATGTGGTTGTCTCTAGGTCAATATATCCTAGCTGCAATGGGACATGGTTGGAGGCATATCCCATAAAGGGCCTGTGTTAGTGGACCCGCACTATTACATAGAGACATTAAGAAAGCATTTGATTCTGAGAATTTTATTATATTGTTTAAAAAACTGGAAGGGTATGGTATACGAGGTAAAAACCTACTGTGGATAAAAGACTATTTTACAGGTAGAAGGCAGTTACTGTATTAACAATATAACCTCTAGAGTAGTCGATATGACTTGTAGGACTCCACAAGGTAGTATTTTGGGTCCGTCATTCTTTTTGTTATATGTTAATGACTTAAAGGTGACTCATAGTAATGTCAAGATGCTCATGAAATAAATGACGATAGAATACTTCGGAATTCCACAGACGTGAAATAGCCTAGACAAAGATTTAAGAAATATTGATGATATATCCTCTTTCAAAATGAAAATGAAAGAACTGTTAACAACCAAGATGAAGATTAATACGGGTTGATTATTTTAGTCAATTTAATGCTTTGGCTTTTGCCTGTTGGTAGTAGACGCACTTGTACAGTCTGTAATAATTTGCATCATGACTTAATACTAGAAGTCAATTTTAATGTGATATTTTATTTCCTGCTGTAAATCGATAGTCTGTGATAACACAACACGCAAACTGCGGGCTCGTTTAACAAGATATAATGTGTGTCCCGTCTGCCATGTGCAGTCCATCTTGCTCTTTACAGAACAAGTGTGTGATCAATATGACGTGATATAATTCATAGGTTGGCACCCAAAATCAGCTATGCTGAGTGTCACACCCTGATCATTGTTGAGCGTAATATCAGATTCAGCTATATTAACATCTATGATACCTCTCGTGACATTCACGCGTGATAATGTGATGCCTTGAAACAATGATGGACAAGAATTGATTGTACTTGAATGTGGTCAATAAATGATTTAAACCCTTCAAAAAATATATGCTGCAACTTATGGTTTATCCCATGATATGAAGTTGTTTTTGTTTTTTTTTTGGGGGGGGGGTTTCTATCAACTTGGTCTTACGTGACTGTTGAACGTTTTTTAGTACAAAAAGACACTACAATCAATCGGATGGAAACTCTAAATTGAGGTTTTGGTAGAGACCAGATGATGTGACCAATAATGGAATATAATTTGATTACGAAGGGTCCTTTAGGGGTTTACCTACATGTGGCGTTGGCTTGTATCTGAGATATTAGGATATAGAAATATGTCTTTCATTTTTTCTTTTTTTTTCACACAAATCATAATCATCTTCATGATATTCATTAGATTTGCAACCTGTATTACAGTCAGGTTACCTTGGCATGTGTCATGGGTTTATTTGATAGATAGTTGTTAATTCTATAATATAATTATTGTATAAATGTAGGTCAATAATCACAGACTGTTCATATCCTTTGGAGTTCATGTTGCAGTGTTCTGACCTGCCACGGCCCAGTTTACAGCTTGGCGTATTACACCATTTCTGCGGGCACATGAAATCCAACTATCCATGCACAACTATTTCATGCACAACATTGTGGGATTGTCTTGTTAGGAAGCAGTTTCCTAAAGCCAGACATTTCTTTAGGCCACTGAAAGCAGTTGGAGCTCTTAATCCTCACCAAAAACACGCTAAAATCTTTAAAAACATAGAAAAAAAACTGTTTAATTGAAAGAAAAATCCCCAAAATTGGAATAAAATGCTAAGATCGGCCCCTTTCTGAACCTTGAGTGGGTTTCCCTGAAGTACGGCTTTTATTTCTTTTAGCCTTAGGCCAGACCAAAAGAAAGTTGGTCAATGGATTTTACGCACCTTATTTTCGCAATTGGAAAATTTTCTCTTTTTTGAAAAGAATTGTCAACTGATTTTGCTCGCTTCATTACTTTCAAAATTGAGTCTGTGTTTCAATTTTTTGAATTTTTCTTCTGGTGATTCTTCCAGATCAATCTATTAATTCTTTTGTTATGGATTCACTAAGAACTTTTATCAGTGGCTGGGTTAAAAAGAAATTGTCACCTGCTCTACAAATTCCATCGACAAAAGAAATTGTTTAAAAAACTAAGAATTCCCTCACTCGTACCATTTTTTGAAGAGCGAAATCCATTGACGGACTTTTTTTTGTGTGGTCTTATGAACAATTCCCCCCATTTCATTACAGTGCAGCTAGTGACATTCGATGATGTATCCTGCGCGGCATCGTTCACGGCATCAGGTAAAGACTACTGCATCACCTCAGGGGAGGGAGCTCAGACTAACGTACAAGAGGCCTCCACCCTGTGTGCCGCCCGGGGCTACATGTTGGTGTACTTCTCTGATGAACAGGAGTGGGACCAGTTCAACACTGCCTTACAGGCACAGGAATTAGGGTAAGTCAACAGGGATAATAATGTCTCTCATATGAAACAACCCTGTGTGTATCAGAATCTTTTTACACTTTCTAATGAGGAAACAGGATAGAATCCCGCTTATTATCAAATTGAAGCTTTTAAATTCAGTGAGGTGCGCCATATTAGCACATTATCTTATTCTTCAAGATTTTTAGGGATATCTCATGCTTCAACCACAGACAGGGACTCCCCTGTTTCCCCATAGTGAGGCGGCATAGCTAATCGATTGTGCACTTTTTGCAGAAGTTACCAAATTTCTCATAGACTGATATATGATAAACAAATTTTCATTAAGAGGCAATTTAGATCTGGTGTATGAAGGCTGTAGTGGCCATCTTTAAAAAGGTCATCTATGATTGCATTTCTAGTCAGTCAAACTGATGAGGGTATGTAAAGATCACATTTTTTTGACTAACACAACAATGTAGCTTACATATGCCTCTAATGGCCTTCCAAAAGATTAAAAGCAGAGGGAAGGTTAAGGTCATTTCTCAAGGTCAAACACCAGCTACATGGAATTTCTGGATGGATTTTATTCATTTCTGTATATCGAGGGTCGATAACCAGAAGGTCTTATAGGCCTATAGCATTTTTGCTGATTTTCATATTTCATATTGACAAAGGTGCACGAGTTTCAGTATGTTGGCTGGGTTACTCGGCCTACGGCCTGGTGAAATACGGCCCAGGGTCAATTTTTGAAATAACCCAGCCAACAGACTGAAACTCGTGCACCTTTGTGTTTATTTTTCATGATTTTCGATTGAATCTACCCAGATTATGATAGGGAGAGCCTAAAATAGCTTATTTCCATCCCGTTTCTACCTCCCTCAAATGTAAACAAACCACCATATTGTTGACATCACAGGGCCGTGAAATACGGCTGTGGGTTATTTCACAGGGGGTGTTAAATACAGCACTCCTTGGTTAAATCAATGGGGCTGCCGTATTTGATAAAAAAAAAAAAATGCTAGTTATTGCAAATTAGAAACATACAACAGAACCACATATCATCTTTCAGCAGTATTTATTCTATAATGCTATTTGGTGAAGTAGCTCTTTTATTAATTGTGGTTTCCATGACAACTCAAACCACTTCGGTTCTAGATATTATATTGTATTTCATAATAGTTAACTACAGTCACTTTCACCTAGTCATCTTGATGGCGTCTACAGACATATGTGCATTAAGCAATATATAGACAAGCTGTGGCATAAAAAGACTTATTCAATCAGCTTATACCTAGAAATTAATTAATATGATAATCCAGTATCAAAATAAAACTGATGCACCAAAAGTAATCGAATCATCCCATATCTGCTATTCACAAGAATTGATCTTTGTTACAGGGACAGCATGTCAGGTTACCCAGTAAACAAAAAACGTTATACAACATTTTATAACGTTATATAACGTTATATAACGTTTCTCTAAGCTCCTTACTATAGCATAACGTTATATGAAGTTTTAAAACGTTATTTTGACGTAAAATAACGTGTTTTTTTTTGTTAGCTGGGTAGACTGATGAAGCATAAGATTGAGTTGAAGAGTGCAAATCTTGTGTACATTTTCTGTCATGGTTCTATCTTACTTTGGCACCTGGTGGGGTCAATAACAATAAATATAGGTGGCTTTTTTTTTTTTTTTTTTTTTTTAGAGTTTTATTGGATCTAATGGCATATAGCCAAACCTAGACTTAGGCGCATTGCCTTTTTGCCGTCAGGACTCACTATAAGCTGCCCAGAGGGTTAAAATTGTATTATTTTATTGTCAACAATGCAACATCCATGGGAAATAGTGGACCAGCTTCCATGCCTAGCACCACAACATCCACATGGTGATATTGTGAAAGTGACATCACTAAACAAACTCTTTTGTAATTGGAGCATTGGCTTTTCTTTGGTAATTAAGTGGAGCCAAGCCAAGAATAAAACAAGAACATTCCTGCATTAGGATCAGTATGTATAATTGTTGCTAGGGATAATAGAATGGCATCTGTCTTTTTCTTTTTTCCCCCCTTTTTTTGAGGGGGGGTCTCTGATTCTAAAATTTGTTAATTGTACCAAATACATCATATGTGCAGTGTTGTTATATCTTAACAGACCACAACATGTAACTTTAATTCTGGCATACCTTTAAACGTTTCTATCATGGTAACCTTGACCTTCAGCAAACTCCCTGTCTCTGTGGGTCCTGCTAGGTGCATACCTTAACAATAGCCATGTGTCCTTATACATAGATTAAGTCAATATTCACTTACATATGGGCATTTTCAGTACTAGAAAATCTTTCTGAAAAAGTTAACTTCATAAGAAACCAACTACACTGGGTACCTGCCCGATGGATAGGGTAGAGGTTAGGGTTAGCTTAGTTCTTCCTGATTACAGGGTTAGGCTTAGGGTTAGCTATCTTTAGAAGCATCCCCTGGGGGACCAGGGGAGTCCCTGTCTTTGGATAAAGAATAAGATATCCTTGACATCTTCTTCTTGAAGCATAAGATATTGCGCTAATGAGGTGTTGAGCTAGAGTTTCGATAAACTCTGAGTTATTACAATGTAAATTTTCTCACTACCGATTGGGCCCCTACCAAATAAAGTGAACAGAAGAGGTATACCGCCATTGTATGCTGTAATCACTTCAATAAATACTATTCATCTATTCCACATTACCATTGAATTCCTTGCCATCACTTTCAGTATGTCATTATACATTAAGATATCTTCAATGATATCCTAACATGTGATTATTATTTCCTTGGTATGAAAACTGATTTAACATGTGTGTATATATATATATATATATATATATATATATATATATATATATATATATATATATATATATATATAAATATATATATATATCTATATATCTATATATATATATATATATATATATATATATATATATATATGAGCTTCTTGATTTACAGAGTCACAAGATATTGGATGAGAATAAGAAGGGAGAAAACGAAGACGTCTCGATACAAAGATCTGCTTCAGAGCACCAGGGAGGCCTGGACCGCCCCCGGTCTAGATCTAACCCAGGCCAGATACTGTGCTATCGGGATTGCAGGCAACAGCCCTTCATCTAGATCTGTATATTGCTCAAATAGACAGAAGACTTCCGGAAATGTCTGTGAGAGAAGACCAGGTGAGCTTTCTTAGCTTGTTGCATCCTGTTTTGCATCCTATAGTCTGGAGCTCCTTTGAGAACGTGTGAACGACTATTTAAAGCGGTGTAATCACCGAGCGTTCCCCATTCCGAATTCTAGTACTGTTCTAGTCTACTATGTGGTAGCTGCGCGAGTGGTGATATTGCTCCTTTAAAGCACTTTTTATTAGAATTGTATTCTGAGTTGGTAATTTGGGAATGCAGACTTCAAATGAGCCGTATGTCTTTGGCATCCGCCTCAAATCTAAGATGGCCACCAACAAGGCATTTCTGTAAGACATCTTTTCAGGATTTGACTCCTGCCTAACAGTAAATACATAGAGAAAGGAAACAGGGTAAAAAGGGAGTTCAGGCTTGCCTCCAGTATTTTTACTCTATTTCTGACTCTCTTAATGCAGGGAGTCAGTACCTGACTGTTTTACGAAATAAGTTCTAGCTTCCCCCAAGATAACTCTCTCTCAGGCCAAAAAGGTTTGTTTTAGGTAACAAGGGAAGAAAATCTAGGGTCGGTATGTCAAATTTCTTCTTTTTTTTCCCTTTTTTACAGCCCCTCTACGATACAAAAAAAAGTGTAAAAATGGGAAACAAATTTCGAATTTTCTGTAACCCTAAAATTGACCCCAAAAAAGTGTGAAAATATAAATTTTTTTAATTACATTTAAAAAAGTAGGGACGGCCCTGTTTTGATAGGGTCGGTTGGGTGGCCTGAAACAAACCTTTTTTTATTTCGCCTTATGACTACCATGCCTGATCCCCCTTAAATAAGTCAAACAATGACTATGAATATAGAATAATTAAGTCATTGAGCCAGCACCCCCATTTGGAGAAAGGGTAATTTAAGGATTGCTCCTTTGGAATAGAGAGTCAGGTTGGTAATTTGTATCCTGTATTTCCATCTATATAACCATCCTAATAACTGTATAAGAAACAGAATAAGGTGATCAAGGACATAAAATACTTAAATTAGTCAGTTTGTTGGTCTGTTTGCCACATTTCAGTTATAATTATATCTATGTCAGTGATGCATCTTTGTTAGCATTGTGTTATTTTGATCTAGGCCTCCCTTGCTTGCTGTCACCTGCTGTCACATCAGGACACCGGTACTGTGAAGTGTTTGGTGCCTTCACACATGACCAGGCACGGACAGTCTGTAACAAACTGGGTGCCGGTTACGGATTAGCAGAATTCACACAAGAGCTTGACTGGACTGAGTATAGAACTGACTTCAGAAAAAGAGTGTGGAATACATTTAAAAATCGGTAAGTACAATGTTATTATCTTTATAAAGCGGTCATGTCATTATCTTTATCTAGATTTCCAAGTTGATGTCCCTCCATAGTTCCCTGGCTTATAAATAATTATAGCTAGTATTGTAGATCAAATAGAATCCTTCTTTTAGATTGGAAAGATTAAAGATATAAAACATGGAGTCCTTCACTGTATTAAATAAGTAAAATGATTGAATAGAAAGGGAGTAGAGATCATATCTTTCCTCTCATGTAGTAAGATGCACATGGGGCTCAGGAAGTCCCCCTCCTGGCAGTGGATGGATACTGGGCGCCCGCTCACTTATAACGCATGGACAGAAACCTACCCTGAATCTGGTCAAGACTGTGGCACCATAAACATTGACACAGATTCGTGGTTGTCAGGAATGTGCGACGCAACATCCATCAGCGCCTTGTGTGAGTATCATTAAAGCTACTACCGTAAAGCTGGGGCTCCACTACCCGATCTTTTGGGCAATTCTCACAAACCGATCACATCCTGCTTCCCCCACCTATAGCTGGGGCTCCACTACGCCATTTTTTGGGCAATTCTCACGATCCGATCATATGAGAACCCCATAGCTTTCCCTTCAGAAAAGAATAATATGAGAAACCCAGTACGATCAGGAGAATCTGAGGGTTTGTTTCTGTTCATATCTCACTATAGGTATGTAGAGTTTGATCAGATATAAACATAGGCCTAGAGATCTGACAGTTCAGATAGATGAAAATCAAACCAGTTTGATATGAGATCGGGAGCCAGAATCAGCCTTAGATTCAAAATCGGGACTCAAATCGGGTCCTTAATCGTGCTATTTACCCTTGGCAATTCTATTTTTCACTTCTTTATAAACATACCCATTATTTACAAACATAAACCTATGGCAGGATCTACAGTATGTCCCTGCCTAAGGTATATGATTATTGTGGTATATAGAAGAATAGCCCCGATTTAAGAAGAAAATCAATTAGTGGAGCCTCACCTTAAAGCTGTGGCTTCTACGCGAGTTAGACTCAGCTTTCTTTTGATACCAAACATGCCTATATAAACTATAGTACAGTACAAAATTAGAAATTTCCAGAAGCCCTCTACGGCTTAAATAATTTGCCAAGTTAGGGATGCGGCTGATAAGAAGTTAGGCTTACACAGTATGTCAGCTAATGTTAGGTGATTTTCTCATTTTAGTTTGATTCTATGATTCATATAATTGCATGCAGGTATGGAAAGTTGGAAGGCACTCATTCATCATTTAGCATAATTAAACCGCAATATATTGTCACAAATGAATAATTGTCGGCTCACAGAAATCAAGACCTGTTGGGGCTGCATCATAACACCATTGGATTAAGCCTCCAATCACAACACAACAACCTCTATACAATACCTAAATTCAGTCTATCCCTACCTGCAAATCACAATAAGGAGAACACTGAAGAATGGTGTCAAACTATTTCCTTTTTTTTGGTTTTTAAACTGCCTAATCATTATCATGATTTCACTTTGGCTTCTCTTTTACAAAAATAGGAACAAATTGAAGAAAAGGTAAACGGGGGTTGGGAGGGGGCAGAGGGAGACAGTGGTACTCAGTAGTGAGACTACAAGGGATATGCTTTTTTAGTGATAGAATAAGCAGCAGGCTTATACGCCTCTAATGATCACTAAATACATGAGATCAACGCCTTCTACCATATACAGTGTAATCTGGCATGTTGTTTAAGGCTTTTCCTCATGTTGTTTAAGGCTTTTCCTCAGCTTTTTCAACAGTTACCTTATGTAAAGGTAGCTGCTACAGCTTTTGTTAAGTGCAGAGATATGCAGCATCTAATGGAAGAACACATGCTGAATGATGTATATGATCAGCAAGTGACATAGATGATCAGATTGCCGTACATAATCAGCAAGTGATGTAAATGATAGGCCAATATAAATGTCCCCTCCCCCCTCCCTGGAGCATGACATAATCCAAATGTTAAATCCTTTATATTAATTAGGTCTGTGAGACTGATACCCTGAAAGAGTTTACTTTAGTAGATACATTTGTAAGTTTTATGGGTAATAGGCCAGATGCTGGTTATGTTTTCTCCATTGCAGTTGTTCTTTCATTACCCTATTAGACAAAAGCAACCACAATTATCTATACTGCAGTAGATAGACAGGGGTAGACAGCAATGCTTTCAGCTGTGGGCCTACCAGACCCATCTTCAGGAATAACTGATCGGTGTCCTATCAGTTGGCAGAATTGGTATTTGGGGAGAGATTGTGAGTCACCGTGTTGCATTACAATTACAATTGACTTACTGTTATAAGGATATTTAATGGTGGCTGGTATAGTGGGTTCCAGTCAGTAGGGTATAAGCCCAGGGGGCCACTCTCAAATTTATGGATACCATGTGCGTACATCACTATGTATTTTATCCCCTCTTCCAGGGAGAAAATTCTCCTAAAATGGGAAGAAACCATACCCCTTTTTTGTAGGAACACCATCCGAAATAGGCAAACGTGGACTCCTTTTATCGGGATACCCTATATTGCCCTAAATTAGACCCCTTATAGCGGAATAATCTGTTATACGAGCCAAATTTGGACCCCTTTTAGTGGGATACCACACTAAATTTGGGACAAATTCCCTCAAAATGTACCCTTTTTCATAGGTAATTTTGGACTTTTTGGTTGGGGTTTCTTGGTCTAAAAACATACCCCTTTTGCCCCAAAATAGCCTAAAATCCACCCCTATTGCCGGGTCCAGCCTGACCAGGCAGTGGGACCCAAAAAGGACCCCTTTCCCGGGATTTTGTGTACGCACATAGTCACTATAGACCATAGAGGGAGTGGCCCCCCTGGGATATAAGGGCACCTACTGCTTTCATTTTCAGAATTCATGTGGTGTGAGGATGTCAGGATTAGGGTTATATGGGCTCTTTTTGGGCTGGTTGCACACAAGTGACAAGCAGAGATAGTAATTTCAAGTCACCTATATCGAACATGAACTAAATTGGGCTAGCCTATGGCATGTTTAAGGTATAGAATGAGAGAAATAAGTATGTAATGTGGCACCAACAACCATCAATCAAAGTCCATATTGTTTACATTATCCAAAGAAACATATTGGCCAGCTAAACTGTGTCGTCCATACATTGATACCTCTATTCTTTACCTTTCAAATCAAATGACATAATGCAATGAAGTATACTAACCAACTAAATGCAATATTACTTGTATCAGTATCCAGGTGATACATTGCATCTTCTGTCTTGCGGAACAAACTGTGAAATAGACATTCTTTGTTTAAGGCTGACATACATAACACTTCATTCCAGGCAGTTTAGACCTACACCAATGGATTCCCCTGTCCCAGAAACCCTTATTTAGAACTTAAAATCTTGTAGAAAGCCCTTCAAGAACCAGAGATATGGCAAAAACTGTTTTCGTGACCTTTGACCTAATTAAGGATATCAAGGTCATGTGACCTAATTATTTTGTGATAAGTATCCTTCTGACTTAGTATCCACTAGTTTTAGGTATTGAGTTTTAAATAGAGGCTAATTTAATTGTTGTTTGATTTTTTTTATTTTCTTATATTTTTCAATATTTTTTATTTTTAAACTTAATTCTTTTAGACATTTTGACCATGCTGTGACCATTAAGAATGCTATATTTGGAATCCCCATGATTTTCTGATTCAGATAAGACTTATTGATCAGCTTCTTACCTTTAAGGCTTGTTCAGAGACAACACATAACACGGTCTTGTGTCAAAAGGCTTTATATAGGATTATAGAGGGAAATTCCCGACCTTTGACCTTGACCTACGCAAATACTGCAGGATTTTAAGCGGAGAACTTTTTTTAGGTGATTAGTAGGGTCATTGTCTACACAAATCCATAAAAATTTCGTACTGCCCCCCTCGCGGGAACGGAAATTTTTTCTAAGCTCTTCAGAGGGCCTCACCCTATGGCCTATAAATGCCAATTGACTCTGGGACCCCGACTTGAGGTGGGTGAAGGAACTGTTGTGCTGCCACCTGTGTGTTATATACTGTATTAATTCCTTGAGCTAGTATTTCGCGGCATAGTTGTGTTGGACACCGAGGTGTGATTTTTTTTGTGTACAGGGGGGTCAGATATTACCTCTAGTCGAGGAATAAAACCCTGCCCAATCCGTCATCTGTGTCAGTATTTATTATCATTAGTATTCGTTGCAATCACTTAGAAGTAAATACAGGATTTATACTAGTAGAAATATGCTTTTTGTCAAGGCCCGCTTTTCAGATCGGCTCAGGATGCCTATTTTACTGGGAGCTATAGATAGGCTTTTATAAAATCAAGTTATAGTGGTTGACAAAAATCATCCTGACATGCCTGTCTACTGCTACAGCTTATACACAGAGAAAAGAAACAGCGTTAAAAGGGAGTTCAGGTCATGGAGTTACCTGGGGGAGTCATATAGTCCACCTAGCTCTCCAGTTCAAGTAACTCAAATAAGGACCTGGGCTCCCCTTAGAGAGGGGAGTCATTCTTGAGGCAACCTGGACTCCCTTTTTTTCTCTGTAATAGTAATCTTCGCCACTCTTTACAACCGTCCTTTAATTTCCATCCCTCACCCATAAGTATATATTTGCACACGCTATCCTCTTCATTTTTCCCCACAGTAAGATTTAACATCTTCACTGTTATTACTCAAATCCTTTTAAATTACCCCTCAGACATATTGGTATCATAACAGTGCAGAATGTAATTGATGATCTTACTTGTGGGTCCGTGAGGGTGTACACTAACTGAATGAATAATAGCAAGTTGATACATGTACAACTAACAGAGAGAAACAAGTTCATCTATGTTTAAAAAAATATCAGTTATTCACATAAGTTACCAAGCATATAGATGTCATTATGGAAACTGCTGTAGTAAAAGTGCATCGCCCCTGAGAAATCCTAGATTATTAATTATTATTATTATTACCATGCTAAAAAGCACATAACAGTTTATATAACTCTTATAAATGTTACCCGAGACTTATTATATGGATTTAGTATAGAACCGGTTTCAAATTTGCTTTTAAACTGCTTTGCAGGTATGTTAACCAATGAGAGAACTACGACACCTCAAGGTATGCTTGGCATTTTTATTGCGGTTATATGATATTGCCTTTTATTTTTTTATGAAATACGACCGTGCCATTGACTTAACCAAAGAGCGCCGTAAAATGGTCATTTGTTTACATTTGAATGGCATAGAGAAAAGGCTATTTTAGACTCCCCCCTATCATCATGATAACAATTTTTGTAATATAAATCGAAAAGCATGAAAGAAAATACAAAGGAACACTCGTTTTAGTCTGCACAGCTGTTTTTTTGCACTCGCAGACCTGTGTGCCATCTTTTACGAGGCCTGCAAATTTGAGCAAAAACAGACATTCTAACTTATTTTTAGGGAAATTCATTTTCAACCCGACACATCAGATATACTTAATTAAAGTATAATTGGAGTTTATGTGTTCCATAATGTGTTTCCTCAGACTTCCTGACTGTTTCTGACGTGAGGCCTCCGTTTGAGCTATTTGTGAGGACATTGCGAGGACAGTGTAGCGAGTACAAGCGTCAGTCGGTATCCGGGTATGAAGACACTCTGGTGAGAGCTGCTGTACAGATACCCATCACACTCTGCTCCTTGGGGTGTGTGAGACTGGGACGTGGTTGTCTTGGGTTTGTTTATCAAGCTGCAGGCGGGAACTGTTCCCTAATGGTTGACGGTAACGGGGATGGTTAGTAAGGCCACCTCGTTTTGATAACTTGGATTACTGGCTTTTACAGCTAATATTTTGGTCAAAGCTTCTCTATAGCGGTAGCAGGGTCCCAAAATTTCACAGGAGGCAGGGACAAAAAGAGGGGAAGGGGAATCAAAATATACTGAGAAATATCCTCAAGCTTAATGTTGGCTTTCGCTGGTCAGCATAGTCATTCCTTCGTTTCTTTTTGTCAAATTCTCAAAGAATATTAATTCTGTTCGGCAGGGGTAAAAAAACTTTTTTCTTTCTTTTTTTTGGAAAATACAAAAAAAAACATCAGATCCGTAATCCAAGTTATCAAAATAAAACGACCTGGTACTGAAAACTGATAGTTGACTTCTTAGGGAGTGGTCATTTTTTAACAACAGGGGTGGATTTTCATGCGGGCGAGTTAGAGTCTTTTTGGTGCCCCTCTTTAACAGGTGAACATTTTGTTGGTCCCCCCCCCCCCCCAAAAAAAAAAAATAATAATCCACCAACCCCCACCCCTGTAGATTTACAGTATAATCTACTGTTTACCTATTTACCTGTTTGGAAAAACTATAGATCGGGTGTGTGTTAACTATAGACTAATATATTGCAACAAAGAGAGACTCCCCCCTCATCCACTGGATGTCACATACTGAAGTTGTTTGAATAAACACAGGGGTCTCAAATAAGCCAAATTATCAAACAAGCACAGGCTTAATAAGGGTGTAAAGATGTGGATAATTTCTAAAATATAAATAAATGTAGGTCTGTGTAAGTGCAGGGAATAAAGTACCATACCAATTTAAATGCATGTGTGTGCTTATTCCAGTAATGGCCACTCACTTACAGATATGACTACATTGCGTGAACTAATTGTCAGTTAGGCCAAAAAAAAAAGGTTTGTTTCAGGTAACATGGCAAAAAAAATCTAGGGTTAGTGAGTCGGATTCTTTTTTTTTCTTTTTTTTTAAAACATGAAAGTACTAGCCCGCCTCTAAATTTGACCCTAAAATTGACCCCAAAAAACGGGTAAAAATTCGAAAATTTCTTCAAAATCGCAAATAAAAATACGTAGGGTCGGTCCTATATTGATAGGTGACCTGAATCAAACCTTTTTTTGGCCTTATGAGAGTGACAACCTGCATGGCTATAGCCCAGCGGGCACAAAACCTTGATTCAACGCTGACAACTGGTTGATATAGGGTTACAGTGTAGATCAACTTGTTTTCAACATTGATGCAATGTTACTATTTCAACGTTGTCAACCAACACATGCTTCAACATTGATGCAATGTTTAGATATCAACCTTGAATCAACCATGTGTTTCCCACCATTCCCACTAGGTGCCTCCACAACCTACTCCTTGGCATTTTTATCTACATGCTACATCTTTTTTCCCTAATAGTCAGCTCTTATTTTCTCATCAATGTATACAATTGATCAAAAATGTCATTCATTTTCATTGACAACTATAGTGTGTGCATGTGGCTGACATTTGTAATGAAAAGACAAGAATACATGCATGGTTTCAGTAAGACAATATACTAAATATCAAATTATGCATCAGTAGTCAATGTTAAATCAATCTAAATCATTATTTATTATGTTTATTTGTAACAATGGCCATATCAATGTTGAATCACTGATGAATGGTCAACGTTGATGACCTCATCAATATCAACCAAATGACAACCCTGTATCAACTGTTGATATCATGCCACTACACACATTGAATCAACATTGAATCAACTGAAGTTTGCCCACTGGGAGGAGGAGGGCATGGTGGGCAGTGTGTATATATATATATTTGACTCAGATCACTAATTGTGTGATCAGTGATAAGGTTGAGAATAGTGAATTGTATCCGGCTGTGTCTCAGCAAATAGATACAAGTTGAAACTCTATGACCGGTGCACCTCTATGACTGGTTCACCTCTATGACGGGTGGACCTCTATAACTGGTTCACCTTTATGACCAGTGCACCTCTATGACGGGTGGACCTCTATGACCGGTGCACCTCTATGACCGGTGCACCTCTATGACTGGTGCACCTCTATGACCAGCACACCTCTTTGACCGGTGCACCTCTATGACCAGTGCACCTCTATGACCAGTGCACCTCTATGACTGGTGCACCTCTATGACTGGTGCACCTCTATGACCAGTGCACCTCTATGACCGGTGCACCTCTATGACCAGTGCACCTCTATGACCAGTGCACCTCTATGACGGGTGTACCTCTATGACCGGTACACCTCTATGACCAGTGCACCTCTATGACTGGTGCACCTCTATGACCAGTGCACCTCTATGACCGGTGTACCTCTATGACCGGTGCACCTCTATGACCGGTGCACCTCTATGACCGGTGCACCTCTATGACCAGTGCACCTCTATGACTGGTGCACCTCTATGACCCATGCAGCCCAGATCAGTGCAATTGAGATATGGATAAGATAATGGTCATTACATTCTAGGACATGGTTAAATAGAATAATCAAATTTCTATGTAGATATCCTTTAAATAAGCCTTTTTTAGTTCTGCGAGTCATAGCTCTAGGTGCTCCGATTCTAGAGCTTCCATTTGGTGAGACACAGCCATCATCAGTCGGAGTTGTGCTTCATAAGTGTCAGAAACTATGTTTCATAATGTTGTACATTTATTGTACTATAGGTATATTTATTCCAGCGTGAACTCTATCTATTTAGAATATTGTAAATTAAAGTTATTACCAATATATGTAATCCATTAGCCAGTGAAAGCCATGACTACGACTCTGTCTTACCAAATATACAGGTGACATATTTGACTGGGTGATATGTTCAACGGGTTATACGCGAACTAAACCTCTAGTGCGGGTTATACAATATTCTCTAGTCTAGTTGTGGGTAATACAAGGGTTTTTGTAAGTATAGAACAGTACTAGAATCGCAGATTTCAGACCTCAACTGCGGGTTATACTCAGTATAAGTTATAGGCTTCTCCCATGGTGGGGGGTGCGGGTTATACGGGAGATGCGGGTTTTATGCGGGAATTTACGGTATATGTCTTTTATGGATATACTTCATTTGACTCAGATCACTAAATCTGTGATCGGTGACTAGTTCCAGAATATTGTATTTTATTATCATCAGTGGTTAATTATGCTCCATGTGTGCGATATTCATAGTTTATGTATTTTAGAGACTTCATCTTTTATATCCTACTTAGATGTGTTTACGTTATCCTATTATGGTTGTAATCTATGAGCGGTAGGGGCTTAGATAGGGGACAGTGAGGCCTGGCTATATGCGTGCAACTGAATTTTGTTCCCTTGAAAACGTGCAATTTTGGTTTCAATTCAACAATAACATTATACATACATATTACATTAAAGGAAATGAGAGGAATGGAATACACTGTGATTAAAGTATGGTCTTATTTTTTTTATCCTGTTTTTTCTTTCATAACGTAGATTTTTTGGGGCCCACTGTGAGGATGTACAACACACAGAGAAGAAGTAGAATCACTGTAACTCTCAAATGAAAAAAATCTTAGTGGTAAAAATAGATCTTTCTATATGTTTTTAAAAAATTGGGTCAGCCCGAAAAACGGAGGGTCGGTCGGGATACCGGAACACAGCTTTTCTTTTTTTATAGGCCTACTCATAGTCATCTCCGAGGAGTTCCAGAATATTGGTATTAGGCTGTGTCTCACGACCTTGAGCCAATGTTTTTGTCTCTGACTGGGTGCCGTCTCTGACCGGGTGCCGTCTCTGACCAGGTGCCGTCTCTGACCGGCTTGGATTGATAAGGTCAAAATACCAACAGCAGGAGGCTAATTATAATTATGATTATAATTATATAACAACCACCATAACGTTTTTACAAATCCTTATATACATAGGTATAATTCTTTTTAAAACACCTTTTTCTGACACCTGGTCAGAGACGGCAACTGGTCAGAGACGGCACCTGGTCAGAGACGGCACCTGGTCAGAGACAAAAACATTGGCTCTAGGTCGTGAGACACAGCCATTAAATCTAAGTGGTCATATTTAATCTTGTATTGTATTTGAAAACCACTGCCGGGGAATGACAATGAAAAGTATAAAACATCAAAGGCAGAGGTGAGAAAAAAAAAATGTAATTTTTTGGGGGGTAAGAGCTAGGTTCCCATGGGCCCCAGAGAATAGTTTGCTTATAATCTTTGGCTTAACAGCAGTTATTTTTAATGAGTGTCAATTTGCATGTTTCATATATTGATTACTTTATCAGAGTGGATTCGTTGTTTTGTTTCAAACTTCAAACTGTGAAAGCTCCTTGTCAGAATTAAATACTTTAACCAAAGTCCACATTTTTGTTATAATCCATCATGCCTAGCAAAGATGTGTCTGGAGCGTCTTCTGATATGATCCTGCTGACACTGGATCAATTCTTGCATTAGATTAAAATTTTAAGTAAATTAGATATTCTTAAGGCCGTTTTATTTTGATAACTTGGATTACGGATCCGCCGCCGAGATTTTTGGCATTTTGCAAAAAAAATGTTTTTTTTTGGTATTTTTACCTTCCCCCTCCGAGATTTTTTCAGAATTTTACAAAAAAAAAGTACATGTTGATCAGAAAAAAGGCCTTTCAGATTGGGGATAATTCTCTATATATCTTCATTAGATTGCCCAAAAATGAGATTTTCCATGCCTTTTTTTTTCTTTTTTTTGCCTCTGCCCTTCGGGAAATTTGGGATCTGGTGCCCCCCCCCGTAGGGCAGCTTTTTTTTCTTTTTTTGCCTCTGCCCTTCCAAAAATTTGGAGCCAAAAGCCCGTAATCCAAGTTATCAAAAATAGGTGGCCTAAGGGAATATTTTAAGCATATCTTATTCGAATAAATGACACTTATAAATAGCCACTTAAATACCATTATGATCTTTCCGGGAGAGTTACATGGCATTACTAAACTTAAATCCACTTAATATGTTCCTTTAAGGCATTTTTGATTTGTTTAAATGGAAAAATTCATGCAGTGTGAACTCAATGTATTAGCCCTGCCAATGAATAAATCAGTCTTTCTATGATATACCATAAATCCCAAGTGGCTTGTACTGACTTATGATAATTGTAATATCATGTATACTACAAGGTATGTTGATACATGGAGTAGGGCACTCTAAAACTTCATGTATTGAAAATAAGTAACACGTATATGCACGTGAAACGCACCTGAGAGAGGCAGTAACATATTTAGAGTCAATTCTTTCATACAAGGAACTGGATATTTCTTTGAAGTATTTAATTATGTGATAATGTGTACATAATTCCTACTGACCATGCTGGAAGAACAGGTTTTCCCTCTACATGATTTTATGGTCAATAAACCTATTTAAAATTGAGCTGCAACCTCCCCCCTGCTGTGGTAGACATACAGTATATCAAAGGCCTGTCCATCTCAAACTGTGCCTATGAAGTGTGGGACATAAAAGAACCATTGCCTCGGTAAAAGTGTAGGGGCATGCTTTCTACCTTCAGTCATCCATAGATTCGATCACCATCACCGCTCTTGAAATTACCTCAGCTGTTAATTAGGGCGTAAAGCAACCTAACAACCAACCAACCTATTTAAAACAAGAGGGCCCCAGGTGTGGGTTCCAGCAGCTACTTGCCCCGTTATATAACCTCATACAGCTCCTGTTGTCTGGTGTGGGGCAGTGGCACGTTGACATGTTGAGCCCCAGGGCACGTAAGAGGCCAGGGTCCATGGGAGACAACCCAGCTAACCAAACTAAACGGTGAATTACATTTTTTTAACTTGGTCTTAGAGATGGAAGGTTTCAAATGTTTCTACTGATATTAATTTAAAGTAAATTCTTGCCAATTAAAAAATATATATATAAGGTAAGCATCTAATCACCTGAATACACAGGGGTGCCATGAGGCTGGTCATCACATGACGTCATAGCCCCCCTCCCCCCGTCCCCGGGTATCTGTTGTAACTCCCATTAGGCTATTAGCCCTTTAACCCTCTAACGTCGGATGTACCTAAATGATGACATTTGTCGTCATGATGCACCAATGCAGCACAGGCGAGTAATTCGCCATAGCTGCATTGGTGCATCATACCAACCATTTGAGAGTGTCTCAGCCCCATAGGGCCGGCATGATGCTTGAATGTAGCACGGGCGAGTTACTCACCAGGGATGCATTCATGTATGACCAAGGCTGTGATGCATTAAGACATTATTCCATTATTATTAGTAACTGGATGGAATGTATATACCCTATATAATGAGATCATTTTTCATGCAGATTGTTGGGAATTTACCCATAATGCAAGGTTTAAAAGATTTGATTTAATCCTTTTTTCATTACATGTTTTTTTTCAAAGGGCCAAAACCCTTTAATCAATTAATTCTCTACTGGACAATAACCAAAAATACATTTACAGTTATTGAATCATAGTATATAAAGGTAAAATACTTAGGTATACATACCTAAGTATTTTACCTTTATATACTATGATTCAATAACTCTCGGGGAATGTATTTTTGGTTATTGTCCAGTAGAGAATTAATTGATTAAAGGGTTTTGGCCCTTTGAAAAAAAATTTATTCACTTTTATGCTTTTCAAATGCCATGTATTACTTCATAAAAGAAAGCTCTTGAAAAATCATAGAAAATTCCCAAATATCTTTAATTTTTATATCAAAAATACAAAGTGCTCTAAAATGCTCAATTTTGTTCAAAATCTTCTAAAAATGATTTCCGCTATAGGAAAGTGTTCCTAGCATGGGCTTACCAAAAATGGCATTATTCTGACATATCTAAGCCATGTGCGCAGAAAGATGCGCAATAGTCCATTCTGCAATGGCCTCGACCCACCTTAAGACCTACCAATATAAGTGACGTAAGTTATAAAATAATATATTTCGATTTTATATAGCATTGTTGGAGACTTATTAAGTCAAATTTTATTGTCCATTCTATTCTACCATAACTAACATTCATCAAACAGCCGCACAGCTAAAAATGATTATCTCATGTCAAGAAAATAAGATAAACAAACTCGCCAGGCAAGTTTATTTATCTTATCATCTTGAAATGAGATAATTATTTTTGGCTTTGCGATAATAATGACAGATTCAAAATAGAGAGTAGACTTAGAATAGTCTGATGAACGTTGTCAAAAGGGATACTTGATGTTCAGAATTGTGAGCCTCGGTCCTCACTCCATCCAGCTTGGAGGTCCCATGAGATCATGCACCTTTTAAATCTCCAGTTGGGTTATCGCCTGAGGCTGACTGCGCATGTCTCCGGTAGGAGAGAACCGGAAGTGGGCCGTGTGTTATACCACGTGACAAGCTGGTACAGGAGGAGGGCACCAGGACAGTAGGGTGAGGGGGGAGGGGGGAGGGGGAGGGGGAGGGGGAGGGAGAGGGGGAGGGGGAGGGGGAGGGGGAGGGGGAGGGAGAGGGGGAGGGGGAGGGGGAGGGGGAGGGGGAGGGGGAGGGGAGGGGGAGGGGGAGGGGGAGGGAGAGGGAGAGGGGGAGGGGGAGGGAGAGGGGGAGGGGGAGGGAGAGGGGGAGGGGGAGGGGGAGGGGGAGGGGGAGGGGGGAGGGAGGGAGGTGAGAGGGGAGGTCACTAAGGGAGTGATCATTTTTTAACAACAGGGGGGGGGGATGGTGGGTTTCCGCGAGGAGCGCGCAAAATTTTTTACACCCCCCCCCGGGTCAAGGGGTCAAAATTTTTTACCCCCCGGCTCGTGCGCGGGCCCTTTGAAGCATAGTAATGCGCGGGCTTTTTGGCTCAAAAGAGGTTAAATTGTTTTGCCCCCCCCCCCGGTCAAGGGGTCCAAATTTTTTTTGCCCCCCCCCCCCAAACCCACCACCCCCCCTGTTGATAATAAATGATCACTCCCTAAGGGGGAGGGGGTGGTGGGGGAGCAGGAAGTCCGGTACAGGTAAGAGACCATGTACAGACAGGCAGGGCGGGCAGTGTATTGTTCTACTTATACAGGGTGTTACATCTGTATGACAGGGTGTGTGTGTGTGACAGGGTGTGTGTATGTGTGTGTGTGTGTGTGTGTGTGATGGGGCAGGGGGACGGGTAATTATAGTGATATAATGAAGTAGAGAGAGGTGCAGTGTCATGCAGTGTGCTACATCCATGTCAGAGGGTAACTGTCCCTTTAAGGACGGCATGTCGCTAAAAGGTGACATTTGTCACCACAATGCACCAATGCAGACCTTGAGGGTAACTAACTGGTGCTCCATTGGTGTTTCATGCTGACCCTTCGGGATTGTCTCCATGCAGTAGCATCAGCATGATGTGTGAATGCAGCACTAGCTGGTGACTTAACAGGGCTGCATTCATGCACCATGACGACCAAGGGCATGAAGCATTAAGGTATCATGCCATCCTTATAGGGTTAAATGAAGGCTAATGGGTAATTAAGATGATATAATCAGGTAGAGAGGCGCAGTGTCATGCAGTGTGCTGTATTGTCTTTGTTGTCACTGCCCCCTGGCGGTGTCTGCTGTGTTACCCCGTAGCCATGGTTACAGACCACGTGACCTGCAGCAGCCTCGTTGTGGCTGTCGGTGTGACCACGTGACAGTGTAGTGTGAGGCAGTGTCCAGTAGGGGGCGGCACAGGACGCAGCTCTACACCTCCTCACAACCTGCTTCGAGGCTAGACGTGCTGACCACCTGGTTGGAGGCTATCTCTGCAGCAGACAGAGGTTGGTTCGAGGCTGTCCGGCAACAAGTCCACCAGAGCTGCACGTCACACAGGTAGGTGGAGTCCAATCTCTCTCAGCATGGGTTACTATGTGTCAACATAGTTCCAAGGTATATAACGTATGTTTTTGGGCCGCAAGGACCTGCGAGGACCCTTGAAAAGGGGTTCTTCTGAGACAATTTTGGAGGAAAGGGGATACATTTTAATGTTGAATGACAATTTTATCCAGCTGTTCCCAACACTAAATATACATATTCATGTTTGTTGCAGAGCGAGAAATATTAGGGTTATTAAAGGGGCATTCTCACCATTCGCACTTACCACATAGCAGACTAGAACAGTACCAGAATTGTGAGTGGGAAACGCTCGGTGAGAATGCCACTTTAATACTTTTGTGCATAAATTTTTTTCTCGATCAGCCTTGAAAAGAATAAGGGCCAGGGATTTTAGATTATCTGTGTATACACTCTAGGTCGGGCCAATTACATCCACTAAAGTAGCACCGCAGAGGTAAGCTCTTTAGTGCATGATAGCTGGGATAGCAGGTAATTGTCGCAAAGTATTTACCCTGCCCTGGGATTCAACCAGGTATTCAAGGCCAGAAGGCTCTTTCAGAACTACTGCCGTAATTTCGGAGAGGAAATCACAAGTGATTTAGGGCCTAATGATGACAATTTAGTCAATGGTCAAAATGCTTTGACAACATGTAACCATCAGAAATACTAACTTTTTAGCTTAGCCCATAATAGCCTCAGGTAAAGTTTACATCTAATGATGTACAGGCTGTGTCTCACGACCTTGGGCCAATGTTTTTGTCTCTGACCGGGTGCCGCCTCTGACTGGACATCACTTTGGGAGTTTAGTTACCTTCTACCAACAGCAGGAGGCTAATTATAATTACATAACAACTGCCATAAAGCTTTTACAAATCCTTATATATATGAGTATAGGTTAACAATTAAAAATCACATTCCTCTGACAACAGGTCAGAGACGGCACCCAGTCAGAGACGGCACCTGGTCCTGAGGCTATTATGGGCTAAGCTAAAAAGTTAGTATTTCTGATGTTTACCATAGCCTACAATAGCAAGGTTGTTTTTATGAATAGTGTACACCCTTTGTGATAACCACAAAATTCTATTTGACAACCATTTGGTATCGATCCATTTGCCGCTGCCGAGTGCTCTCGTCAAGTTGAAAATTCCTACTCAGCAGCATTTTTGACGATTCTTACTTCTGACCAATATGGCAGTTGTTCTGAAAGAGCCACCAGTGCTCTACCCATTAGATTCAGATACATCAGTGAGCCTTGACTAGAGATTTATACTCTATTGTGAGGTATGTAAACTCAGGGTAGCAGGTTTGAGTCCCAGCCTGACCACATAACTGTTTTTGACATGGAAATATCACCATTTTACTGTCCTAAATCACTAAAATCGCAACTATGGGTCAGATCAAAAAATGATGCAGATCTGTGGGTACACATGGTCAAAACACAAAATTCAAAATTTCACTAAACAACTTTATTTTCTTAAAAGGGTAGAATCTTGGCTCCCTGAAACCACTGTGGAACTCTGTTTCGCCCGAGAATGCAGTTTCTATTCACTGTCCACCACATGCTACCATAATCTTGAGGCGTCTGTGACATTAATGAAGAGTGCCCTGCAACAATCTCTTTTAAAGTGACCCAGGAACTCCAAATGTTGTCTCCTATTTGGCTGATCATGTACCAGTATTACTGGGAAATTTCAAAGCTGTAGGTCGCAAATTAAAAAAATTGTGGTACTTTCAATTATGTGGAAATAAGAAAAATCCAAAGCAGTTTGTAACACTTTACCAACTTTAGCCTAGTTTCCTCAAACTTGCTTGGTTTACCATCAAAATAGCTGTGTAATATCTTTAATACGTCTAGTTCCCAAAATATTAATCATTAGATAATGGTATTGGACCATCTGGCCACACCAGGCATTGCAATGTGGTGTTGAATACTCTATTAACGTCACAGACGCCTCGAGACTCATAGCAATTCCCTAGAATCATCATAGAATCATCACAAGTGTTCAGAACATGTTTAAAACTTACAAACAAATACAAAACAGTTTACTGAACTATTTAATGCCAATATACGATGAGATATACCACTCTTAAATTATGCACTCAGTCTTTGAAAATTTAGAAAGTTACATTTTCATCAGTTTTCACAACACAATCTGTGGGGCCATGTTAATAGAAATTCAACATCACAATGACACTTCTCCATCTCTAATCTTTAAGGCAAAGCTGCTCACAGTCATTTAAAACAATAATAATGACTATACCAGACCTCAGAGGTAAATACCAGCTGTCTGTGTGAGACCTATGCAAGAATTCATTAACGTCACAGACGCCTCATGTAGATATCATACATCATTTCGCACTTGAAACATGATGTTTCTACTACGGCAGTAGTATAGTATGTATCGGAACGGGACTATAGTTAAGTACTGTTTATTACTCAATCGACATGCAGCCAATCAGAGGCCTCCATTTGACCGGAAGTGACGTCACATGCCCATATAAGGGCATACCGGAAGTGACGTCACGTGACCTTGACCTAGTTAGAGGTCAAGGTCATGACTCAGCCAATCAGAGGCTTCCATTTGACCGGAAGTGACGTCACACGCCCATATAAGGGCATACCGGAAGTGACGTCATGTGACGTCACACGCCCATATAAGGGCATACCGGAAGTGACGTCATGTGACCTTCACATGTACATATAAGGGCATACCGGAAGTGACGTCAAGTGACTTTGACTTAGTTAGAGGCTTCTGATTGGCTGGTACACCGGAAGTGACCCATTTATGCAAATGAGGGGCCTACTTCTGGTCAAATGGAGACCTCTGATTGGTTGGGTCATGAAGAAATGTGTCTCTTAATTTAATTTTGTTTAGGAAGTGATCGATTTTAGGATCACGCGACCGGAAGTGACCTGATGAGTCACGTGACTAGAAGTGACGACGACACATACCTTAATTAGACGATTCAGCAGCGACCGGAGGAAGTGTCACTTTAAGAGGACACGCTAGTTAATTGTTATAATTGTTTTACTTACTAATAAAAGAAGACGTATGAAAATAAACACAACAATAATTTTATTTTATTTTTTTATTTTCTTTTTTTTCAATTCTAATAACACTCTATTTTTGAAAAGATGCGCTCAATCAATCAATAACACACTTTTTCATATTTTAAAGGACTCGTTGTCACACCGTTAGAATGCACGCGACGCTTATAATACAAGTAGCGCACGTCATCTTTCTCTATGGTGTAAGTGGCCATTTTTGGTTCGTACCACTTTTGAAATTTATATTTACCGCAAGGAGAGTTTTTCGTTTTCGAAAACATTTAAGAAGACGACATTCAATAAAAAGCTGGAGTTTGGCAAACTTGCTTTTGAAAGTCTGACCATGCGGGATCCTCATGCCATAGTCTGACAATGCTGAACTCTTGGGAGAGTATGCCGGACTCTTGCTGGCCAGACTTTCAAGCAAATTTGCCAAAGTCCAGCTTGTTATTGAATTTCCGGCGTAGCCTGACCCTCAGTAGAATAGTCCTTGACTCATCTATTATAGGTCAGCAGCGCCTGACCCTTGTATGAGAGTAGTATTGGCGACATTGGCCGACTCTGATATTTACCCGTGTGTACGGCGGGAGGAGGGGGTTCACAGCCACTGCTTGCGCTTATAGAGCGCTACTAGCGGAGGTCTGGATGAGGAGACTACGGCGTTTGTCTTTTGCTTGTGCAGCTGCTGCTGCTGCTGCTGACGATGTCACGGATGCCGCTATTACTAATGCTACTAATACTAGTATGAGAAAATACATTTAGTCAATTGATTAAATCAAGGAGGTTTTCTGACTTCAGTGGATCGTTTAGCCATCGGCCACGGGCAAAACTTGAAACCATTTTATACATGGGACAATTGGCAGAGTCGAAACGTGTTGGTACCATAGGGTCGATCATGTTCATCATCAGTTCAGGCAAAGGAAGTGTGTCGACAGCACGCGAAAACTTCATGTCTGAATGTTTCAACACAAGACTTTTTATCACACTCACACAGCTGCTTTGAAGAGTGAATCCTTGACCAAACTTGTGCTTTTCCAACACAGCTTTGGCCTCTTTCTGTGCAGTAAGGGATCTCTCTTTCGGGTTCATCTCAGTGCTGTCTAGCATGTCCTCAAAGTCTTTAACATAATGTTCCAACGGACTACAAATGATGGACTCCAGATCATCGTCCGCATATGTCGTCTCCTCGCACCATATTGTGTCTTCGCCTGTTTCGAATTCCGTCATTTTCCTGACAATCTCCTCCTGAGTGCCTTGCATATATCGAAGCTCCTTCAAGGAGTTGATAACTTGTATGGCGAAGACTGACAAACTTGAAGGAATTTCACCACAGTCAGGCCAAGTATACGGAGCTAAGAAAAATAGCTCTAACAAAATCTTCTCCCTCTGTCCAAATGAAACTACTGTTCCGATGAAGTTGAAGCATGCTTCTATCCATTGCTCCTTGGTGACGTCCTTCCAATGTTTCTTTACCTCACATGCATCATAGGGCACCGTTTCTCTTCTTGCTTCAAGTGGGAGTTGCTTTTTCTTTCTTGGACTCATTTCGAGAGGGTTTCGATGCTCTGTAGTGTCAACACTTTCATAAACAAAGAAAATAGCAGAACTAACCATCGTAACGTGCTGAGCGAGCGTAGAGTGGACGATGCTACGAAGATGAAGGGCGGGTGGAGAAAGTGTGACTGGTGACAGCGGCGTTTCACTCCTTATGTACCCTGTCCTAGATAAGCCTCTTAAACGGCTGAAAAGACTCTCTAAGTACAGAGCTTCTACCGCAGGTGGGTTTAGACTTAAGCAGCTTAGTTCACACACATGTCTGTTAGAAAAAGCTACTTGCACACGCGCCTTCCTTTTTTCACTAGTATTCACCCTCTGCCGACTTATAAGACACCTATACACTCTTTCTCGTGAAATCTATGGAAGATGATGGAAGGACCACTGACTACATTTTCTTTGATCAGAGCGTGGAGGACGGCGTCGAACGGAGGGAACGTTGTGAACACAGCTTATAGGTTTTTTGGAAGAGGTCTTGTAAAGTCAAACTGGCGAGAGAGATGGCGTCTTTCAACATGACAATGCTGCTATGTTGGAAAAAAATAGCGTGATTTTTTCAAAAAGCTTCTATGAAAGATTTGACGTCTTCGTTGTTGTAGTGGATCAAGTAATCTGTCATAGTTTGCTTCTTCTTGTCATACTAAACTTTCTGACATGTGGCGTAGTCGGATTTCGGCCATTTTGACGCCCGTCAGTTCGCTGTCAAAAGTCGATCTCGGTGGCAGGGGTTTTTTGTTTACTAGTTTCTTGGTATACGTCATCCATTCGTAAGTAAAGCAACCTTTCTCTTCGTTTGTAGTGAAAGCTCGCAAATAATTCGCGTAGCTGTAACCAAGTGCTAAAAAAGTTGACTACTACGTCAACTATTGATTGCTTTTCTTTATGACGCTGAATTGTTGGTTTCTTCGGTCTCCGGAGGCAAATAACGAGTGAAGGCGTATTTTTTGATCAGGTTCAAGTCGTAACTCTCCGAGTTGAAGCGTACGACTAGAGCTTGACGGATGTATCTCAGAAGCCGCTTCTTCAGTTGAACTAACGGTTGTCTGGTGTGAGCTGCAGCGAAGCCGCCTGGAGAAGGGGTGAATGTCGCTTCCTCTAGCAGGAGAGCTTCACCTATCGCTACATGTAACTTCGCTAAGGTTGGTCGGTAAACTTCTAGCACAGCTTTCTCGATGACTTTGGCGTTCTCGTTTATGTGATTTTAAACTCGGTCTAACAAGGGGTCGGAATCTGCGTCGGATTCTCTGACGTACGCTGCCCCTCCTACCCCGGAAAGTCGTATGCGACGCTAGCCGACATCGCTGCATAGAGGGCAAAACTTAGGTATCGTTCTTCATTTTTCTACGGGTCGCTCGTGATTGTACGGTCTTTTAAAAATTTTGAAACACTTTTCGCAAACGTCCTGCGGCATGTTTTTCTTTTTTTTGTTTTTTTCACTTATTTACCAAATATTAAAAAAATAAACGTTGTTTATCACTTCGAATACTAGACGCCTCTTACCACACGATGCTATTAGCATAGTGAAAGACGTCTGTAGTGTAGGATCGATTTCAACAGATGTCCATCTTACTGCAGGGATCAGACGAGAGTCGTCAACACTGGTGTGTCACAGCTCACTTTTATTTCTTTGGGTACAGCTGCATACAACCCTTGAACATACATTGCGACGTCGCCGCGTCCCATGTAGTCTTCCAACACTTTCATCAGAGCCATAGGCTCAGACGTCTCGTTGTACTTCCAAGCTTTCAGCACTTCATAGACAGGGTTCTTCACAGTCCTGTCAGAAGGCACAGGTTGAGAGATGGAAGTTACTTCATGAGAAGTCAACCCTAAGTAGATCCCTATGGTCTTCCAGTCTCTAGGGCAGAGCTCAGCTAAAAGAGAGAAATATTTCTGCACTTTCCACTCCATGTCTCCACTCTCTAAGCCATCCCACATGTCATGCTTGTCCATGTACTCACGTTGATGAGGTCCATACGGTAAGATTCTTCCAAGGCGGCGGCTAGGTCCTTCCACCTACTAGTACAACTTTTCTGGTACCAAGTAGTGAACATTTCTCTAGCTTGAGTTATGACACTTGTCTCACAACTGAGATATCCCATATCCTTCAAGTTCACTTCAAGGAATGAACCTAACCGTATGTAATCTGATGTCGGCAACTTACCGCTTATTTTCAGTAGCATAGCGTCTGACAAGTATCCTAACGGCTCTGCTTTGAAGTATGATGATACAGGTACTACTGCAGCAGAACCAATAACAGGAGCAGCGTCTGCGCTGGTATCAGACGACTCGTTGTCGGAACAGGGCAACCACATGACTTCGTAAGGTATTGGTGAGGGCAGTCGCCACGGACCGGACGCACTACCAGTGGAAATGAGGTCGAAAAACGGACTGTGCGCCCGTGACCCTTCGGGTTCCTCGTACGCCTCGTCGTCAGCGTCGTTCTCTGTTTCACCCTGTTGCTTTAGGACATGTATGTCTACTACGCGCTGCTGGGGCTGAGTGTCCGAATAGCTGTAAGTCTCAGCGCGAGCAGCGTTGATGGCGTCGGTTGATGAAGCGGTGGAGAGGTTCTGTGCAACGTACTGCGTGTCAGTACTAGTAGCGGTAGTCGCAGCAAGAGGTGTAGCAGCAGCAGCAGTAGCAGCAGCAGCAGGAGCAGCAGCAGCAGCAGCAGCAGGAGCAAGCGCAGCGCTAGCAAGTGCAGCAGTAGCAGGCGCAGCAGTAGCAGGCACAGCAGCAGCAGGCACAGCCGCCTCAGCAAGCGCAGCAGTAACAGGCGCGGCAGCAGCAGCAGCAGCAGCAGCAGGCACAGCAGTAACAGGCGCGGCAGCAGCAACAGCAGCAGCAGCAGCAGTAGCAGCAGCACTAGCAGCACGAGGATCACTAGCAGCCGCAGCAGGCGCAGCAGTAGCAGCAGCAGCGTGCTCAGCAGCAACAACCGTCGCGAGTGTAACAACGTCGCTACTACTGCTGTGTGCGCTCGCTACAGCGGGAGGGTGATAAGACCAAGCGGTTGCGGCGGTAGTCTCAATTTCAGTAGCAAGAGGAGACGCTGACAGTAAACGATCACCGTTCTGCGTATTCTTCTTGTTGTTGAACTCGATTAGATCCTTGGACGACAGTAGTTGTTGTGTTTTGCTCATGGTGGTGCCTGTAGAGAGCAGCAAAAGACTGAGTGAGTGAACGGGTGTTTCCAGGCCTCTTATATACGCCTTCTCGCTTCTAGAGCTAAGCTACTTACAGCTCTCTTCAGCTGCCGCCGGCTGACCGGTGACCATTCACAAAGAGAAACAAAAAGTCATAAGGTATGACGTTTTCAGCTGGATCCCTTTCCCCCGCCCCTTTGAGAGATCGACTGACACGAGCTAAGCTACTTACTGCCTTGTTCAGCAATTCAACGTGCGTTAGCTGTATAAAGGATTAAGCAGTTGCTGCCGCCAGCTGACCGGCGGACATTCCCAAAGAGAAACAAAAGACATAAGTCATGACGTTTTCAGCTGGATCTCTTTCCCCCCTCCCTCTTTTTTTTTGAGAGATGGACTGCCATGAGCGGGCGGTGTACCGACTGTACTAATTCAACGCGCATTAGCTGTATAAAGGCTTAAGCAGTCATGAGCTTAGAGTGTGTATACAAAAAAACTACAGGAGGCGTGTAGTGTGAAGCAGGACCCCCTAAGACGGGAGTGTCTGTCTGTGAGTAGAGTCGTGTGCATGTGGTGAGCGACTTAAGTGTAAAACAAAAAAAAATCACCGCCTCCTGCCGTGGTGAGTAGACTGGCCGGCGGCGGCCGGCTAGTTCAATAGGGGTGACAGCTGACTAAGGCTGTGCATGAAAATCCGATTTTCACCTGACCTCTGACGTTTGTTACAATGAATGCCAAAGGGGGAGAGAGTTGTCCTCAGGTAGGGGGTAGGAGGTAAGGCTAATGGATAAGGAAAAAAAACACCATTTTCAGCTGGCCACCACAGATGGCGATGACATACCCCTCGGCATCTAAGCTCTTAAGAAGCTCTTACGGAGCGGAGCGGCTGCTGGACAGCTGGGGTGAGTAGACCGGCCGGCGGCGGCTAGCTAGTTCAATAGGAGTGACAGCTGACTAAGGCTGTGCATGAAAATCAGATTTTCACCTGACCTCTGACGTTTGTTACAATGAATGCTAAAGGGGGAGAGAGTCGTCCTCAGGTAGGGAGTAGGAGGTAAGGCTAATGGATAAAGAAAAAACACCATTTTCAGCTGGCCACCAAAGATGATGATGACACGCCCCTCGTCATCTAAGCTCTTAAGAAGCTCTTACGGAGCGGAGCGGCTGCTGGACAGCTGGGGTGCTGTTGGAAATAGGATTAAACTCCCTCTGTATAAAAGCTCTGATTTCTGTTGGAAAAAAACCATATCACCTTTGACCACAGTAACGTCTACTACCACCACCACCAGCACCACCGCCGCTGCCACCGCCGCCGCCGCCGCCAGTCACAGCCGATCACCTCATTAAAAGCATGTGACGTCGTCGCTTCTAGTCACTTGCTTCATCAAGTCGCTTCCAGGCACGTGATCTTAAAGACCCTCACTTCTTAAACAAAAAAAACGAAGAGACACGCTTCTTCCTCTCGAGAGGAAGAATGACGTATATAAGGAGGCTGACACGTGTATAGGTGCCTTATTAGTCGGCAAGGGGTAAATACTAGTGAAAAAGGAAGGCAGGTGTGCAGGTAGCTTTCTAACAGACACGTGTGTGCACTAAGCTGCTTAAGTCTAAACCCCCCTGCAGTAGTCAAGTAGCATGTGAAAACTTACTTAACAGATCACTTAATTGAGTAGAGACTCTGTACTGAGAGAGTCTTTTCAGCTGTTTAAGAGGATTATCTAGGACAGGGTACATAAGGAGTGAAACGCTGCTCTCACTCATCACACTTTCTCGACTCGCCCTTCATCATCGTAGCATCGTCCACTCCACGCTCGCTCAGCATGTTATGAGGGTTATTTCTACCTTTACAGCTTCTTTTCTTATCGAAGTGTCGACGCTACAGAGCATCGAAACTCTCCAAATGAGTCCAAGAAAGAAAAAGCAACTCCCACTAGAAGCAAGAAGAGAAACAGTGCCCTATGATGCATGTGAGGTAAAGAAACATTGGAAGGACGTCACCAAGGAGCAATGGATAGAAGCATGCTTCAACTTCATCGGAACGGAAGTAGTTTCATTTGGACAGAGGGAGAAAATTTTGTTGGAGCTATTTTTCTTAGCTCCGTATAGTTGGCGTGACTGTAGTGGTGAAATTCCTTCAGGTTTTTCAGCGTTCGGCATACAAGTTATCTGGTCTTTGAAGAAGCTTCGATATATGCAACGCACTCACGAGGAGATTGTTCAGAAAATGACGGAATTCGAAACAAAAGAAGTATGGTGCGAGGAGACGACATATGCGGACGATGATCTGGAGTACATCATTTGTAGCCCGTTGGAACATTATGTTAAAGACTTTGAGGACATGCTAGCCAGCACTGCGATGACCCCGAAAGAGAGATCCCTTACTGCACAGAAGGAAGCCAAAGCTGTGTTGGAAAAGCTCAAGTTTGGTCAAGGATTCACTCTTCAAAGCAGCTGTGTGAGTGTGATAAAAAGTCTTGTGTTGAAACATCCGGACATGAAGTTTTCGCGTGCTGTCGACACACTTCCTTTGCCTGAACTGATGATGAACATGATCGACCCCATCGTACCAACATGTTTCGACTCTGCCAATTGTCCCATGTATAAAATGGTTTCAAGTTTTGCCTGTGGCCGATGGCTAAACGATCCACTGAAGTCAGAAAACCTCCTTGATTTAGTCGACTGACTAAATGTATTTTCTCATACTAGTATTAGTAGCATTAGTAATAGCGGCTACTCGGTCTCGTGCAGCATCCGTGACATCGTCAGCAGCAGCAGCACGATCAGCACAAGCAGCAGCTGCTGCAGCAGCTGCACAAGCAGCACAAGCAGCAGCATCTGTCAGCAGCATCCGTGACATCGTCAGCAGCAGCAGCAGCAGCAGCTGCTGCACGAGTAGCACAAGCAGCAGCATCTGTCAACAGCATCCGTGACATCGTCAGCAACTGCAGCAGCTGCACGAGCAGTACAAGCAGCAGCAGCTGTCAGCAGCTGCAGCAGCTGCACGAGCAGCACAAGCAGCAGCACCGACAGCAGCAGCAACAGCAAATCAGCAGCAGCAGCAGCAGCAGCAGCAGCAGCAGCAGCGGCAATGTGGACCGCTAAATTCGAGATGGTGACATATCTGTTTCTTAGAATCGACATTCGACATGAGGTCTAGTGACATTTGACATGAAGCTTGAAAAACATAGTGACAGGTGACATGAGCAATTCTTAAAATCGACACGAGATATGAGCATAATTAAGCGACATCGACATGTGCCATGGCTATTTTTTTTTTTTTTTGAAGACAACCGCCATAGCTTCCTTATCCAGACCTCCACTAGTAGTGCTCTATAAGCGCAAGCTTTGCCTTAAGAGAGCTGTGGCTGTGAACCCTCTCCTCTCTCCGTACACACAGGTAAATATCAGAGTCAGCCAATGTCGCCAATACTACTCTCATACAAGGGTCAGGCGCTGCTAGACTATAATAGATGGGTCAAGGACTGTTCTACTGAGGGTCAGGCTAGGCCGGACATTCAATAACGGGCTGGACTTTAGCAAATTTGCTTGAAAGTCTAGCCAGCAAGAGATGCACATCATCATAAACGCGATCATGATACCTTTCATTGTAAGTAGACTCGCCTCTCTGCCCTCTCTTTTAGAGAGGGCAGAGAAGCGAGTCTCACTCTTAAAAAACCCTGCCCCTCCCCCCCTCCCCCCCTCCCCCCCCATGCATCTTAAAGAGTGCCCCCCAGAGTGCCCCTCTACCCCCCTCCTAGAAAAAAAGAGCCGCATTTTTAAATTATTTTTTAGCAAGCTTTTTCAGCTTGCTTTTTTTTTCTTTTTTTAAATTTATTTATCCATAAAAATCTCAAGTGACTTATTTTGAAAGCCAACCTAGTAGTCACGTGACCCCCTTAAGTAGGTCACTTCCCGTCACGTGACCTATTTGAATTTCCCGCCAACATGGTGGTCACGTGACCCTCTTAAGTAGGTCACTTCCGGTCACGTGACCTATTTGAATTTCCCGCCCAAAGGTCACGTGACCGGAAGTAGGTCACTTCCGGTCACGTGACCTATTTGAATTTCCCGCCAAAAGGGAGGCCTCTCATTGGCTGCTTTTGAATTTCCCGCCAAAAGGGAGGCCTCTGATTGGCTGCAGGTCGATTGAGTAATAAACAGTACTTAACTATAGTCCCGTTCCGATACATACAATACTACTTACGGCCAAAGCACCTTACTCATACTATAGATATATGATGGGGGCATGTTGTATTAAAATATTGGGAGGCTGGGTGCAGGAGTACTAGTCAATTCCTTCAATTATAGAATAATGAGGCGTCTGTGACGGAAATTAGATGGCCTTAAAATGTAGATAAACTTTGACAAATAAAAGGGTTTCTTGTATTATTTGGCTTCAGATTATTAGATTAGATGCCCCTAAAGCATGTGGTCAACTTACAGCATTCAATTCAATTAAGTAGTCCATGTATAGCAGACATTCAATTTTTCTCTGAGGCGTCTGTGACAAAAACTCATGAATGCATAAAATGACTTGAAATTGCCAGAAAAAAGCACAGCCGGGTAAATGTAGCAACCTAAAATGATGAAGTGGGGTGTGCAGATGGTACATAAATCATAGAATATTATGCTTGGATGGCCTTTTGGTAGATGGTACTATAACTCCTGACCAAATTTCATAGATTTTTAAGAATTTGTTCTAAAAGTGCCAACAGTATTAGTATAAACACATTGGATCACAGAAAAAACTACACACAAGAGTAGAGGAACATCCATTCTACCCATTAAAGTCAGTATATACCACCAGGGAACCATATTTCACGGGCCAATGCCAATTTGCATATACACGCATTACTGTCACAGACGCCTCCGTTACTGTCACAGACGCCTCACTGGTATACAAATACAGCATCTACAAGGTACATAGGGTATTTATCAATGAAAAAGCAGTTTACAATCCATCAACATATCCATATAAGGGTAATAGATACAAAAAGATTTGAATGAAAACATGAATATATGCTCGAGAGGGTATAAGGTGTTAAGTGTCTGCGACTGTTTTCCAGAATTTGTTCTGGAAGTGCCCGAAATATAACCTTAATCACATGGGATCGTAACAAAACTACACAGAGGGGATGGGGAACATCTATTTCATTCTTTCAGTTGATATATACCACCGGTGACCCATATTTCATGGGCTATGACCAATTTTCCTTGTCCTTTCATTACTGTCACAGACGCCTCAGTTACTGTCACAGACGCCTCACCCGTACACAAATACAGCAAACACAATACATATGGGGTACTTATCAATGCAAATGCTTTTGATGATCCATCAACAACACCCAATAGGTATTATAGGGTGCAAGAATTTAAAATAAAAGCTTAAATATATGCTGGAGAGGGTTACATGTGTTGAGGCGTCTGTGACAGTAACTCGAGTTCCAATACACTATATTGCACATAAGGGAGAGAAAAAGTGGGCATGACTCAAATTCTTTTTAGCCATGACCACACCAATTGGGAGGCTCTAGATTGCTGGTAGTAAGGATATTTAGTGAATACTATTAATAAAGATATAGGCCCTTTTATTACTGTCACAGACGCCTCGGAAACAAGTAGTAGCTACGCTTGAAGGTCACTGTTGAAAAATTTGCGCAGGATATGAAAGTGTAACGAACTGATTTGTTCACATAACATATATAGCTAATAGGAAATGCTGTTTATTGATAGTTTTTGATGTCTCAGTTGACATTAGGGCCTTGTAAAACATGGATAATAAGCTAAAAATCATGGATTTTAGCCATTTTTCAACTTTGGAGGCTCATAAATCAGCGAAAAATCATATTAAATGCAAAATTTTAATTTTTTCTGAAAGCCTAGAGTCTGCCCTCTTATGAAAAACCAACAAAGACCATACTGGTGTATGTATTTTTATTCTGTGGCTGTTGCAAAGCAGAAAAACACCCAAAACCCAGATCAGCATCTTTTTTCGATCTGACCCCTATACCGTCTATAAATGATACATAGTATAAGCTAGATCAACCAGAACAGTACCTGAAAGGTTAGGCATTTAGTCCATAATGTTCTACCTAGTGGGGAGGAGAGTAACAAGCATAGTCGTGAATCAAAATGTTTGGCGTAATGGTTCATGTAAAAAAAGACTAATATAATAGGGAGCTGTAAGAAAGGTGAATCCAACGTGAGACTGAGGCTGGGAACCAATGGGACTGGAACCAATGAGACTTGGGGCTGGAACTAGTGGGACTGGTAATAGGGACTAGTGGGACCGGGGATAGGAACTAACGTTACTGAGTGTAGGAACCAATGGGACTGGGGATAGGAACCAGGGGAACTGGGGATGGGAACCTGTCGGACTGACGATAGGAACCAGGGGGACTGGGCATAGGAACTAGTGTTGCTTAGTGTAGGAACCAGGGGAGCCATAATTATGTCTACAGATTAGCATTCATAATTATAGACGTCTGATACCAATTTGTATTTCCTTAAAGTTGGTACCTAAACCCTTGGTGTACATTAACTAACCAGGGCTGCATTCATGCAACATGTCGACCCTGTGGGGTTACTACACTCAAGAAAGATTGGCATGATGCGGCAATGCAGTACTAGTATAGTGTAACTTACAGCATACCAAAGGTCTGTCCCTCTCACACCATGTCTATGTGGTGTCGGAGGTTAAAAACACCCTTGCTGCAGTAAATATACAGGAGCAGGATGTCTGTGGCTGTGTCTCATGATATTGTAACAATTTTTGACCAGGTGTAGTCTTTGACCGGTGTAGTCTGATATGGGGGCTATGGACACAGTAATGCAGGGAGATTTGTAAGATATAGTGTAATAATATCCATTAACATTTTCCCGACATTTCTGTGTGCATGGCCCCCATTTCTGCTGTTTTGAAACTTGCTGCCCAGGTAAAAAAAATACCATGGTCATTACCATGGTTTACAATCCTGCATCATGGTATACTATGGTTTACCACAATGTACTATAGTAAACTAGCGTAAACCAGGGTATGCGTAACTCTAAATTACTATTGTACACTGTGGTAAACTATAGTTGTATTTAACACTGTTGTAAACGATAGTTACATGGTTAAAATGGCATCATGGAATATCATAGTTCACCACAAACTAGTCTGCAATCAAGAAGCTCGTGATTTATCATGATGATTGGATAAAAGTAGACCATGGTTTGCTATGATATATCATGGTAATATTATTTTACCATGGTATATTATGATTGTCATTACTATGATATACCATTGTAAATCAACATCATGATAAACAATGGTTTCTTTATAATAGTTCACTATGGTTAACCCATGTATACTAGGGTGGTTACACTTACTATTTCGAACTATAATAAACTAGAGTATTATTTCACTGTGGTATACCACAATCCTTTTGTATAATGATAAACTCTTGTTTTGATACTACAATTTACCATAGTTGCGGTGGTCATACTAAAGTAGTTACACCTAACATATACACTGTAAAAACTTTTAACACCAAAAAGCTAAACATGTTTAATCTGTACACACTTAAGAAATCTAAACGGACATTTTGTATATTAAACACATCATTTCTAAATACCTAAACACCGAAGACATGTATGTGATTAGACGTTAAGAAAGTAAACACTTATACAGATGACTATTTACTATTTAAACATATGTTCTCTTTGTGTTTAGGCTTTAAACTTACATATAACACCTGTTCAGCATTTAAACAATGAGGTGTTTAGACACCAAATCATGCATGAAACACTTTTTCTCTCGTATAGCAATCATATTGCCATCATTATTCCCATCAGCTTAGCAATTTTTTATAACCTATTGGAATGAAAATTTAATTCTAATACTTATGATCCAAACATAAGTTTGGCTTTTCCAAAGTACATGTATCTCTTTTTAGTTCAGACAATCTGCAGAAATGACATAAGTACTCCAATTACAAGCAGAATTATAACCAGAAAAGTGGTAATTAATGGAGTGTAATCCCCTGCCTAAATTAGAGGCATAGTTTATAAACAAGAAAATGTGGCTGATCATGTGTCTGTTTGTCATGATTGGTATAGTTGTTTAAACACTTAACAAATACATTGTAAGCATGCTAAACACTTTATTAGGTTAGACTTAAACACATTTAATCTAAACATCTAAACACCTAAACATGTTTTATCCCACCAGGTGGCAGTTAAGTCATTGGATGGACATATGACTATTATTACGGAGAGAGTAATTTCATGATTTGGGGTTTAGACTATGTGCAGAAAAGCTATAATCACTAGGGACACCAGTAGTATAGTATGTATCGGAACGGGACTATAGTTAAGTACTGTTTATTACTCAATCGACCTGCAGCCAATCAGAAGCCTCCATTTGACCGGAAGTGACGTCACATGCCCATATAAGGGCATACCGGAAGTGACGTCACGTGACCTTGACCTAGTTAGAGGTCAAGGTCATGACTCAGCCAATCAGAGGCTTCCATTTGACCGGAAGTGACGTCACACGCCCATATAAGGGCATACCGGAAGTGACGTCATGTGACGTCACACGCCCATATAAGGGCATACCGGAAGTGACGTCATGTGACCTTCACATGTACATATAAGGGCATACCGGAAGTGACGTCAAGTGACCTTGACTTAGTTAGAGGCTTCTGATTGGCTGGTACACCGGAAGTGACCCATTTATGCAAATGAGGGGCCTACTTCTGGTCAAATGGAGACCTCTGATTGGTTGGGTCATGAAGAAATGTGTCTCTTAATTTAATTTTGTTTAGGAAGTGATCGATTTTAGGATCACGCGACCGGAAGTGACCTGATGAGTCACGTGACTAGAAGTGACGACGACACATGCCTTAATTAGACGATTCAGCAGCGACCGGAGGAAGTGTCACTTTAAGAGGACACGCTAGTTAATTGTTATAATTGTTTTACTTACTAATAAAAGAAGACGTATGAAAATAAACACAACAATAATTTTATTTTATCTTTTTATTTTATTTTTTTCAATTCTAATAACACTCTTTTTTTGAAAAGATGCGCTCAATCAATCAATAACACACTTTTTTTTCATATTTTAAAGGACTCGTTGTCACACCGTTAGAATGCACGCGACGCTTATAATACAAGTAGCGCACGTCATCTTTCTCTATGGTGTAAGTGTCCATTTTTGGTTCGTACCACTTTTGAAATTTATATTTACCGCAAGGAGAGTTTTTCGTTTTCGAAAACATTTAAGAAGACGACTACTTCTGTACACTTTTTTTGAGATTTTCTTTCACCGGTGCCGCTGATTTGATCGTAGCAAATGTAAGTCTTAGGGTTGACACTTAGGATCCCGTCACCTTCTCACGCCGCTTTCTTTTCTTTCTGAAGTATGTCTCTCTCAGGCGAGGTTTGACTACACACAGGCAAACATCAGAGGCACCCAATAGCGCTAATTCTACCTTCAGACAAAGGTCAGGCACTGCTGGACTATAATAGATGGGTCAAGGGCTATTCTAGTGAGGGTCAGGCTACGCCGGACATTCAATAAAAAGCTGGAGTTTGGCAAACTTGCTTTTGAAAGTCTGACCATGCCATAGTCTGATGATCCTCATGCCATAGTCTGGCAATGCTGAACTCTTGGGAGAGTATGCCGGACTCTTGCTGGCCAGACTTTCAAGCAAATTTGCCAAAGTCCAGCTTGTTATTGAATTTCCGGCGTAGCCTGACCCTCAGTAGAATAGTCCTTGACTCATCTATTATAGGTCAGCAGCGCCTGACCCTTGTATGAGAGTAGTATTGGCGACATTGGCCGACTCTGATATTTACCCGTGTGTACGGCGGGAGGAGGGGGTTCACAGCCACTGCTTGCGCTTATAGAGCGCTACTAGCGGAGGTCTGGATGAGGAGACTACGGCGTTTGTCTTTTGCTTGTGCAGCTGCTGCTGCTGCTGCTGACGATGTCACGGATGCCGCTGACAGATACTGCTGCTTGTGCTGCACGAGACTGAGTAGCCGCTATTACTAATGCTACTAATACTAGTATGAGAAAATACATTTAGTCAATTGATTAAATCAAGGAGGTTTTCTGACTTCAGTGGATCGTTTAGCCATCGGCCACGGGCAAAACTTGAAACCATTTTATACATGGGACAATTGGCAGAGTCGAAACGTGTTAGTACCATAGGGTCGATCATGTTCATCATCAGTTCAGGCAAAGGAAGTGTGTCGACAGCACGCGAAAACTTCATGTCTGAATGTTTCAACACAAGACTTTTTATCACACTCACACAGCTGCTTTGAAGAGTGAATCCTTGACCAAACTTGTGCTTTTCCAACACAGCTTTAGCCTCTTTCTGTGCAGTAAGGGATCTCTCTTTCGGGTTCATCTCAGTGCTGTCTAGCATGTCCTCAAAGTCTTTAACATAATGTTCCAACGGACTACAAATGATGGACTCCAGATCATTGTCCGCATATGTCATCTCCTCGCACCATATTGTGTCTTCGCCTGTTTCGAATTCCGTCATTTTCTTGACAATCTCCTCCTGAGTGCCTTGCATATATCGAAGCTCCTTCAAGGAGTTGATAACTTGTATGGCGAAGACTGACAAACTTGAAGGAATTTCACCACAGTCAGGCCAAGTATACGGAGCTAAGAAAAATAGCTCTAACAAAATCTTCTCCCTCTGTCCAAATGAAACTACTGTTCCGATGAAGTTGAAGCATGCTTCTATCCATTGCTCCTTGGTGACGTCCTTCCAATGTTTCTTTACCTCACATGCATCATAGGGCACCGTTTCTCTTCTTGCTTCAAGTGGGAGTTGCTTTTTCTTTCTTGGACTCATTTCGAGAGGGTTTCGATGCTCTGTAGCGTCAACACTTTCATAAATAAAGAAAATAGCAGAACTAACCATCGTAACGTGCTGAGCGAGCGTAGAGTGGACGATGCTACGAAGATGAAGGGCGGGTGGAGAAAGTGTGACTGGTGACAGCGGCGTTTCACTCCTTATGTACCCTGTCCTAGATAAGCCTCTTAAACGGCTGAAAAGACTCTCTAAGTACAGAGCTTCTACCGCAGGTGGGTTTAGACTTAAGCAGCTTAGTTCACACACATGTCTGTTAGAAAAAGCTACTTGCACACGTGCCTTCCTTTTTTCACTAGTATTCACCCTCTGCCGACTTATAAGACACCTATACACTCTTTCTCGTGAAATCTATGGAAGATGATGGAAGGACCACTGACTACATTTTCTTTGATCAGAGCGTGGAGGACGGCGTCGAACGGAGGGAACGTTGTGAACACAGCTTATAGGTTTTTTGGAAGAGGTCTTGTAAAGTCAAACTGGCGAGAGAGATGGCGTCTTTCAACATGACAATGCTGCTATGTTGGAAAAAAATAGCGTGATTTTTTCAAAAAGCTTCTATGAAAGATTTGACGTCTTCGTTGTTGTAGTGGATCAAGTAATCTGTCATAGTTTGCTTCTTCTTGTCATACTAAACTTTCTGACATGTGGCGTAGTCGGATTTCGGCCATTTTGACGCCCGTCAGTTCGCTGTCAAAAGTCGATCTCGGTGGCAGGGGTTTTTTGTTTACTAGTTTCTTGGTATACGTCATCCATTCGTAAGTAAAGCAACCTTTCTCTTCGTTTGTAGTGAAAGCTCGCAAATAATTCGCGTAGCTGTAACCAAGTGCTAAAAAAGTTGACTACTACGTCCAAGAAAACTGTGTGTAAACCGTCAACTATTGATTGCTTCTCTTTATGACGCTGAATTGTTGGTTTCTTCGGTCTCCGGAGGCAAATAACGAGTGAAGGCGTATTTTTTGATCAGGTTCAAGTCGTAACTCTCCGAGTTGAAGCGTACGACTGGAGCTTGACGGATGTATCTCAGAAGCCGCTTCTTCAGTTGAACTAACGGTTGTCTGGTGTGAGCTGCAGCGAAGCCGCCTGGAGAAGGGGTGAATGTCGCTTCCTCTAGCAGGAGAGCTTCACCTATCGCTACATGTAACTTCGCTAAGGTTGGTCGGTAAACTTCTAGCACAGCTTTCTCGATGACTTTGGCGTTCTCGTTTATGTGATTTTAAACTCGGTCTAACAAGGGGTCGGAATCTGCGTCGGATTCTCTGACGTACGCTGCCCCTCCTACCCCGGAAAGTCGTATGCGACGCTAGCCGACATCGCTGCATAGAGGGCAAAACTTAGGTATTGTTCTTCATTTTTCTACGGGTCACTCGTGATTGTACGGTCTTTTAAAAATTTTGAAACACTTTTCGCAAACGTCCTGCGGCATGTTTTTCTTTTTTTTGTTTTTTCACTTATTTACCAAATATTAAAAAAATAAACGTTGTTTATCACTTCGAATACTAGACGCCTCTTACCACACAATGCTATTAGCATAGTGAAAGACGTCTGTAGTGTAGGATCGATTTCAACAGATGTCCATCTTACTGCAGGGATCAGACGAGAGTGGTCAACACTGGAGTGTCACAGCTCACTTTTATTTCTTTGGGTACAGCTGCATACAACCCTTGAACATACATTGCGACGTCGCCGCGTCCCATGTAGTCTTCCAACACTTTCATCAGAGCCATAGGCTCAGACGTCTCGTTGTACTTCCAAGCTTTCAGCACTTCATAGACAGGGTTCTTCACAGTCCTGTCAGAAGGCACAGGTTGAGAGATGGAAGCTACTTCATGAGAAGTCAACCCTAAGTAGATCCCTATGGTCTTCCAGTCTCTAGGGCAGAGCTCAGCTAAAAGAGAGAAATATTTCTGCACTTTCCACTCCATGTCTCCACTCTCTAAGCCATCCTACATGTCATGCTTGTCCATGTACTCACGTGAGAATTTGATGAGGTCCATACGGTAAGATTCTTCCAAGGCGGCGGCTAGGTCCTTCCACCTACTAGTACAACTTTTCTGGTACCAAGTAGTGAACATTTCTCTAGCTTGAGTTATGACACTTGTCTCACAACTGAGATATCCCATATCCTTCAAGTTCACTTCAAGGAATGAACCTAACCGTATGTAATCTGATGTCGGCAACTTACTACTTATTTTCAGTAGCATAGCGTCTGACAAGTATTCTAACGGCTCTGCTTTGAAGTATGATGATACAGGTACTACTGCAGCAGAACCAATAACAGGAGCAGCGTCTGCGCTGGTATCAGACGACTCGTTGTCGGAACAGGGCAACCACATGACTTCGTAAGGTATTGGTGAGGGCAGTCGCCACGGACCGGACGCACTACCAGTGGAAATGAGGTCGAAAAACGGACTGTGCGCCCGTGACCCTTCGGGTTCCTCGTACGCCTCGTCGTCAGCGTCGTTCTCTGTTTCACCCTGTTGCTTTAGGACATGCATGTCTACTACGCGCTGCTGGGGCTGAGTGTCCGAATAGCTGTAAGTCTCAGCGCGAGCAGCGTTGATGGCGTCGGTTGATGAAGCGGTGGAGAGGTTCTGTGCAACGTGCTGCGTGTCAGTACTAGTAGCGGTAGTCGCAGCAAGAGGTGTAGCAGCAGCAGCAGCAGCAGCAGCAGCAGCAGCAGCAGCAGCAGCAGCAAGCGCAGCGCTAGCAGGTACAGCAGTAGCAGGCGCAGCAGTAGCAGGCACAGCAGCAGCAGGCACAGCCGCCTCAGCAAGCGCAGCAGTAACAGGCACAGCAGTAACAGGCGCGGCAGCAGCAGCAGCAGCAGCAGCAGCAGGCACAGCAGTAACAGGCGCGGCAGCAGCAGCAGCAGCAGCAGCAGTAGCAGCAGCACTAGCAGCACGAGGATCACTAGCAGCCGCAGCAGGCGCAGCAGTAGCAGCAGCAGCGTGCTCAGCAGCAACAACCGTCGCAAGTGTAACAACGTCGCTACTACGACGACTACTACTACCACTACTACTGCTGTGTGCGCTCGCTACAGCGGGAGGGTGATAAGACCAAGCGGTTGCGGCGGTAGTCTCAATTTCAGTAGCAAGAGGAGACGCTGACAGTAAACGATCACCGTTCTGCGTATTCTTCTTGTTCTTGAACTCGATTAGATCCTTGGACGACAGTAGTTGTTGTGTTTTGCTCATGGTGGTGCCTGTAGAGAGCAGCAAAAGACTGAGTGAGTGAACGGGTGTTTCCAGGCCTCTTATATACTCCTTCTCGCTTCTAGAGCTAAGCTACTTACAGCTCTCTTCAGCTGCCGCCGGCTGACCGGTGACCATTCACAAAGAGAAACAAAAAGTCATAAGGCATGACGTTTTCAGCTGGATCCCTTTCCCCCTCCCCTTTGAGAGATCGACTGACACGAGCTAAGCTACTTACTGCCTTGTTCAGCAATTCAACGTGCGTTAGCTGTATAAAGGATTAAGCAGTTGCTGCCGCCAGCTGACCGGCGGACATTCCCAAAGAGAAACAAAAGACATAAGTCATGACGTTTTCAGCTGGATCTCTTTCCCCCCTCCCTCCTTTTTTTTTTTTTTTTGAGAGATGGACTGCCATGAGCGGGCGGTGTACCGACTGTACTAATTCAACGCGCATTAGCTGTATAAAGGATTAAGCAGTCATGAGCTTAGAGTGTGTATACAAAAAAACTACAGGAGGCGTGTAGTGTGAAGCAGGACCCCCTAAGACGGGAGTGTCTGTCTGTGAGTAGAGTCGTGTGCATGTGGTGAGCGACTTAAGTGTAAAACAAAAAAAAATCACCGCCTCCTGCCGTGGTGAGTAGACTGGCCGGCGGCGGCCGGCTAGTTCAATAGGGGTGACAGCTGACTAAGGCTGTGCATGAAAATCCGATTTTCACCTGACCTCTGACGTTTGTTACAATGAATGCCAAAGGGGGAGAGAGTTGTCCTCAGGTAGGGGGTAGGAGGTAAAGCTAATGGATAAGGAAAAAAAACACCATTTTCAGCTGGCCACCACAGATGGCGATGACATACCCCTCGTCATCTAAGCTCTTAAGAAGCTCTTACGGAGCGGAGCGGCTGCTGGACAGCTGGGGTGAGTAGACCGGCCGGCGGCGGCTAGCTAGTTCAATAGGAGTGACAGCTGACTAAGGCTGTGCATGAAAATCAGATTTTCACCTGTCCTCTGACGTTTGTTACAATGAATGCTAAAGGGGGAGAGAGTCGTCCTCAGGTAGGGAGTAGGAGGTAAGGCTAATGGATAAAGAAAAAACACCATTTTCAGCTGGCCACCAAAGATGGTGATGACACTCCCCTCGTCATCTAAGCTCTTAAGAAGCTCTTACGGAGCGGAGCGGCTGCTGGACAGCTGGGGTGCTGTTGGAAATAGGATTAAACTCCCTCTGTATAAAAGCTTTGATTTCTGTTGGAAAAAAACCATATCACCTTTGACCACAGTAACGTCTACTACCACCACCACCAGCACCACCGCCGCTGCCACCGCCGCCGCCGCCGCCAGTCACAGCTGATCGCCTCATTAAAAGCATGTGACGTCGTCGCTTCTAGTCACTTGCTTCATCAAGTCGCTTCCAGGCACGTGATCTTAAAGACCCTCACTTCTTAAACAAAAAAAACGAAGAGACACGCTTCTTCCTCTCGAGAGGAAGAATGACGTATATAAGGAGGCTGACACGTGTATAGGCGCCTTATTAGTCGGCAAGGGGTAAATACTAGTGAAAAAGGAAGGCAGGTGTGCAGGTAGCTTTCTAACAGACACGTGTGTGCACTAAGCTGCTTAAGTCTAAACCCACCTGCAGTAGTCAAGTAGCATGTGAAAACTTACTTAACAGATCACTTAATTGAGTAGAGACTCTGTACTGAGAGAGTCTTTTCAGCTGTTTAAGAGGATTATCTAAGACAGGGTACATAAGGAGTGAAACGCCGCTCTCACTCATCACACTTTCTCGACTCGCCCTTCATCATCGTAGCATCGTCCACTCCACGCTCGCTCAGCATGTTATGAGGGTTATTTCTACCTTTACAGCTTCTTTTCTTATCGAAGTGTCGACGCTACAGAGCATCGAAACTCTCCAAATGAGTCCAAGAAAGAAAAAGCAACTCCCACTAGAAGCAAGAAGAGAAACAGTGCCCTATGATGCATGTGAGGTAAAGAAACATTGGAAGGACGTCACCAAGGAGCAATGGATAGAAGCATGCTTCAACTTCATCGGAACGGAAGTAGTTTCATTTGGACAGAGGGAGAAAATTTTGTTGGAGCTATTTTTCTTAGCTCCGTATAGTTGGCGTGACTGTAGTGGTGAAATTCCTTCAGGTTTTTCAGGGTTCGGCATACAAGTTATCTGGTCTTTGAAGAAGCTTCGATATATGCAACGCACTCACGAGGAGATTGTTCAGAAAATGACGGAATTCGAAACAGGAGAAGACACAATATGGTGCGAGGAGACGACATATGCGGACGATGATCTGGAGTACATCATTTGTAGCCCGTTGGAACATTATGTTAAAGACTTTGAGGACATGCTAGCCAGCACTGCGATGACCCCGAAAGAGAGATCCCTTACTGCACAGAAGGAGGCCAAAGCTGTGTTGGAAAAGCTCAAGTTTGGTCAAGGATTCACTCTTCAAAGCAGCTGTGTGAGTGTGATAAAAAGTGTTGTGTTGAAACATCCGGACATGAAGTTTTCGCGTGCTGTCGACACACTTCCTTTGCCTGAACTGATGATGAACATGATCGACCCCATCGTACCAACATGTTTCGACTCTGCCAATTGTCCCATGTATAAAATGGTTTCAAGTTTTGCCTGTGGCCGATGGCTAAACGATCCACTGAAGTCAGAAAACCTCCTTGATTTAGTCGACTGACTAAATGTATTTTCTCATACTAGTATTAGTAGCATTAGTAATAGCGGCTACTCGGTCTCGTGCAGCACAAGCAGCAGCATCTGTCAGCAGCATCCGTGACATCGTCAGCAGCAGCAGCACGATCAGCACAAGCAGCAGCTGCTGCAGCAGCTGCACAAGCAGCACAAGCAGCAGCATCTGTCAGCAGCATCCGTGACATCGTCAGCAGCAGCAGCAGCAGCAGCAACTGCACGAGTAGCACAAGCAGCAGCATCTGTCAACAGCATCCGTGACATCGTCAGCAACTGCAGCAGCTGCACGAGCAGTACAAGCAGCAGCAGCTGTCAGCAGCTGCAGCAGCTGCACGAGCAGCACAAGCAGCAGCACCGACAGCAGCAGCAACAGCAAATCAGCAGCAGCAACAGCAGCAGCAGCAGCAGCAGCAGCAGCAGCAGCAGCGGCAATGTGGACCGCTAAATTCGAGATGGTGACATATCTGTTTCTTAGAATCGACATTCGACATGAGGTCTAGTGACATTTGACATGAAGCTTGAAAAACATAGTGACAGGTGACATGAGCAATTCTTAAAATCGACATGAGATATGAGCATAATTAAGCGACATCGACATGCGCCATGGCTATTTTTTATTTTTTTTGAAGACAACCGCCATAGCTTCCTTATCCAGACCTCCACTAGTAGTGCTCTATAAGCGCAAGCTTTGCCTTAAGAGAGCTGTGGCTGTGAACCCTCTCCTCTCTCCGTACACACAGGTAAATATCAGAGTCAGCCAATGTCGCCAATACTACTCTCATACAAGGGTCAGGCGCTGCTAGACTATAATAGATGGGTCAAGGACTGTTCTACTGAGGGTCAGGCTAGGCCGGACATTCAATAACGGGCTGGACTTTGGCAAATTTGCTTGAAAGTCTAGCCAGCAAGAGATGCACATCATCATAAACGCAATCATGTTACCTTTCATTGTAAGTAGACTCGCCTCTCTGCCCTCTAAAAGAGAGGGCAGAGAAGCGAGTCTCACTCTTAAAAAACCCTTCCCCTCCCCCCCTCCCCCCCTCCCCCCCCATGCATCTTAAAGAGTGCCCCCCAGAGTGCCCCTCCCCCCCCTAAAAAAAGAGCCACATTTTTAAATTATTTTTTAGCAAGCTTTCAGCTTGCTTTTTTTCTTTTTTAAAATTTATTTATCCATAAAAATCTCAAGTGACTTATTTTGAAATTCGCGCCAACCTAGTAGTCACGTGACCCCCTTAAGTAGGTCACTTCCAGTCACGTGACCTATTTGAATTTCCCGCCAACATGGTGGTCACGTGACCCTCTTAAGTAGGTCACTTCCGGTCACGTGACCTATTTGAATTTCCCGCCCAAAGGTCACGTGACCGGAAGTAGGTCACTTCCGGTCACGTGACCTATTTGAATTTCCCGCCAAAAGGGAGGCCTCTCATTGGCTGCTTTTGAATTTCCCGCCAAAAGGGAGGCCTCTGATTGGCTGCAGGTCGATTGAGTAATAAACAGTACTTAACTATAGTCCCGTTCCGATACATACAATACTACTGACACCTATTCTGTGGGATATAGGAAAATATATTGCAATATTCTCTCCGCCATTCTGTTGTTCACATTTCCGAGTTACTTAGTATGGATGCTATGTAACATATGTGATGACACTCTACAAAAGTGTTATAAAACAATATCTATCTGGATAAAGATGATAGATTGGACTGATAACATATTCTAATATGCAAATTATGATCAACGTACCTAAACACCATGTAGCTAAGCACCTACTATATCTAAATGCTATTTATCTAAATGCCTAATAGCTCTAAACACTACAAATGTAAACACTCTATTGATCTACACATTATATATCTAAACCCTTCCTTGGTCTAAACTCTATAATTGTAAACACCTACTAGATCTTAACACTTTGCACACTAAACATGTTTTATCTAAACATGTTTAGAAATCAAACATGTTTAGATGGCAAAGGGTGTCTCAAAATGTGGGACAAGATAGTGTTTAGAAAAGTGTTTAGCCGCTAAACATGTGCATTTATCATCTAAACACTGTTTTTACAGTGTATGGAATTATGGTATACTATTGTTTGATTTTACTTTGATATACCACACGTTTAATTATGATACACTCTGGTTTTGATACGTTGGTTTATCATTGTTTACTTAGGCATAGATTATATATTATCATCAAGGCATCATGAGCTTGATGATGCTAAGCTCTGGTTTTCATGTTCCATTTTGAACTAATTTACGGTATAACAAAGCAAAAAGGTTAGTTGTAAACAGATTTTGTAGTATCCAAATACAACATTTTATATATCATGATATTATTCATCCCCTTCTCCCCAAGGTCACTCTTGCACACCTTTGCCCGTCTATGTCCTTGTCCATGTAGTGGACCCCCCCCCCCCCCACCCCCCAGCTTGGGGGGTGGGGGGGGGGGTGGGGGGTTCCCACAGAGGTGTAGGGATGGGAAGTACCTGGGAGTGCATGTGGTGAGTTGTTGGTGTCAGGCTCCAAGCACTCACACCTACAAAGGTGTGAGCGGCCTGGGAGGTGCCTGGGAGTGCAGGTAGTGAATTATAGGCATCATACACCGAGCACTCACACCTAGAGAGGTGTGTGCGGCCTGAGAGGTACCTGGGAGTGCAGGTAAACTGTGGTAAAATATGCTACAGTCTAATATATTGTCAAGGTGTGTGCGGGGAATACCATAGTAAACTGTAGTAAAATATGCTACAGTCTAAAACATTGTCAAGGTGTGCGGGAAATACCATAGTAAACTGTAGTAAAATATGCTAGTCTACAGTCTAATATATTGCCAAGGTGTGTGGGAAATACTATAGTAAACTGTAGTAAAATATGCTAGTCTAATATATTGTCAAGGTGTGCGGGAAATACTATAGTAAAATGTAGTCAAATATGCTACAGTCTAATATATTGTCAAGGTGTGTGGGAAATACTATAGTAAACTGTAGTAAAACGTGCTACAGTCTGATATATTGTCATGGTGTGCGGTAAATACTATAGTAAATTATAGTAAAACATGCTATAAATTTACTTTAGTGTCAAGGTGTGCAGGGAATGGTATAGAAAATTTTAGTAAACAAAAAAACTCATTTTTAGCCTTGCTATGCCTTATCTGATAGTGATGTCATAGGGAATATAGTAAACCATGATATACTGTGATGAGGTAACCATGATTTATCATGGTGCATAGTTCAACATTTTCCCACCAGGTGGCAGGCTGGTTGCTGAGAAGATTATTCTGGGGGGGGGGGGGTTCTAATGTTTACGGATGTTTATAAGGGCTAAATTAGGCACACTTCTTAATATACTCTCAAGCAATCAAGAGTAAATAATCTATTCTAAAGCAATTTCCCATATAATATGCACAATAAATTGACAACATACTCAGGGAGGTGGGTAAAAAGATAGAAACACCCATTTGTTGTTTGTAGGATTTACATATTGCCACATCACTGCAGATGTTAATTTGTAACAATCCCAGAGTATCCTCTAGTCAAAATAAAGTGTTAGACACATTTGATATGCTGGGATGATAAATGCATCTTGATGTTAAGATGCTTTGTGAATGGATGTGGAACCATGCCATGGTTAGTTTGCCATGGTATTTTGGTCAAGCTCCCATATCTAGACCATAGTTTATCATGATATTAACTATGGTATAATTGTGGTACCATCATATAAAGTAGAGAGTACATAATGGTATTCACGATAGTAAACCATGGTTAATATACCCTGGTTATTTGGCCAAACCATGGTATTTAGACTGTGGTATAACATGGTAAATACCCTGGTATATTACCATGTCCACCATCGTAAACTATCATACAATATAATGTAGTTTATCATAGTACTTATCATAGTAAACAATGGTTAATTTACCCTGGTTATTTGGCCAAACTAGGGTATGATATACTATAATATCAACCATGGTCTATGATAGTAATTATCATACTATATCATAGTAATCATACCCTGGTTTGGCCAAATAACCAGGGTAAATTAACCATGGTTTACCATGGTGAATACCATGGTATTTCTTTACCTGGGTGGTCAAGGACTACAGTGGTCAAAGACTACACCTGGTCAAAGACGTTTCAATTGTTACAATCTCATGAGACACAGCCCTGTCCTCAACTCATCTCTTAGATTCAATCACCCTGGATACGATCATCCAAGGTAGGCTCTATCAGGTCCTCTGCTATTTGCCTTGCGATTCACAGGGTGCAAACGGTACCTGGTGCCATGGCTGTTACCAGTACTTAAATCTGAGAAACAATGCTCTACACAGTTCTAGCATCTCATGTACCGATTGTTATATTTATTGTAATTTCTTTCAGTGTTTTAATGAAGAAACTAGTTTTTGGTCCATAAATGACCATCACCATCTCTGATTCAGATGACCATGATGTCTTCTCCCCTTGGGGTGCTGTCTAGGAGCCACATGTACCTGTTGGTGTGTGCGGTCGGCATGGCCTGTGTTCCCCCCGTGGGTGCCGAGAACTACCTTATCGGGCTCCTCACCCCCTGGAATGGCATGTACGAGGACTTCAGCGGCCTGACCAGTGCCAGCGCTGTCAGCATCGCTATGGAAACCATCCGTGACGACCCCACCATCAGCAGCAACATCAACCTCAGGTAGGCTGCAGGCTCTCAGTTTTCACTAAATTTTCACTAAATTTGTATTCAGAATAAGGTACCAAGGAGTCACTGTGGCTATATTTTGTATTATCTAATATGTTTTATAGCTTTGGTACATGTTTTCCTTTTATCCGTATGAGGGCCGCACAATGTATTTTCTGCATTATGTCCTTGGTCGGAATGTTGCCATCATGCATCCTTGGTGAGTGACTTGACAGTGTAGCAATAATGTATAATGCCAACATTATGAGGCTGAGGCACTTAAGTTCATTATTTTATACTTTATTTCAACAATTTTCCAAATTTATACTTTATTAATACTCTATTAAGATGAAATAATTCATTTATACTTTATTTTCAAGAAAAGTGGAGAAATTTGCCCTAAATTACAGGATTTTATACTTTGAATACTTTATTTTCAAGAAAATGGTCCAAATGTGTAGTTTTTTTGGCAATTAAGCATTCATATCAGAACGAGCAGGCATGCAATTTTTATCTTTCAAGGGAAGTAATTCTTTTTGCGCTGCGCGCAAAATGTCAGCCTTGATTTTATCTCGAGCCCTTGCTCCTGAAATTGGCAAAAAAGAATGCACAAGATTTCATAAAAATGAAAGTTTTCAGGGACCATGGTTATACTTTATTTATACTTTATTTGAGCTAGATTAGTACTTTATTGCGGTAGTGCTGATATCATTTTCATGAAGGACTGGTGGCAACACTGATTCATGCATCATGACGACCAAGGGCATGATGCCGTCCTTAAAGGGTTAATACCAGTATTCTCTGTGTTCCAGTGTTATCACCATGGACACAGGGTGTACCAGTAAGAGGGCGCTGGGTAACGCTGTAGAGCTGCATACCCAACACCAGGTGGACGTCTTCCTGGGACCTCCCTGCTCTGAAGGTCTGTACTCATCCTATGGCTGTGTCTCACGAAATCGGGCCAAGTTGATAGTCTATGACCGGGTGCAATCTATGAGCCGGTGCAATCTATGACCGGGTGCAATCTATGACCGGTGCAATCTATGACCGGGTGCAATCTATGACCCGGTGCAATCTATGACCGGCTTGAAAAAGAAAACGATTTATTTAGGGCAGATGAAGATGTGAATGGTGGAAAATGTTAATGGGTGTTTTAAGAATTTATATCACTCATTTTATTTCAATTTCAATGTACGTCACCCCTTAATAAACCGTTTTTCCCAAGTTTTACTCATGCAAATGACAAGAATTTCACAAGTATGAAGTAGAAAACGTTCCAGAAACGTTCTGAAATTCTTCTAGGGATCACGAGCCAAGACTCAATCTTGAATGGCATGAGTTCTGCTTGAGATTTTGTTTGCAGGGAGATCCCAGTCAACATTGCTTAATCGGGCCCGTATGTGTTTTTCCTTGGGCAAGCTGATTTGCCCACCCTGGGTTATGGTCCTTTTTGTCCAGGGCTACCAGTGGGAGCCCGGATGGGTCAGCCCAGATTCAAAGTGCCCAGTCCTAGCCCAGATTTAGCACATACTATAAAAATGTACAATAAATGGTTATTTCTTGAGGGAAATCAGATGTCAGTGTGTTTCGAAATATTCACAATGTATTTATGAAGTTTTCATGGGCTGACCCATCTGGGCTCCCACTGGTAGCCCTGTACAAAAAGGACCATAACCCAGATATGGGCAAGCTCGGCTGGCCCAAGTAAAACACACATGGACCCCAGGGACCAATGCTGACTGGGATTATACAAGTAGTGTAGGGTAGATTCACCATGAGTCGGACACCTACCCTGAGATGGACGGTGAAATTTGAGGTTAGTCATGTACACTACGACTTATAGTCTTTGTTTTCTGGAAACAATAACACTTAAACTTTACCATTGTTCACATGTAAAGAGCTTAAAATGCTTGAATAACCACAAAATCAAGTGTTCGTCTCAAGGTATGTGTCCGACTCCAGGTGAATCTACCCTATAAACCTGTGTGTTGTCCCTCACAGCCTGCCAGCCGGTGGCTCAGCTGGCCGCGGTGTGGAACAAACCCATCATATCGTGGGTGGCCACCGACCCAGACTTCATGGACACCAACATCTACTCCACACTAGCCCGCACCCTGGGACCCTTTAACAAGATGGGCGCCTTCCTGGTCGAGGTAAGTCTACTCGGTCACATGCTCCGATAAAACTTTGTTATAAGGAGGACCTTGGGACCAGTGCAATTTGCGCCTCCTTATAACCAAGGACCAAGGTCCAGATAACAGTACACTCCCTACACTGTAAAAAATATCCCGTAAAAATTACGGTGAATCACTGGCATCACTGAATGCCGACCGTTTCCCTTTTTTTTACGGTCACCGTATTTTGCTTTCCCCCGTAAATTTTACAGGCCTTTCCTGTTGTTATTTTACGGTGATTCATCATTATCATACGATGATTCTCTGCTATTCAATGATAATTATAATTGTCTTTTGGATTCATGGATGTATATTTCATGATATTATCTTAATTCCAGGCATGTATATATATATACATTAGGCCTGAGAAGCATATTTTTTTTTATTTTTTTTTTTTATATTCAACCGATCATAACATATAATAATGTACCGTTGTGCTTTTCCCGGTTAATTTTTGCGGGGGTAATCCTTCCAGTGAATATACTATACATCATGTTTTATCCTTTGGTTTAACATATCTTAGTTAACCTTCCGGCTTCCACCCACTTTTTGCTGTAGAAGTTACAGTCTGGTAACAAGTTATTTACAAGAACAGGCGAAGTATATACAAATGTATGAGGCGGTAATAAAATAAAACAGTTGACGGTTAAACTGCCGGCATTTAATGCCATGTAGTATTAGACGTAGAGGTAACAAGGGTATAAAGTATTTGGGTGCCTCATAGCAATATACAATTACAATCCATGAGCAAAAGGTAGTCTAGGATTGTTACAAAGAAACTCTGACAACAGTCTCAATATGTATAATTCTAATTACCACAACATGGGTGTTTCCACTTCTCGCACTAGTGCCAAGGGTCACCAAAAAGGAAATTATATATTTTTTATCCTTAATATGCCAAAGTCTTCAATTGTGATTGTGTAATTAATGAGATAGTTGGATATCTTTGCAAATCTAACACAATTATGTATGTTTTTAGTTGATAGCTTCCACTAAAGTCTCTCTATCAACCAAGCTGCCACCTGGGGGGCAAACTTTTAATACTAGATTCACCGTAAATGAAAAAACATTGTTTCACTGTACTGGTTTACGGATGTTCAATGTAAAAGTAATGAGTTTTACAGTGTCTCACCGAAAATCACAATTATGGTGATACACCGTCAAATTTAGCATTGATTCTCCGTAATTTCAACAGAAAATTTTTACAGTATACATGTGTCTCTTATGCCCTAATATATTTAATTAGCTATGCTCGACAACCTTTTCTCAAAACGTCAAAACATATTCGAATGTTTCATGTCGACCAAAAGCTTCTGGTAGTGGGGGGGGGGGGGGTCGAAATTGAAAATGTTCCAAAAATGATAAAAATTATTATTTTTACAAAAATCCAATTGCATAACATGAAATGCCTATACTTGATGTACATGTCTGTTGATTTTTATGTGTGTATTTGTTTAGATTTAAAAAAATAAGAAAGAAATATCATTTTTGTCAAATCTTTTGATTTCACCCCAATAAAAGACATCACAAAATCATGATTTTAACAAGTAAGAAATCAAAATTTCACTTTTATTATTTTGGTATGTAAAGTAAAGTAGTATAGCAAGATAATGCGGCAGGATGCATAATAAATAGATTATTTCCCTACTTTGCAGATCGTCTCAAACTCAAAAGTCTTATTTTTCACTGTATTTTAAAATCCTACTTGATTGTGTTCCCAGTGTATTTGGAGGATAGTGCAGAAGACATTGTCTTTTATGGGCAAGGAGAGACCATTAAGAGGGTCGGATATAATAAATGCCCCTGGTAAAATAATTTACAGCGTATTTTCAATGGGGATTATAGCGTGCACTCCAAAAGTAATGAATAGAACCATAATCATAGTCTTTTTTTTCTTAGAAAAATTACTGCTGAGAATTTTTTTTCATTTTTACTGAAGTGATGGGAAAAAGGAGAAAACGACCTATAAAACCCTAAAAGAAAAGAGAGGTTAAAGAGTATATTGGATATATACTTATATAGTACATAAGAGTACAATGTATAACTTGCAGAGAGTATCGTTCCCCCTTTGGTGGGGCTGGGGTTCTCTCGTTCCCAAATCCTTCCAAAGGAAGGCTCTGGGAACAGCCAGTATGACCTTGAACTTGGATTTTGCTGGGTTTAGACAGTCCCTGTAGTTAGCTTGGAACCAGCGAACAGGAACCAGAAATGGAGCCAGAAAGTATGATGGGAAATACAGGTAAAACTACCATCATACATTCTGGTTCCTGTCCACTGGTTCCAAGCTACCAGCAGGGATTGCCCAAACCCAGCAAAATCCCAAGTTCAAGGTCATACTGGCTGTCACCAGAGCCTTCCTTCGGAAGGATTTGGGAACGAGAGTAGGGCTGGGGCTGCATCCGACTCAGCCTGCGGCTTCGTGGGATACGGCCCCAGCCCCACCTCGGGGGAACGATGCCAAAATATCCTCTGGCCATGGGCCTTTGTCTATGTCTCGTGTATCTTGTGTACCTCTCGCAGGTTTAGAGGAATAAAATCATCATTGTCATTGTGATTGTAGATTCTGGAGGAGTATAACTGGGAGCGTGTGGCCCTCCTGTCCTCCACCTTCAACCTGTGGCTGGATGCTACTAAGGCTGTCAAGAAGACCTTCACCGAGGCCAACATCACCCTCAGCTACGAGGCCCTATACAACAACCAGCCCACCACAGGCTTCATGAGAAGGGTCCTCACCAAGGTCAAAGAGGAAGCTAGGAGTAAGTCAACTCTTTTTTTTTCTTTTTTTTGGACGTGTTTATTGTACTACACTCAAAAAGTAAACTTGTCTCCAGACTCTTCAAAGTGACGGTCATAAAATAAACAAGTCAAAAACTCATCTCAGTGACAAGGAAGCGGGTCTTCTAGCTGGAGATAGAAGACCCACTTGGCACGTGCCAGCCCAAAAACCGACATTAGCCAGCTCCAGATTCTATTTGTGGGATGGTAACCTGATACATTAGACTTTTGACTCGTTTATTTTATGATAGTCACTTTGACGAGTCTGGAGACAAGTTTACTTTTTTTCAGTGTAATCCATTGTAACGAGGGTTTAGATAGCAGTTTCAAACATACACCTAATTTTAAAGGTATTCAGGCAAAACATGGCGTGGAAGAACTCATATACAAATATAGTACAACAACCAGCCCACCACAGGCTTCATGAGGAGGGTCCTCACCAAGGTCAAAGAGGAAGCCAGGAGTATGTCAACTCATAGTCATTGGTGCCTATATAAAGCAAAAGAAAAGGTGCTTTTTAGGCAATGTGGTCCAATAAATTAGGGTAGGAAGTTTTTATCATCTGTTGAGGTCAGACATTTCCTCAAATCTCGAGAAATATGAATATTTTACAAAAAGAAAAGTTTCCCAATATTGGGATGAAATGACAAAATTTGGAGCCCTCTTGCAGTAGGACCGAAATAATCTAAATGTATTGGTGCAAATTTGCATCAATCCCCGCCCATCCATTAGGAAACCGTCATTTTCTATCTTTGCTTTCACCATTAACACATACATGTTAACTAACATTCTGTGAAATCTAGTGCAATTAGATTATCCAGTCCTGCAAATCTTGTGAGATGAAAACGATTTCAAGAAGCCTGTATTTCAGTCATTTGTTATTGTAATTGTAGTTGTGATCCTCATGTGCCCAAAGCGGCACCGGCGTCGCTTCCTGCTGGCGGCGTATGACCTTGGGATGACCTCCGGGGACTATGTGTTCATCACGACTGACCTGACACCACAGGACGACATCACCAGCAGGGAGACGATATGGATGGAGAATGACGGCCGCGACTGGGAGGCACGCCAGGCCTTTGAGGCTGTCTTCAACGTGAGTTATATACGGCTTAGACACATTGGGGCATGGGGGCAGCCATATTGGGGCAGAACACCCCAACAACCATATTGGATTTTGCATAGGACTATTATGTAATGTATTTTATTTCATGTGGAGAAACGAAGTTACTATGCTTAAGTACTAGAATGGCTGTTCTCCACACCCCTGTGGAGAAACTGATGCTCATTCTCCACGGGGTGTTTCTCCATGATGACATCACTAAAATAGCTATGAAACCAATCTTTAAATGTTGTTTTAAGATATAATTTATCAATAATTACATGAAGTAAACACAGAGATCCACTCTAATCAGTCTGAATTCCTGGTTCTCCACTTGTGGTACCTTGGATCACATCACACTCGGCTCCGCCTCGTGTGATATGATCCAAGGTAACACTCGTGGAGAAACCTGTCATTCAGACAGATCATCGTGGACCTCTGTCTATATCTGCCCCCTCCACACCCCAGACCAACGGCCACTGATAAGAATGATAAGGATAATACCTGCAACCCATCCTATTATCTTGACCACACCCTCAGAAAAGTGAGCGTCACTGTCACCAAAAGCACCCTTAGACAGGTGACAAAATGAGAAATTCTCTTAAAGTACGAACAGACAAGATCACTTTCCGGGGTAATTTGGGTGTGCTGAATCCGAATATCACACTTGCCAAGCCAAAGTCAAGCACTGCTTGCCTTTCAGGTGAGAGTGATTTCGGCAACAATGACGCTCATGTTTTTCAATGTGCATCTCCCTGTTGTCCTTGGTGTGAAGTGGTTAGATTAGCCTGATTAGCCCTATCCTGATAAGGGATTACCCAGAATGATGGACCTTGGGGGTGTTTTGCCCAATAATATAAGAACCTGTCTCAGCCCTACACTGAAAATCCATAGGTTCAAAGGGTTAGTCAGTACAGACTAACCTAGGTTGGTCATATGAGTGTTAGTCATAATGGCAAAGTTATATTCAAAAATGACCGAGGGGTCAGTCAGTAGTTGCTAACCTAGGTTCATCATTGGTGTGTTGTATTTGTATACCACTAGTTGGTGCCACCTGTGATGACCACTCAGTGGCTCCCCTGGAAATAAAAATACTAAGTTGGGTTGGTCAGTAGTGACCAACTTGGCAATAATAACTAATCTAGGTTGGTCGTACAGGGAGCCAAGAAATGACTAACTAGGTTAGGCACTAGTGACTGAGAGATTGGACGTATAGGGAGCTTAGGAATATCAGTGTATATATGTGTGTGCATTTCCTTCTTTTTTTTTTGGAGGGGGGGGGGAGGCATGCCTTCATACAAACCCAGCATGTGATATGTTCTATCTGATCCTTTTCATTATAACCCAACTTCAGAGTGTACAGTCTTTGTCTGACATATTCTCTGCTGTTTTAAGGTTGTGCTTGCTAGGCTGAGAAACACTAAGGTCGACAAGTTCAGGGAGGAGGTTTCCCAGAGGATGCGCTTGCCACCGTGGAATGCCTATGTCGAGGACTACATTCAGGTAAGTGTGACTACTAAGCATTGAATACTACCCCAACTGCAAGTATGGCTCAGTTAAGGTTGGCATATCTTAAGAGTTGGACAAAAAGAAATAAGTTTCCCTAAAAATGAGTTAGAATGTTCACAAATAATATATTTGGCTTCCTATCTGTTGTATTGCCCCAATTTCCCTACTGATTCGATATTATGGCCCAATATATGGTGATTTTGGAATAAAAGTGTGCACTCTTTTATTCCCCCCATTGAAAATATGCTAGAGAAGCCCATAGTTGGGGGACATTGGGTCCCTTTGTAACCTATTAACACCCATTGATGACATCTAATTGACCTCTATTCTCTCATTATTATACTCTTACAGTATTTGAAATACATTTAAGTAAGATGTAGAATTTGAAGAAAAATTGGATATGCCCACTTTAACTTATGTATACATACACTGCAAAGATGTCCCTGTATATATTGATGATAAATTGATGATAAAATGAGCAGAAAGTACTCTAGGATTGTTACACCTCTTACAGCAGTGTGTATAAATTAATGTTCTTATTAGGCCACTTAAAAATGATTATCAGCTTTGCGAATACTGCCCGCATCCTTCAAAAAGGGCCGCATTGGTGGGGGGGGGGGGGTTCATCTATATTGCCAGAAATGGCCACATGGAAAAATAGTTCAGCAATATAATTAGAAAAATATCAATATCTCAGCTCATGGCATGTGGTTCGGAACTTGGTGTAGAAACAAAATTTAAAAAGCATTTCCCGCAGCACCCCCCAGAAAGTTATACAACATAGAATAAAAGGTGCCCTCCCGCACCCTTTTTTCCTAGAAAGTGTCCACAAAGCTGATAATTGATTTAAGGTGGCCTTACCAGTCTTTACTCCCCTGTCTGAGACCTGCATACATACAGCAGGACACTTGTGATGAAGTCTCAGCAAATCAGTACAAGTTGACACTTTATGACCGAAGCACCTCTATGACCGGGAGAATGGAAAACAGATTATTTAGAGCATATCTACATAGAGGTGTCAGGGCTTGAGGCCCCCCTGACATTTAGCCTCCTGACATTTGGCCCACTAATGCATAACTCAGGATCCTTGTATCTGCCACCTAGTGCCAAATACCCACAATATGCTACCTGAGGTTTGCCTTTATAGTATGTCGACATGGCGGCCAGTATGTCGACCTGGCGACAAGTATGTCGACCTAACGGCCAGTATGTCGATCTGGCAGCCAGTATGTCGACATGGCGACCAGTATGTCGACATATGGCGGCCAGTATGTCGACATTCCTAAGGGGGGCTAGGGGTCCGGGGGGTCAGGTGTCCCAGGGGCCAGTAGCCCTGGAATCCTACATAGAAATGCAATAACTTTATTTGACCACGTCTAGAAACGTTTTAAATTACATTGATCAGGGCTTCCCGGAAATAGAGGTGTCCTGGTCATAGAGTTTCAACTTGGTTCAATTTGGTGGGACACAGCCTCGTGGTCACTAAATCTAGGATTTCTCATTGCCTTATCTAACATGTCCCATTTCGCATATTCTACAGTAACATTGACATTGTTTTGCAGACCTATGGGAAAGATGTAAGGTCACTAGCACACAGTGTATAAGGCTTGTGTTGTCATGCACCTCTGAAGACTTTGTATCTTCAGTGTTAAAGTACATGTATGTGTTTGATATTGTTACAATTTTTGACACTATTATATCCTTATACTATGCCGACACAGAGGTGTAGGAAGCAAATCTTGATTGGGGGGACCAAGGGGGGCCCACTCCAACCAACTTTAAGTATTGGCTTTTATGCATGATGTATCATATACACGCTTATATTAGATTGTATGGAAAAATAGTATTTGAGCCCCCTTTAGTTATGATTTGGGGGCCCAGCCCCCTTTACCCCCACTTTCCCCTATGCTATACTATGCGGGAGAGGTAAGGAATGAAAATTGTGTGTATCACATTATAGGTCTTGACAATTATTTTTTTTGGGGGGGGGGCAAAACATATTCAGCCCCCCCCCCCTCCTCAGTGATTGGGGGGGCCCAGGCCCCCTACCCCCCCCCCCTTTACTACGCCACTGCCGACAGGTCCAATGATGGACATGGTGTTGGGCTACATGTTTAACCACGGTGTACATACACCCTCAGAAACGTGAGAGTCATTGTCGCTAAAACTACCCTCACCGCAGTTTTAGCGACAATGACTCTCAGTTTTCCGTGTGTGTAGAATAACCTTTTTGACCAAAGCTCTAGATCAGGGACATCCTTGAATGTGGTTCTGAAAACACACAAACATCAAGATAATCCAAGATCTATTAGGAATTATGCCTCTGTGAATTCGTCCCCTAATTAAGCCAGACTGCTTAATTTATTTCACCTATAAGTGAACTCTTGGAACACCCTCCTGGGTGTGGTGTTCTACAGTAGGCGAGTGTAGCTGTACAGTATGTGATAGAGGAAACCAAAAAACTTCCTTTTATACTGCGCAGCTACAGTATATCTCGCATTATATCTTGCTATGCAGCTACACTGATTCTGCTCTATAATAATTCCTGGAATATACAATGTGTGTGAGCAGAAAAAAACTGTCAGCCTTAATCTCTAACCAGCATATGTCCCCAAGATGACTCCACAATGCAGTCAGGCTATACTCGACACAATTGACAGTGTCAGTCGATATTTTTCACGTGAGCAGGTCAAATCTTTTATCCCGCGGGCAGGTTGAAATTGAGCGCAGCCAACCTCTTTAAGCTGTAGTAACACGCTGGCGTTTTTCAATAAAAAGTGATAAAATCATTTAAACTCCCCCCTCAAGGGATCCACATTTATTGGCTTTCCCCCTGCCTGTTATTAAAAACTGACCATTCCCATATATATAACCCCGCCCCCCCCCCCTGCAATTAGGCTGGAAGAGGTGGCCTCTGCTTTATGTGAGTTGACAGTTAATCACCGCATGACATCAAATGTAGACAGCACTGAAAAAAGTAAAGTCGTCCAAAGACTCTTCTAGGTGACAAGGAAGCAAGTCTTTTAGCGGCAGTTGTCAGATAGAAGACCCACTTGGCATTTGCCAGCCCAAAACCCAATATCTGCCAGCTCCAGACTTGGCACTGCACCAGCCCTAGAATTTCCAAAGGGTCAGCATGATGTATGAATCAGAGATACCAACTCCCGAATTCTCCAGGACAGTCCCGGAAATGAGCTCTCTATCCCATGTCCCGCCCACGAGGAGCCGTGTCCCGGAAAATTCAGTTAAATAGCTTTAACATAATAGGTTATGTTAAGATAGTCCTACTGGTTACCGAGATATGTAATCAATTTTTTTAAACTTAAAAAAAATTGTTCCTGAAGTACAAATTCAAATGTTGGCATCTCTGATGAATGCAGTCTTGGCGAATAGACTCTCCAGGGCTACAGTCATACATCATGCTGACTAAACGTGTAGAGCACATTTACAGCAGTGCGGATCGTTAAGGTGTTAATCAGGATTGTGAATTTGACAACCCTTGACTTGTTACTTGAAGTGGGCCATGCACTGCCCAGGCTAACATTGTCAGTCAGATGAACCTTCGTGTCACCTTGTGGGATGGTAACCTGGTAGATCCTCAGATAGACAACCTTAACTGGTTTGTTTTATGACAGTCACTGATAATACCCTAAAGTTTTATTATAAGATGACTATTTGACAACCTTAGATGCTTTGATTTTAGTAGTGTGTGGCACATGACAACACACTAATTTTGGGAACTCTGTACTCAAAGTCTGTACTCAGTCTAGGACATACTGGTCAGGCTAACAAAGGGCCTGGCTAATGAGTTCACTACAGGGGGCCCCGTGCTAAAGCAAATAACAGTCGTCATTTTAGTCGAGATTTATTGACACTGACAGAAGGCAGCCTGTGCCATTACTTGGGCGGGGAGACCTGTGTCATATAACAGTAGCCTTCTACAATTGATGCTGTGTCAATTTGATAACCCTCGCCCATATTTCATGGCCTGACAAATCATCAAAATTGTCGATTTAAGGCTGTGTCTCACGACCTTGGGACAATGTTTTTGTCTCTGACCGGGTGCCGTCTCTGACCAGGTGCCGTCTCTGACCGGGTGCCGTCTCTGACCGGCTTGGCTTGATAAGGTCAAAATACTAACAGCAGGAGGCTAATTATAATTATAACTATGATTATATAACAACCGCAATAACGTTTTTCCAAATCCTTATATATATGAGTATAATTCTTTTTAAAACACCTTTTTCTGACACCTGGTCAGAGATGGCACCCGGTCAGAGACGGCACCCGGTCAGAGACGGCACCCGATCAGAGACAAAAACATTGTCCCAAGATCGTGAGACACAGCCTTAAGCACCATAAATTAGCTTTGCTCAGAGCAATTAAGTGGGATTTTGATGAATATTGTTAATAATGCACAAGAGCACTCATAAAGTTCCCCACTGAGGGTTATTTTGCTTGGCTTCGCCTCGTGAAATGACCCCGAGTGAGGAACTCTACTCGTGTACCTTTGTCTATACATTGCTCACAGGAGGACTGGAAGTTGTGAGCTGCTCTGATGGTTGTCATTCGCACAACAGGGACGCATGCTAGGACCTTTGTCTCAAAGTTGACAATACTCTAAACATATATATTATTTCACGCTACCGTGTTCGACGTAATAAGCGCCCTCCCCCTAATAAGCGCCCCCCCCCCCCTTTTCAGATTTTCCCCCCAGATTTTTAATGTGTTCCTCCGATTTTGTTACTGATTTTCAAACCTGTATGTAACATTGAGCACTTCACACCTGTGCAGGTGTTAAGGCCAAGCTAAGTGTGAAGTGATAGGGGTGTGTAGAAGCCTTGTAGAGGCCACTGAGGCCTGTATACAACAGCCATGGGGGGCGCTTATTAGAATGATTATTTCAGGCTGATTTTTTCCCTTAAAATAATCTTTTAAGAGCCCAGGTCGCTTATTACGTCGAATACGGTATACATATTTTCGCAGATTTTTGCAGATCTGTGTACAGTGCATATATTCATCCAATGTAGCTGTAGAACTACCATATTTCAAAATACATGAATTTAAATATGCACAAAAATTTATGCCAGCGAAAACATCTTTGTTTTAGAGTATCTAAATTAACGAACTCTTTGTGTAAGACAGGATGGCTTAACAAAATGTTATTTTATCGTTGAAATAATGTTGTTGGTAAAGATTAATCAGTGAATGTTTCCTTAATGTTCAGCAAGAAAATGTTAATTGCTGAACATTCATTCAACATCGTATCAATATTATTCAATTGAGGTTATTAAGGAATCGTCAAATCAACATTAATTGAGGTTGATCAAATAACCATGAAATAACGTTATTCAACGTTGGATCGACCCCTTTTGTTACCTGGGTAACCTACAGAGGATCACCTACAGTGGAGTCTCTTAATGTCATTTGCTCTTTGCTCAGCCTATTTGGGGACTTTTACGGTGCACTTTATGATTCTTTGTGTATTTCAGTGTTGTGCCTGAGAGGCTTCTAATTGTTGTTAACGTCTAATGGTGGGTCAAGGTATGTATTTCTACTACAAGCATAACCTCCATATTAACATAGCTTTGTCTTAAAGAAAATGAATATTGTGACGTAACGTAATTTGAGTAGAGTGTTGTTATCTTATCAATATGCAACTACAAACCATTCTGTCATGTTGAACACCTTTGGTCAAATAAATGACATTACTTTTTTTATTACAACATCCACTATGTTTAAGCACTGGAAGGGCCATAATCAATGCCCCACATTGAATACAATGTGGCTGTATTCAATGGGTGAAGATAAACTATTCATTTCTTCATTAAATGCCTTCAAATTAAAAAGTAAACACAAATGCTTACTACATTGATACCGCTCTGATGTATTTCACTCATGGGGGCTGGGGCGTATCCCTCTCAGCTCTTGGCTGCATGGGATACTGCCCCAGCACCCACTCGTGAAATAGACCAGAGACGGTATCAATGGGCGTTGGCATTTGTCTATGTCTGAGAGAGGTACCAGGAGTAGTAAGGTATGTTAAAATTTACAAAACTTTGATATTTCGTAATCTAGCCTCAAGTAAGGACAGGTCTTGTACAAATACCAGGGGTTATCAGGGAGGATAAAACCGTGCCATATATTTTAACCCAATTATGGTCAATGAGAGCAAATCTGATAGAAATTGTAGGTAATTTGTATGAATGGAATAGGTAGGGATGGAAATATGGCCATGGGCAACCTCCTGGATTAGTTCAATCCTAAGATCTGATTTTAAAGCCCAATCATTGGATATACTCACTTTAAACAGCAGTGTTTTTCTGATATATTAACAATATCCCATGCTTCCTATAGCAGAGGTACTTTCCCTCTGCTGCTACGTCATATGGGGCTATGATAGGGGGCAAACACAGGCCTCCACGTGGTTAGGTAGCTGTACCATGATAGCACTAAAATTTATTATATTTAATTACCTCGGTCGTAATACAGTCTGCAAATTTTACTAGATTTACTTATATGATAAGTATAAGAGAGTAACGGAACATTTACTCATTTTATATAAATTTACAATGCATTTATCTGACCGTTGCTGGTTGGGATATTGTTCATTTACCCTATAAAGGTTTGCCCACGTGGCTTTGCCCCCCACTCCCCCCCCCCCCCAACCGTTCTATTATTGGGTATAATCTACAACTCTAAACTCTGCTATTAACAGCCGGAGATAGACTTTGAATACGGAGACAAGTTTGCTACTTTCCTGCACGACGCCGTCTACCTGTACGCCATCGCTGTCAACGAGACGGTGGCCCAGGGGAAGGACCCCCGTCGGGGGGACGTGCTCATTGAAGCCATGAAGTGGAAGCGCTTCTTTGGTAAGTAGGCTACACTTGTTATGAGAAACTACTATTGGACTACGTGTTTACACATGGGCTTGGAGTGTTGGTCCCCCCACCATCCCACGAAGCCCCCAGGATGGCGGGGGGACCAACACTCCAAGCCCATTACTTGGGTTAGACAAAAAATGGTGTTTCAGGCAACCCAACCCTAGATTTAAAATAGGGTCAACCCTAGCATTTTCTTCCTGATTTTGGGGATTTTTTTTTAAACAAAAATATTTTGAATATACATATGTGACACCCTGCACTAAGGGCCCTTTTCCCAGTACAAGTCACATATTTGTCTAGATTTTAACTAAATCTTCACTTTTGAAGATTTCAATGGTTGTCAGCGAGTGAATCGGTGGATATGGTAGAAAATAAACAATGTGCAAGCTTATAGCATAGCCTACAGTCGGCAGAAGAATCGGCCATGATCGATAGTTGTAGTGCATCTACTGATGGATAGCACTCCCTAATGGAAAATGGGCCTTACTAGATGACCTGCAAGTTGATGCTGTGCTTTGCAACCCATTCCGGGTAGCTTAAACAATATAAATCCTACCTACCTACCCTAATTCTCAGGACCATGCCTGAAACACACCTTTTTTTGGCCTCGTACACAAAGTAAGGATTTTTACAATTTCTTTTTATTTTAGGAAGTCTTGTAAATTGTTCACTTCAGGGATTTTTGCTCCTATTTGTTGAAAATAGTGATTTTCCAGGTTACATGTCGCCCTAGGCTTGAGAATTTTGGCTGTAAAATCCCATAATGCAAGTGTTATCAGGGGCGTGGTAGGCAGTTTCAAAGTAGGGGGGGACGGAGGGGTATTTTGACCCTTTTTGACCCCTTTTTACCTAACCTTTTTGGTTTGACCTTTTTTGGGGTTGGTCAAAAGTGGGGGGGACATGTACCCCCGTCCCCCCCCCGGTTGCCACGCCCCTGGTTATCGGAATTAAAACATGTTGGTTTATTTGACAGGTATGAGTGGCCCGGTGATACTGGATGGGAACGCAGACAGAGAACCGGACTACTGGGTCATGGACATGGCACCGAACGGCACCTTCATCAAAGTCGCAGAAATCACCAACAAGGAGGCAGTCACTGATGTAAGCTCTCACTGCATAAATCATCCAATTTAAGCAACTTCCCAGCCAACATTGTTTACTGGCACCCATATGTGTTTTTTTATTTGGCCAAACTGATTTGCACATATCTGGGTTATGGTCCTTTTTGTCCAGGGCTATTTATAAGTTGGGGCCCAGATGGGTCAGCCCAGATTCAAAGTGCCCAGCTAAAGCCCACATTTATTTCATGCACATTAGCACAAACTATAAGAATATAAATGAATGTTGATTTCTGGATGAAATGGGAAAGCCCAAGTAAAACACATATCAGCCCAGGGACCAATGCTGTCTGTGTTTATTCAAAACAATTGATTAATTGTTTATCTTTTAAATTTTCTTAAAGAAGGCCATTAATCAACTGTGTCATTTGTTAACAGCTGGCAGTGTTGTGCATCATTGTACTAGTTTACGTGTTCTGGAGGACATAACGCTAGGCCATATCACCAAACAGATTATTGGGCTTTTGAAAGCCAAGCTGTCTGATGAATATTTCTGGTGTCCTATTTCGGCTTTAAGTATAACTCAGTTTTAGCCCTATTTAGGACAACTCTAAGGGACAATATACATTTTCAGAAAGGGGGTCCTATAAGGCCCAGCCATGGAATTTTAAAGTGGATCGTGCACACTTTTATTCTACCCATAGATCATACATAAAATAATAAAAGGGTGAATCTGACAATGACGTAAATCTATCGGATCGGATGAACGTTCACAATGTTAAACCTATGGACGTATCTCATCCGATCCAATGGGTTTACATCAGTGGATTCACCCCTTAAGCATGAATATCAGATTTACTAGCTTCATCAGATTTACTAACTTCTCTCTCCTGTTCATGCTGTCCCAACCAGGATGTGAAGAGGGTAAGTCTCTGTCTTGTTTCGTTTGTTTGTTATTTCGATCATTTATTTATCTGTATGACAGTGGAACCAGGTACCATTGGCGAAATACAGCCAGGACATAACATATTCCAGATGTTATTTCAATATGATACAAAATGTTGTCAGATGTGCTAATTAAAGTAATCTTTCTTAATTCTAGTTTTGCACTTGTAAAGGGTTTGTTGAATAAACAGGCCAGCCAATAGCTGTCCTGGACAGTTGTCTCGTTTTTTATTGGAACTATGGGTAAAATACCCAGGTGGTATAAATAATAAAAGTCTATGAATTTAAGTCCAATGTTGTTGGCCTGAGGAAGATGTTATTTCTTCATTTGGAAAATGCTATTTCCAAAATGTTGGACTGGTAAATTTGTCTTTTGAGCATGGATGTGATTTCTTTTTATTCTCTCACGGTGGCTGTGAGTGGTACAGCTTCCACTTAACAACAACTATTGATTTATCAAATTTTATTTATTTAAAATTATTTAATTGTGATACCTAGATGATGTTTGATTGGTTGTATAGATCTTCAACACGCGTTTGGATCAGCCACGTTGGCCGGGCGGGAAGGTGGGCTGGGATCATGCACCCCCGGACACGCCCCCCTGCGGCTTCAGGGGCGAACTCTGTGTCACCGAGCCGAGTAAGTACTCTTGTACACAACATGCATTTAGGCCACTCATCGCTGTGCACAACATAGAAATCAGGTTTTGAGGAAAACTCCTTTACTTTGCTGATTATTATGATAAAAACGGATAAATATTGGCATATTTGGTACTAAATTAATGCTAATACTGACAGTAATGCAGTATGATAGAAATAACTTAAATTTCACCCACTTTTAGAGATCAATGAATTCTTAACTACTAAAGTGTGAATTTTGGTCACAAACAACATTTATTTTCCTATACATTTTACTTTGGCAGGTAAAAAGAAATACCTTGTCATATATTTCAGTCCTTGGTAATGAGAAACTTTATTTTCTAAAGTGGCTTAAACCACATGCATTATAACATACTTTTAACAGTACTTCATACAGTCTACACATACTGCACTTGCAAAGAAATGAAACTAACTACAACAATGGTTTTTGCAGATTTTCCTTACTTACATGTCATCCATCTTTATTTACCATTTATATTCCATAAGTGCATTTGACATATCCTGATCACTATATTTCCTATTTGCCATGCCCATAGGCTCCTATTGTAAATACCTGAGAAATTATTTTGATAAATTCAGGATAATTTCATTGCAAATGAACCCCTGTTTTCTTGTTTTCAACATGTTTTTGATGACTATATAAATGCATGCCTCCATTTTCATTGAGATGTTGGGGGATTTTCTTATGCATAGAAAATTGTAGAAGAATTTTCCATGATGATTGGTCGATCTACATTCAGCGAGATTGTGTGAAATACTTTTAACAGACCTTAAACTAGGCCTGTTCGTGGCGTGGTTCGTTTTTCAATAAGACGGAACTAAATGACTTCCATGGTGAAACTTTTCATTCAAAAAGATCCAATTAGTGAATTATAATGGGGCAGCTAACACAGTGGATCATGGTTTCTTTAGTCATTCTCTAGAGACTTTAATAATCAAGTGTGAAAACTGACTAATTATTTTCACTAATCTCCATCAGGGCCTATAAGCCCATAAGCTGATCCCCTACTTTGAGAAATTAGTTGGTCTTACAGAAAAATAACTGTTGATATTTAAATCCTGCTTATAAAAATTATAATATGAATATGATACAATTGTAACTACGATCATCTAAAAAAAGACACCTATTGGCAAAAAAACTGCTTATATGGAAATAAGATGACAAACAATTTCGACCACATAGGCAGAGTTTTACAGCATGCCATATTATTTATCTTTATAAATAATGGCCTGACATATATATTCACTGAGGCCTTTCATTATCCATATTTAGTATAGTGGTATATTATGTATACACCCTCAGTGCCTGACCCTCAGGTGAGGGTAGTTTTAGCGACAATGACTCTCACTTTTCTGTGTGTGTACCGTAAAACCTCACGTATAAGCCTAACTCGCGTAATAGCCACAACCTTAACTTTGGCAAATCCTACAAGCTTCAGAGAGGGTCTGACTTGCGTACTAGCAGGGGCCTACAAGTGAGGTTTTAGTAGTAGTTATAGGACATGCTGTACGTGAAATACAGTGGAGGGAGCCTTATAGGCCTTATAGGCTCCTTTCACCCCTACAGCTTGGTACAAGGCCTGTAACTACTTTATACCACTAGCTGTATGCAGTATACAAGAGGTGTGAAATGCGTTGTTCTCTGTGCCTGCTGTGATTTAAATCATGTATATTTACAGTGGTACATTTTGTATGTTTACAGTCCAGGGCTGGGTTATTGCGATATCCGTCGTTATCCCGTTTGCTGCTCTAGTCGCCGCCGGCTTCATCTCTATACTGATTTACAGGTCAGTGCATTGTCGCATTCTACAATCCTTTATTTTGGGGAAAATCTTACCTCCTATACTAACCTTGTATGATACCTTTAACCTGGGTTCAGACTAAAGGTCTATACTAACCTTGTATTATACCTTTAACCTGGGTTCAGACTAAAGGTCTATACTAACCATGTATGATACCTTTAACCTGGGTTCAGACTAAAGGTCTATACTAACCTTGTATGATACATTTAACCTGGGTTCAGACTAGAGGTCTATACTAACCTTGTATGATACCTTTAACCTGGGTTCAGACTAAAGGTCTATACTAACCTTGTATGATACCTTTAACCTGGGTTCAGACTAAAGGTCTATACTAACCTTGTATGATACCTTTAACCTGGGTTCAGACTAAAGGTCTATACTAACCTTGTATGATACCTTTAACCTGGGTTCAGACTAAAGGTCTATACTAACCTTGTATGATACCTTTAACCTGGGTTCAGACTAAAGGTCTATACTAACCTTGTATGATACCTTTAACCTGGGCTCAAACTAAAGGTCTAAACTAACCATGTATGATACCTTTAACCTGGGTTCAGACTAAAGGTCTATACTAACCATGTATGATACCTTTAACCTGGGTTCAGACTAAAGGTCTATACTAACCTTGTATGATACCTTTAACCTGGGTTCAGACTAACCTTGTTTGACCTCCCTGACCTTGTGCCTGTACAGGAAGCTGAAGTTTGAGAGCGAGCTCCAGGAGCAATCGTGGCGCATTGACTGGGACCTCATCGAGCCCCTCCGCAACGCTACCAGCAAGTCCAATGGGGTAAGTAGGTCTGGAGCCTGTTTCTCTTCGATAATCCTGGGTGAAGATGTATTTTCAAGCAAATTTTTAGGAGTCAAGAAACAGACTCTGGCTCATGGAATATATATGCTTGTTTTCCTATATAAAGCACAGTAATAAGTGAGAAATACAATACAACGAACGTCCTCGTTACCACAGTATTTCTAATGGCAAATGTAGTAGTTTGTAAAGAGAAAAAGGCTCCAGGTCTCACTATATAATTATACTCATGAAGAACTTATTATAGGAACACTATAAGGATATTTCATCTGAGTAAATGCCACTTAACCCTTTAAAGGTGGCATAATGCATCAGATCTTTGATCATCGTGATGCATGAATGCAGCCCTGGCGAGTAGTTTGCCAGTGTTGCATTCAAGCATCATGCAGACCGTACGGGGTTGAGACACTCCCAAAGGGTCCGCATGATGCACCAATGCAGCACCAGTGAGTTACTCACTGGGGCTGAATTAGTGCATCATGATGACAAAGGTCTTTTAGCAACATGCATCTTTAAAGGGTTAAAGCCTGTTTTGATCTTTCCAGGGGATTTATTTGGCATTACTGAACTCAAAGCCGCTTAGTCTGCCGCTGTAAGACATTTTAAATTTGCTTAAATGCAAGCTTTCATGCATTTATGCTGTCAATAGACATCATGTTCCTAGATATGGCATTACTATCAAGCTTCATAGGTTATACGTTACTGTCTGACTATAGAAACATCAGTTATTTGATAAATAAGAATAAGGGAACCCAATCGCTCCTTTTTATATAACATAACTCTATATAACATAGTTTGAAACTTAAATGTAAACATTGTTTTTCCTAAGTCATTCGGAGCTACCTCTAGTGAAGGAGGAACATACAGCAACGCATCAATGAGCAATGGGAGTGCCGTGATCAGGGAAACATCCCCGAGCCACATGCAGGTAAATATAAACATCCTTTAATCAAGTAGGACTATAATACCGAGCCTTCTGCAGGTAAATAAAAACATGCTTTAACTAAATAGGACTATAATACCGAGCCACATGCAGGTAAATATAAACATCCTTTAATTAAGTAGGACTATAATACCGAGCCTTCTGCAGGTAAATAAAAACATCCTTTAATTAAGTAGGACTATGATACCGAGCCACCTGCAACTAAATAAAAACATGCTTTAACTAAGTAGGACTATAATACCGAGCCACATGCAGGTAAATTTAAACATCCTTTAATTAAGTAGGACTATAATACCGAGCCACCTACAGCTAAATATAAACATGCTTTAATTAAGTAGGACTATAATACTGAGCCACCTGCAGGTAAATATAAACATGCTTTAATCAAGTAGGACTATAATACCGAGCCACCTGCAGGTAAATATAAACATGCTATTACATCCAGCCTCCTGCATTTCTAAAGTTACGATTATCGCATTGACAAAAGCATTCTATTAATACACCATCCATGCTTCACATTTCTAAAACTGAAACAACTGTGTAAATATTCCATCTAAAATCTGCTTTTACCGAGTTTGAAAATGAATTTGGTTTATATGTGGGGCTTTAATATGTAACATTATTATTATCCTTGTATTGCCAGTCGATGCCCAGTGTGGGTACCGGGGTGGGGCAGCTCTTCTCGGACGTAGCCTTGTACCGAGGCACAATGGCCGCCATTAAAGTGGTCAAGAAGGAACACATTCAGCTCACCCGGACCCTCCTCATAGAGTTCAACGAGGTCAGTATCAAACCCTTTAAAGATGGCTTGTTGCTAAAAGATGACATTTGTTGTCATGATGCACCACTGCAGCCCCTGAAAGTGACTCATTGGGGATCCATTGGTGCATCATGATGACCCCTCAGGAGTGTTTCAACCCCATAGGATTGTGATGATGCTTGAATGCAGCACTGGTGAGTTGCTTGCCAGGGTTGCATTCATGCATCATGATGGTCAAGGGTATGATGCATTAAGGCATTATGCCGTCCTTGAAGTGTTAAGGTATTTAAAATCGCTCCTTCTCTTCACTTTTATGATAAACGTCAACAAACTCTCATACTGTATTTATATTTATGAAGATTGTTGCAAGTGTGAAAGTCTTTGAGATACGGGAATTCGTAACCAAGGCCATTGATGCCAGTGCTCTACTTCTAAGCTTCATCTCCTATACAAGCATACCTGATTATGTAATATCTAAAATTCCATAACAGATAAAGGATACATTTTCAAAACGTGTGTATCATGTACCATGTTACTCATATACCGCTGAGACAGGTTAGGAAATTATTGGACATTCTGTGTTTATCCCTTATCTGGATAGTCCTATGCCAAATCCAATATGGCCGTCGGGATGTTCATATATAAATGTTCTCCCATTGCAGATTAAGGACATAGCCCATGAGAACCTCAACATTTTCGTCGGAGCGTGCATCGACCCGCCCAACCTGTGTGTGCTATGGACCTACTGCAGTAAAGGAAGTCTGCCTGTGAGAACAAATACTTCTTTTTTTTCAAATTTATTCTGTATTTTATTACACAAAGTGATTTTCCAAAATACACCAGATTGAGAACATTTTCCCTGATGTATACAGTAGATGATGTTGTATTGTGCCAGACTTTTGTTAGTGAGTCCACAAAGGCCTCATCTAAATTGAATTAATTCACATGCTCCCATATATGGTAGTATGTACATTGAAATGTTGCAGAAGCCATCATGGTCTAGTCATACCAATAGAACTACAGTATGATCCAATGCATTTGTCGGCATGATGCACCAATCGGAGTGGATCAACCCCTTAGAGATAGCTTGTTCCATGAATCCATCAAAATAGCTATGAAACAAATCTTTGAATATATAATTAGATGGAATAATCAATAAATCACATGAATAAACACAGAGATCCAGTTTAATCAGTCTGAAATCCTGGTTTCTCTATGAGCGGTACCTTGGATCATATCCATATTGGTTTTACCTTGTGCGATACAAGCCAAGGTGCCACTCATGGAGAAAGCTGTCATTCAGACAGATCATCGTTAACCTCCGTCTTTACAGCACTAGCATATCCTGATATATCCTCATCAAGCTAATCCCCTCCCCTCATACCTGGAACAAAAAATGAAGTACTTTGATTAGGGTGTGAACAGGGGTGGTGATAAGAAATTCACCCGTAATGCACTGCTCTGGAGTCGGGGGCCTAACCACAATGCATTGAGTCAAAATGGCGGCCTCCATTGCCTAATGCGCTAGTCTTGTATAAGTCACCCGTAATGAACTAGCTTTTTGTCACATAGGACGTGCTGGAGAACGAGGCCATCAAGCTGGACACGACCTTCAAGTTCTCCTTCATGACCGACATAGCCAAAGGCATGGCCTACATACACAGCAGCCATCTTGGTTCCCATGGCAACCTAAAGAGCTCCAACTGCCTCATCGACTCCCGCTGGACACTCAGGGTGAGATAGGCCTACTTCATACTAGGAACTTTATTCATTTTTTGGTCCCCCAAATATTTATACAGGCTGTGTCAATGTTTTCGTCTCTGACCGGGTGCCATCTCTGACCGGGTGCCATCTCTGACCAGGTGCCATCTCTTACCGGCCTGAATGGAAACGGTTTATTTAGGGCAGATGTAGATAGAATTTAGCTGAAAAGGTTAATGGATATTATAACTCTATAAAGTAGTAATTAGTTGCCCATTTTTATCATCTGCCCTAAATAAACCGTGTTTATTCAGGCCGGTCAGAGATGGCACCCAGTCAGAGGCCTTGACATTGGCCCAAGTTCGTAAGACGCAGCCTACAATGTACTTGAATCGATTTTTTCATAGAGGTCTATAATGAAGATTATTATTGAACTGTTTCTTCCTTTGTTCTTGTAGATCACAGATTATGGTCTCCCGACTTTCATCTCTGGACAGAATATAGAGGCCACAGAGCATGAGCTGTTCAAAAGTAAGTGAATCAATGATGTGAATCAGATCTGTAATTGTACATGTGATACTTTACACCAGCTTTAAAGCTGCTATACAACATGACACACTCAAACCTACGTTTTATTCATTTCTATCTCAGATGATTGTATAACCCTTTCCCTCTTATAGTCTGCCATTTATTTTGGCAAGAGATTCCTAATATCTGCTTGATCATTTAGTGATCATTGTTTGATCATTTAGTGTTGACAAAGGAAATCAGGTGGCAGCACTTAGTAGTCACCTTAAAGTCTTCCATTGATGATCTTACCAGAGTCCACTATCACACGGTGTAGCACTACAGATGGCACTACTTTGTTGATGTAATTAAGTGCTGAATAGAATGCTGGAAGCATCTCATTTTTCCTGATCTATTTATCTAAATCTAGCATACTTAAAAGTCACAAAGTAGATTGAGATCCTACCAGTATACACTGCACGAAGGAAACCATTTATAATGATGCAGAAAGTGAACTATCTAAACATCTGAGGTAGTATGGCAACTTTAAACTACCCATGCCTACTGAATTTGCTCTTTAACTAACCTATGTTATGCTACCTTGTTCTTGTGTAGAAAAACTGTGGACGGCCCCTGAAATCCTTCGTGAGAATGTTCCCAACTTGAGGGGCACACAGAAGGGCGACATCTACAGCTTTGCTATAATTTGTTACGAAATTATTCAGAGATCTGAGCCCTACGTCCTCGACAATGTGACTCCCCGAGGTAAGTGCGAGGTCAAAATGTAGAATCCATTGTAACTTTCATCCTGTCATAGTCTTTGCGAAAACATGCAGGACAGTGGCAATGTCCTTCTAAAATGAAACCTGTCCAGCAGATTCACAAGTATAGCAGGACCAAATGTCCAGTCACATGTTGGACTTCTCTGAACAAGAAGAATTCAGGTGGGCTTCTAAAGCTGAAATATGTGTGTCAATATACTGTCTAAAACAATATATCTATCCTGATTTGGCCATAAATGATGACATATAAAATGTATTTATCCCGTCCTCCAAAAATGTAGCCGGTCCTTCAACATTAAAAATTTGCCGGACCGTATGTCCTGTGGAATGAAAAAGTTTTTGCAAAGACTGCTGTCAGACCAAAATTATAGAGAGTTAACACAGTCTTTTACAGGCTTATAATGGAGCTGAAAAGGCCTGAAATCGCTGAACCTATCAATATCAGAAGTTTGTGCCATATATATGTTGCAGACATAGTGAACCGAGTGCGTAATGGTGAGAGCATCCCGTACCGCCCGCCCCTCTCGGACCACAGCGAGATGGGGAAAACCCTCATCAAGCTGATCAGGAAGTGCTGGAGTGAGGACGTGGAGGAACGACCCATGTTTAAGCAGATCAGGGCCCGACTCAGGAAGATGACCAGAGGAGAGTAAGTCAGCTGTAGTCTAGTCAATGTTGGGATTTACACGCTACAAATTGCAACAGCCTTGTAAACCTGTGTTGCTAAGCATATAAACAATTAGAATTACCATTGCTAAACAACTGCTTATCATAGCAACAGACTGATCACACCATTGGATCCCTTGGGTTCAGTTTAGGGGGGATAGGACTGGGTAAGATCCTTCTACCGGTAATTTCCATGCTCTGGGAAATGGATTTCCAATTATTTGGTGGCCATCTTGGATTTCAGAATATATAAGGGTGTTCTACCACTCCAATTTGGGGCTCTATTTTTGGTGATTCTATAGGTCTTTATGAGATATGTGGTGGTGAAATAAATTCTGTTACAATTTGTTTACCAATCAAGGCCAGGAGTGACCACGATTTGCTGAAACACGCACATATAAACCTTACATTTGTATTGTATCCTGCAGGATCAGCATAGTGAACAATGTTTTGGCTATGATGGAGAAGTATGCCAACAATCTGGCCCTCCCTTAACACTTATACATGTACAGTGACGTACGTGTACCATATCGACTACATAAACTGTTCTGTATCTCCTTTACCACACAGCATCAACATAGTGAAAAACGTGCTGGCTATGATGGAGAACTATGCCAGCAATCTGGCCCTCCCTCTACACTTATGCAGTGACTTACTTTGTATACAACACTTATACAGTGACTTACTTTGTATACAACACTTATACAGTGACTCACTTTGTATACAACATTTATACAGTGACTCACTTTGTATACAACACTTATACAGTGACTCACTTTGTATACAACACTTATACAGTGACTCACTTTGTATACAACACTTATACAGTGACTTACTTTGTATACAACACTTATACAGTGACTTACTTTGTATACAACACTTATACAGTGACTCACTTGTATACAACACTTATACAGTGACTTACTTTGTATACAACACTTATACAGTGACTTACTTTGTATACAACACTTATACAGTGACTCACTTTGTATACAACACTTATACAGTGACTCACTTTGTATACAACATTTATACAGTGACTTACTTTGTATACAACACTTATACAGTGACTCACTTTGTATACAACACTTATACAGTGACTCACTTTGTATACAACACTTATACAGTGACTCACTTTGTATACAACACTCATACAGTGACTCACTTTGTATACAACACTTATACAGTGACTCACTTTGTATACAACACTCATACAGTGACTCACTTTGTATACAACACTCATACAGTGACTTATGTGTACCATATCTACCACATAAACTGTAACTTCTGTACCTACTTTACCATACAGCATCAACATAGTGGACAATGTGCTGGCCATGATGGAGAAGTATGCCAACAACCTGGAGGAGATCGTGGAGGAGCGGACCGGGCTGCTGGTGGAGGAGAAGAAGAAGACGGACCGTCTCCTCTCCAAGATGCTGCCTCCGTGAGTACCAACTTATTACCGTCTATAAGATGAGCACATGCAGTGCATTGAAGTGATATCCATTTTGAAGAAAAGGTTTGGGAAGTCTATTAGCTGATATAGCATCTTTAACAGGGGGGGGGTGTAATACGGCCTTCCTTGGCACTGCCGTATTCCATAAAAAATAATATACATTACACCACAGTTGGCTGAGAGAACAAAGAAATGGGCTGACTGTATTTTACATACACGGCTGTATGTCGACGCAGTCCACTGAGCACACTCTCCTACTGTGGCTGTAAGTTAGATATGATACACGTGACTAGCTGCATGAGTGTTATGAGCCTTGGACGATGGTAATTATCCATGGCTGACGCTTTGGACAATTGCCTTGTCCTTGGCTGATATCACTCATACAGCAAGTCACTTGTATCATATCTACCACATGCTGCCTTATGGAGTGGTCAATGGAAAGTGGAAGACTGCTTCAATGTCTGCATTTAAGGAAATTAAATGTACTTAAAGTCACACTTTAATCATCTCAAATTCCAGTAGATACCACTCAAAATGCTTTTTCTGTGAAATTTACATGGCATTTACTGCACTTAAAGGGGCATTCTCACCACTCGCACTTACCACATAGCAGACTAGAACAGTACTAGAATTGTGAGTGGGAAACGCTCGGTGAGAATGCCACTTTAAAGTTTTTGGATGTTGAGCTTTTGATCCTTATCTAAGTCATCCGAATGAAATGGCTTAATCCTTGGTGTGCTTGTACAGAACTGTTGCCGAGTCTCTGAAGGCAGGGCTCATCGTGCAGCCTGAGAACTATGAACAATGCTCCATCTACTTCTCCGACATCGTGGGCTTCACTAACATCGCCTCAGACAGCACGCCCATGCAGGTACACTGATAATCTGACCGTAGTCAATTCTAGCTTACAAGTCACTCACTAGTGACTAACCTCTTAAGTCAGTTTTTGGCTCCCTTTACAACTAAACCAGGTTAGCCAATACTGTCAGGTTGGTCAGTGCTGACCAACCCACCTAAAATAGCGGGTGGGGGGGGGGGGGTATTATTCAGCCAAATTGGCCACACTATACCCGCAACCAACTTAAAAGATGCTATCACCATGAGGAACAAGAATCTGGCATATGCTTTTAAATTTCAGATGCTTACCCCCTCCCCCCACACGCCCCCTCTGAAGTTAAAATAATTAATGAATTCAATTTTCATTATTTTTCATTCCCATAGGTATTCTCTTGATACGAAATCATTTTCAAGAGCAGTATAAAAATATACCACACTAAATTGAGCCGTTTTGAAAATTCCAAGATGGCTACAGGGGGCCAAAAAACACGTTTTTCAACTTTTCAACGAAGAAAATCATAATTGATCTAAAGTCCTTCTCTATAGATATGGTTGAACATCTCCTTCCTAAGCTTGTACTGAACCTAAACCAACGATGGAAACTCATAGATAAAATGTGAAAAGTCTGTGAGCTATGTGGTAAATGTTGAAGAATGATTGATAACCTGTTTCAGTCAATAAGTTCTATTTTCTTTGTACATCTTTAAAAGGGTCAGAAGTAAAAAGCACCAAAACATGTAAACCTTTGATATGTAGCAAGATACATAAGAGGAATGGATTTTTAATTATCAAAATAGTTGAAAAATTGATTTTGGGGGGCATGTGGGAGAGGGGGACTGCAGGTGTGGGTCAGCGAGGCGAGTGACCCCAGGACCAAAATGATGTATCACAGTACACATATGCTCCTTGAGACTAGAATATTGTTTATTTCCCAATTTCCTTTCTTCTGGCAAAAGGCACAATAGTTACCTCACAATCTGGGGTACAATGGATAGTTTGTGGATCTTCTTTATTTACTATAAAGGGGTATATCCAATATATTTTAGTTATCTTTTGTGCCCCTGCTTCCTACCCACCCCATCTGCATGTACACTGCATGGTGATGTCAACATGTGTTTTCTTCGTCAGATCGTGGACTTCTTGAATGACCTCTACTCCTGCTTCGATACCATCATAGAGACTCATGACGTCTACAAAGTAAGTAAACACTGCAGTTTTAACTTTGAAGAAAACTATCCCATGGATATTATCTTCCTTCTGTTTTGTCTTATGCTGTCCCAATATTGAATATCCTTCTAGACTAAAAGGATTTGGCAGCATGCCTACTTTAAGCTAAGATACATTGCATGGAGGTTGACATTTAAGCAAAGATTGGACTACTTAAAGTCACACTTTAAGTATCTTTAATTACAAAGGGTGTAAGTTAAATCTCCTTAAATGTCATTATGGTCTTTCCTTGATGTTTACATGGCATTTACTGGCAAAAGAGTGACTTTAAGCCATAAAAGGTTTACTTAAATGCCAAAATTTGTGCAGCAGTGATACATGATACAAGAGTAGGGCTGCTTAGATACATCCATGGATTACAGATTTGAGCTATAGGTTGATTGAGAACATTACAGTATATCTGCCTTTTGGCTGGCTGATTATGTAACACAAGTATGCTTATGCACAGATATTGATTGCCACATGTAGTCCCATTGTCCAAGGGCCTCATGAATATTAATGAGCACAGCTGAGGTGGATGAAGTTTGGAAAATAAAGAATCAGTGATGCTTTGAATCATCTTTGTGTCGGGCTATTCTATAGTCAAGACCAGAGAATTTGGCATAACTCCCCACTTCGAGGTCGTAATGCCCCTTGATAGGTGTTAACATATTATCATTACGATACTAGTTTAACTAGCCCTTCAAAATGTGATTAAGGTTATTTTGATATACAACTTCTGAGGATTTAAAGGCACCCCGGAGTTTGGGGTGGTCATTTATGGTGGTGATAGGAACCTGGAGGTAATAAAGCTGACCACTAGACATTTAGGGATACTCCCCTGTTGAGAATATTACTCTCACCTACTGAGCCCCTGTGCGATACGGAAAAGTTGACTGCTGCATCATTCAACCTTACTATGGCGAAATACTAAGGTTGACAGATATTGATAGATGTTGAGCAATACAGGTTGTCTTTATCATAATGTCATATGTTAGGTATAATAAAACAAAAAAAGAACTCCTAAAAATACAACTGGAAGTACGACGACTTGTTTTGGTGTCTGCATCACACAGTGCGCCCTCCTGCTGCGCAGTTGTGCGCTCTGTGTGACACGGACACCTAAACTCGTCGTCTTATATCCAGTTGTATTTTTACTCGTTCATTTCTATGTTAGTATCTCACTTGTAACTTACACCCAGGTGGAGACTATAGGAGACGCCTACATGGTGGTGAGTGGGGTCCCCATCAGGAACGGGACACGACACGCGGTGGAGATCGCTAACTGTGCCCTGGACCTCCTCAGCTCCGTCATGAACTTCAGCATCCGGCACCGCCCCAAGCAGCAACTGCAGCTACGCATAGGTAGGTTTACTGTGAGATATGTTGCAGCTGAGGCTGTGTGTTTACTGTGAGACATGTTACAGCTGAGGTCATACATAGGTATGTTGAACTTTAGACACTTATGATAATGATAATACATCTGTCTATGTATCATATACAATAACTGTGTAAGTCGTATTTATTTATATATTCCAGGCCTCCACACGGGCCCCATAGTGGCGGGGGTGGTCGGGGTGGTCATGCCCCGCTACTGTCTGTTCGGGGACACAGTGAACCAGGCAGCAAGGATGGAGTCTAGCGGCAAACGTAAGCTACCTTAGGAATCATTATTTACAATTCAATTAGCTTTATACCAGGTATAATACATATAGACCAATTAACTTGGCCTATAGCATATTTCTAAATAATGTATTCACATGCTGGTGAAAGTTATACATGTTAGTAATATAAGCAGAACTATCAGTATGTCCATATCATACATCATCATGTTCACATTATACCTATTTAATTATGTGTCATCTGTGAGAATAACATATTACAGTGTTATGTATCAACACACAAGTTCATTTTACGCATTGACCTCGGGCCATATATCACGAGGCTGTGCGCCGAGTGAAGATTATGTACCAAGTGTACCCTGTGTACCAAGTGTATTTTTCTTTTATCTTTTTCGATTCAAATCAACAAATCTATGTTAGGGACAGCCTTCAATAGCTTCTTATTACGCCATTCAAATGTAAAAAAATCACCAGTTTGATGACGTCACAGGGCCATGAAATACGACTACAGGTTATTTGACAGGAGTAAACATGTTCATATTCTATCATGTGTTTATTACATGTGTATTACAGACTTGTTACTTGTCCATATTACAGCCTTAGGCATACCAGTAAGCAGTACAACCAGTATGTGTATATATTACATCATCTGTAGATCACCCCATTTGTATATTACATCCTGTCCATATTGCACTATGCATATTTCACATCCTATGTATATTCCATGTCTATATTACAGCCTTAGGCATCCACATCAGTAAGCAGTACTATCTGGCTCTGAGGGACTACAAGGAGCTCAAGTACAACATGCAGCTACGGGGGGAGGTCAACGTCAAGGTAGGCACACTTCTAAACACTACCCAACTTTCACAAACATGCTGTGCGGTCTTTGCCAAAACTTTTTCTTCCCACAGGACATTCTCGGTCCTGCAAATTTTCAATGTTGCAGGACCAGCTATACTTCTAAAGGCCCGGATAGCCACATTTAGTTTTTACACAGTATATAGACAAACATATTTTAGCTTTAGAAGCCCAACTGAATTTTTCTAGTTCAGAAAAGCCTAACAGGTGACTGGACATTTGGTCCTGCCACACTTGTAAATCTGCCTGGACCAGTCACATTTTAGGTGGACAATGCCACTGTCCCGCACGTGTTCGCAAAGACTGGCTGTGTCGTAATATTCATTTATTAGTTACAGGGGGTGGTGGGTTGGGGGGCAGCGTAAACTTGTCTATCCCTCTTGAGGGGGGCATAAAAAATTCTGCCCCTTTTTAACAAAAAAGCCTGTGCATTACTACAGTTCAAAGGGGGATTTCCGCCGCCTTCAGCAAGGGGAGGCACAAAATATTCCATGTGCACTTGAGGGGGGTGTAAAAAATGTTGGCTGGGAAAGTTGGTTAATACAGATCATACAGGTGGGTGGCAGCACTGTGTGTAGTCTGTTAAGATGACGTAAAGAATATTTCAGTAATCTTAATGTAAATATGATTTTTTTTTAAAGACAATACTCTAAAAGTAACATGGTCCGATGATTAGGACTCAAAAAGAAAAGTTAAAAACTGAACCACAATGTTCCCTGTGGCCATATTCGATGTACTACATACTATTGAATATCATTTCCCGTAAAATTCAGCTTGGCCCAATTTACTACTTTTGGAGTGCACATTATAAATACCCCCCCCCCATTGAAAATGCACTGTTAAAGACTTTGCCTGGGCCACATAGGGCCTTGATTTGGGCTCCTATTGCCCACTCGAGACATTCTATTGTGCCCTATCCTCTAAATATGATATTATACTAACATTTACAACACAAAATAGGATTTAAAAAATGGGGAAAATCAGACCATGTCAGTTTGAGATAACGCTGTGGTGACGTCCGGACGATGTATGCCATATCTCATGCTGTGTATATATTACTATTGCAGGGTAAAGGCCTACAGACAACCTATTGGCTGCTGAGCAGAGACGGCTTCGAGCAGAAACTACCCAGTCTTGACAGGTATTCCTCAATGTCCAATGTAGTGTCAGTATTCGGCAGATGATCTGTTAAATACTCAACAATGTACTATTCCTGACTAGTGGAACCCATTATGCAGCCATTGCTTGATCTAGAAGTGGTGAGATAACCACTGGTAACAGATATCACAATGGGTACCAGTTGTTATATTATGTATCCTAAGAATTCCGCATTGAAGAACAGGGAATTATATCATTGATTCAAAATGTGTTCTGCAGGCGCTCATAGTGTCTGTACTCTGCAGATATCATGTTAAATTGGAAAAAAAGAGATTTTGACTGACCACCAGTATAGTTACAGGAGGGCAGGGGTACAGATGATGCTATTTTTAAATGTTTGAGCCAGTTATATGAAAATATGGAAAGGGGCCACCTGAAAGCAGTCTGTTAATTGATTAGAGGAAAGCCTTCGACAGTGTGCACCATGGCTATCTGATTGAAATCCTTGGTACCCTAACCCAAGATGACACATTGCTTAATTGGCTAATGTGTTATTTTGACAAGACATGAGCAATACACTGTATTCATGAATTTCAACCTTTAAAGATGATTTTGGAGTCCCACAGGGGTCGTACTTGGGGCCTTTATTGTTTATAATTCAAGTCAATGACATTACAGAAGTTCTTGGTGATGTAGTCATCTTTCACGCTGCCAACAAGATTGACATTCTTGTCTTATCGTTGATACATACTACAGATTTGGCAATAAAACCCATTGAAACCTAAATAATTAAAGCGACAGGAAAGGAAAGGACGACAGATGGCTGTAGAGCAACATATCTCGTTTTAATGCTCCAATGCAAACACTGTTCTGGTGCATTGTTTATGAATATTGATCATGTAAGTATTACAAAATAGATTTTGCAGATCAATTAAGTGAAATGTTGCTGCCAGTCAATGAAATGAAAATGAAGGTGTAAAACTGAGGGTTATGTCACTCTGCTCCCCAGTTGTGAATAATTCTTGTAAACTTTTGTTCATTGATTTGCTCTACTTCATCAGGTCAGGCCTCGCCAAACAAATTACGATGGAGAGTCTGACTCCGTCGGACGAGAGTCAACAGAAGCAGTGAGTGAAGTCGCGTAGTCTTGTAGACAGTGTTTTAGAGCCATTTTCCTGTTTTCTTTCTTTGTTCCAACACCTAAGGGCCGATACATTTATTACAAGCTGGGGGGGGAGGGGTCTTGGTGGGTTTTCCAAAAGAACTATTTTTTTCCCAAATCCCGTCCCCATCAATTAGCCGAAAGTAATCCCCCCCATGTTCGGATTTTGAGAACTCCCCAAAAGTTGCATGCACCTGTGGGTTCACGGGTGATGGTGAGTATTTAAATGGACCGTATTTAGTTTTGACCCCACAAGCTTGGAGTTTTGTCAAGTTCTGCCCGCACAACCCCGCCTATATCTTGCCTCTACATGAGTAAAAAAATCGACATGGGCGACACGGCAACACAGGCCTTTTAAAAATCGACACGGGCGACACGGCCATTTTAAAATCCGACGGACACGGCTAAAATGGAGATAACATTCGACCCAGAGGAATTTTTTTTATGAGTTTCTTTATGCATAAAATTCGACACAGTGACACGGCCCTTTTTGCTAAAATCCGACACAGCGACACGGCCAAAACTTTGGGTACCCATGTAGAGGCACTATATCCACCAAGCCCACCCAGCTGGCAATAAATGACTCGGCCCTAACACTGCACCATTTTTATGAAACATTTCTACACTGTCAGAAGTTAGTGTAGCTGCACAGCTAGATCCACCATAGACTTACAGTGTAAAAGGACACATTTTTGGATTCCAGTATCACATACTATTGCTGAACAGACTCACCTACTGTAAACACACATAGGCTTACTGCAGTAGTCAGTACTGTTGCAGTCCACAGTATAATCTACTGTTACCCAATTTTGCAATGGTGATATCAAAGATATGAACCAGGTATAGGTGTATTAAACACCCCTAAATATGTCATATATTAGATATGATGCATTACATTTGAGAAACTTCCCTGGGAATAGAACCATCAACCTCCAGATCCACAGTCCAATACTTTGCCATCTGAGCTAGCTCTATGATCCAATGATGAAAAGCCTACTGATTCATGTCAATGAGGAAGAGGGGGAGAGAGAGAGATGCCAGGGACCTTTAGCAAACCTGACTGCGCTCATTAAACGTAGACCTTATCAATACTAGAAGCATATATTACATCTGTGTATAATGAACTATGTGATCGTTTCTAAAGGTCCTTAGTTTTGAGAGTGCTTGAGATAGATGTATGGTCTACCTTCACTACAGAAATACATCCAACTTTATGATTACGAAAATCCATGTGGCTATGATAAAGTAATTATGTTGATGCTGTTGAGTTCCTCCTCTCCCTGTCTGTCTGTATTTATCATACATAAAATTTGACCTCTCTCTCCCCTTCTCCTCATCTCTCTGCCTCTGTCTTTCTCATTCTCTTTCTCTAACCACTGGTGTGATGTGGTCACCATGAGAATATATGGGAGAGAGCCTATGCTGGTTTCAGAGGCATGTACCAGGAGGCGCAGGTAGTCGTGTGTCAAGTCTCCATTTTCCCTCTTTGTGTAGTTTACTTTGGAGGGTTCTCTAATAGGCATGGGATGTCACCCATCAGTCTTATCAATGTTATCTGTGGCTATTTTCCTAGGTGTTAACAGTGGCTGATAACAGATTTACCCACAGTTCACTGCTCTGGAGTCAGGGGTCGATAAGAAAATGGCGACTCCCATGTCATGTAGGCTATCCTCCCTATATAGTCAGCTCGCTAGCTCAGTCAGTAGAGTAATAGTCCTTGGATCTGTATGTAGGCATCAACTACTGTAGACACCTACAGTATGTAATCCTGTAAACAGGAACTGGACGGGTTTCGGGGGGTAAAGTACCTACTGTAGTGTAGCAGTCTTTGTGAAAACTTTTTCATCCCACAGGACATTCGGTCCTGCAAATTTTCATTGTTGCAGGACCGGTTACATTTTTGGAAGACCGCATTGCCACATATCTGATGATTTCTGCATTTCAAGTATAAAAGAGTCTTGTCGATCAAAAATACATTAGGGCCTATATTTGCAATCATTTATGGCCAAATCAGGATAGATTTATAGTTTGACACAGTATATTGACACACAAATGTCAGTTTTAGAAGCTCAACTGAATATTTCTAGATCAGAAAAGCCCAAAATGGAAATGGATATTCGGTCCTGCTACTCTTGTGAATCTGCCAGACGGCGTGTCAACCTTGCACGTTCAATCTCCACATATATCTTTCCTGCTGTTACTGTCCGGTGGCATTTTAGGAGGACATTGCCACTGTCCTGCATGTTTTCGCAAGGACTGGTGTAGCAGTACAGTATAAATAACTGGAAACCAAAAATACTTCCTTTTATACTGTCCAGCTACACCACTAATAGAGATAGTTGGCCCTAAATGGCCCAAAGACATGACCTTAGGGCAGTAAGACTTTTTTAACGTGTTTTATTCGGGAAAATGATATGATTACGTTGGTAAGAATGTAGATGTATCAAACCTAGCATGTGTGCATTGCATTCCTGCCGCTAGGACCGCTATTATTGCTAATTCATTTAGCTTTTAAGTATACAATTCAATGATATGGCTATCACAGTTGGTTTACAAGGTTTACTAATAGGTACACTGATTATATCAGCAGCATAATAAATTGATTTTGTTTGAATGTAACCGTGCACTTTTATTCATCAGTATATGTACTTTTCTCTTTTTCCAGGGCAGAGATACTGGAGACGCAGCCTTCTGACAACAGACCAGAGAGTCAGAATGAGATCACGCTGTAATCTCACCTTCATGCTGAGTACTTTTATATGTGTTCCAAACACTATAACAGTATAACATGCAGGAGATGGAGGTCAACCAATTGTGATCCTTAAGTAGTGATAGGTCAGAAAGGGATAAATGCCAATGTTCGTGCAGTATTTTGCTCTGGTTCTGCTCTCATGTATCATGTGTCCTCTACTGGGTTGTTTCACTCCTGAGGGGGCCACATAATGCTCCAAATGCATTTCAGTGAGTTTCACATCGGTGGAGCATGACAAGAAATAAATATGAAGCCCTAAGGCATCATCCTCTTCTTACAGGGTTAATGATTCTGGTGCCATGAAGACCTGGCACACACTGAAAAAGTAAACTTGTCTCCAGACTCGTTGAAGTGACTATCATAAAATAAACAAGTCAAAACTTGTCTAACCTATCAGGTTACCATCCCACAAATAGAATCTGGAGCTGGCAAATGTCGGGTTTTGGGCTGACACATACCAAGTGGGTCTTTTATCCCTAGCTAGAAGACCCGCTTCCTTGTCACTTAGACGAGTATTTAACTCGTTTATTTTATGACGGTCACTTTGAAGAGTCTGGAGACAAGTTCATTTTTTGAGTGCACATTGGCCTGCTACTTACGAACTCCTTTATGTACTTTGTTAACCAGAGACTAACATGATGTAGTGATAAACAAGGTGAAGATAGAGCTCCCTGCTTTAGACTGCATGAATGCATGTATTTAAGTCAATTTGAGATGCCTTAAAAGAGCACTTTAAGCAGCTTTACGTTGAGGAATGCCATGCAATTGTTACGGAAAGGTAAAAACAGCCTTTAAGTGACTCCAAGTGGCATCTACTTGAATTAAATATGCTTAAGATGCTCCTTTAAGTATGCTTAATTTACTTATTAAAGTGTAAACCTTCATGCTGCTTAGCAAATGGCAAAGTGTGAACAAGATGTGCCTAGCTTAGGAGTCTGACAGAAACCAGTATCTATATAAAAGGGAATCATTATTAATTTGTAGAAATTAGCTTTAAAAGCGCTTGACTCTCACAATGTTAGAGTCTTTGGTAAAAATGAAGTGTGTTGTTAGAAAGATATTACTATTTAAAATAAGTATACTTGCATTCAAAGCTTTGACACGGTGATACATTCATGATATGATAAAGGTAGTAATCCATGCACGCGTATAGAGGTACATATAGTGCATGAAGGTTGACATTTCAGCAAATATTGGACTGCTTAAATTCTTACTTTAAGCATCTTTAATTCCAGTTGAAACCAACTGAAAGTGCTTAAATACCATTGTGACCTTCCCGTTCCATTTAACTGGCAATTATTGAATATAAAGCCACTTACGGTGTGAATTTCATCCTTTCTGCAGATTTTGTACCTGAAAAAGTGGAGCAAGCAACAATTTAGTTTTTAAACTTGCACTCTGAAAAAACTACCCAGTATACCCAAAGGAACATAAATGATGGTTGATCCTTGTGGATCACCAGAATTAAAAACCAGATTAAGAAATGAATCAATTCCTGGAAAAATTAGCCGAGCAAAATCTGTAGATAATTGCATTTTGGAAAAATAAGTGATGCGCGAGATGCATAGATCAATTTTTTTATTATTGGTCTTGTGTGCTGTAAGTGTTTTAATGAAGGAACCTTGTCTTAGCAATGAAACGTTCCTTAAATGCCTTAAATGTCTTAACCCCTTAAGGATGGCGTGATGAATTAAGGCACCATGCCCTTGGTCGTCATGATGCATGAATGCAGCCCTGGCAATTAACTCACCAGTGCTGCATTCAAGCATCATGCCGACCCTATAGAGTTGAGACACTTCCGAAGGGTCGGCATGATGCACCAATGCAGCACCGACGAGTCACTCTAAAATGTATTTTAGTAATATCCGTCCTTAAATGCCTTAAATGCCTTAAATGCCTTAAATGCCAATGTTCATGCAGTGATTGGGAGTGCAGCATGTGAAGTTGTGCTGCAGAGTTATGAAGGTGCACCATTAACACTGGAGACATTCTAACACACACTTGACACACACACACTAACATAAAAATGAACGAGTAAAGATACAACTGGATGTACGACGACGAGTTTGGATGTCCGTATCGCACGGTGCACATGACTGCGCAGCAGGAGTGCGCACCGTGCGATACGGACATCCAAACAAGTCGTTGTGCATCCAGTTGTATTTTCACGAGTTCTTTTTTTGTTTTATTATACCTAGCATATGACATTGGGAAGATTACGATAGATTACGATAGATATTACGATAGATTTTGCGATAGATATACCAAAATACCCATTTGCGAGTTGCCCTGTTTTGCGCACCACCCGGTCTGTTTACGCACCATTTTCCGTATCGCACATGTTGCAATACAGAAGTGTGTATTACACACGTAGTTAATCCGCCCCTCCCATGTTGTAGGAATAGCAATGTCATATGCTAGGTATAATAAAAGCTTGTAGCTCACAGGGTATCTGGACACAAGGCTGTGTCTCACCAAATCAATACAAGTTGAAACTGTATGACTGGGAGTATTTGTGATGCATTAAAGCTACTATGTCACCAACTTTAGGTGATTCTCCCATTTAAGGTTGATTAAATGATCCATATAATTGCATGCAGGTATAGAATGTTGGAAGGCTCTCATTCATCATTTAGCATATTAGAACTACAATATATTGTCACAAATTAATAGTTTACTATTTACAGTGTTTAAAGTATAAAAGGATGTATTTTTGCTTGCACTATTTACAGTGTGGAATGATCCTGGTTTATTCAGGGCTTTATTGAGTAAAGTACTGATGAAGTTGATGTATGGCTGTAGGACTACTCATGCTAAGTAAGATACCTGAATTCAAGGTTACGACCGTCCATGTGTTGCTACAATACGGTGTACATAAGTTAACTTTCATATTGCCGCCCGGATGGTAATGCAATACCTGGTATACATTGTTATGTTACTCCTGAACTGGCTGTAGGGGCAGTACAGTGAAAGGCAAGAGTATTGAGCAAGGCAGTAGTCTTTTTAAACACCAAATATGTCGTATTAGTATAAAGTAAAAATGTGAGTTGTTGTTTTGAATTAAGAACTATTTTACATTGTCTACTTGTATGTTAATGTCGGTTATGTGATTCTCATGGCGGGAAGAAGGTGAGACCAGCTTCACTGCACAAAGGTTGGCATAAATGCAAAGTTTGGACTGCTTAAAGTCACACTTTCAGCATCTTAAAGCCACTTAACCCTTTAGGGGTGGCATGATGCCTTAATTCATCATGGCCTTGGTCGTCGTGATGCATGAATGCAGCTCTGGAGAGTAACTCGCCAGTCCTACATCATGCCAACCTTATGAGGTTAAGACTCTGGTTGAGTTACTTGCCGAGGCTGCATTGGTGCATCATGACGACAAATATCATCTTTAAGTGACGTCCGTCCTTAGAGGGTTAAATGTCATTGCATATGACCTTTCCTCTACTTTTATTGTTTGCTTAAATGCCAATGTTAATGCAGTGTAGGGTTATACTTACTATAAAGTTTCTCATATTGTGTTCTGAATAAGCAATGCATAAAGTTTGCTTAAATTCCAATGTTCATGCAGTGTAGTATGTCAATCTGTGCATCAGAGTTATGAAGGTGCAACATTAGGGCCGAGTCATTCATCACTAGCGGGGGGGGGGGGGGGCTTGGTGTATTTTCCCAAAACGGCAATTTTTTCCGCCCCCCCCCCCCCCCCACAACCAATTAGATGAAAGTTATCTCGACCTCCCACTATGTTCAGATTAAATAATAAATTAAAAATTAAATTAAATTCTATGCGCCTGTGGAATCACACAAAGTCGTGAGTATCTAAATGGACTATATTTCATTATGACCTCCCCATCATGGAGGCTTTTACAGTTTTGCCTCCCCCTCCCCTACTGAGGGCCTGTTTTCTATTATGACCCCCTGATCCCTATATACACCAAGCCCCCCCCCCCCCCCCCAGCTGGCAATAAATGACTCTGCCCTTAACACTGGACACACTTTAATGAAGCATCTTTGTCTCAACTACATGAGACTCACGGCAAGAAGACGTTGGAGCTAGGGTGGACGACACGTTATGATGGCAGAACGGGTTCTGCCGGACAGACTTGTTCAGCCTGTACTCCCCTCTGCATTAACCTGGGGCTGTGTGCTACCTGCAGCGCATATTTATCTTTGTTACTTTATTTGTCATCCACAACATATTTATAACGTAAATGTAGCATTAGCCAGTGGACGCTAGTTTGTGGACACGTGAGTCTAGTTACTTCTGGCACCAGCTCCAAGTATACTGTTACCCGGATTATAACCTGCTCTTTCCATGTATATGATGATGTTATGATGGTGTCATGATGGTTTTATGATATCATATTGATGTGATACTGAATCAAAGCAAGCTTTTCATTTATATGTATGATGGTGTTCTGGTGGTCTTATGATATGATATTGATGATATACTGAATCAAAACAAGGTCCTTCTAGACACTCAGAAATGTGAGTGTTATACTGTCGCCAAAAGCACTCTCATCTCAAAGGGTTGAAGTTAAAGGGGGGGGGGCGTGATATAGGCAATGTACTGGGGGTGTTGAAAAATGTTACATTACAATGTACAGCAAAATAAGGGGCGCACGCCGGGCCCCCCCCCCCCCTAAATCCGCCCCTGAAACCAAGCACAGTGACACTTACTTTTTTCTCTGTGTAGTTGTATGGTAGTTGATATCATGTTGATATCATACTGAATCAAAACAAGCCCCTTCTGGTTGTATGATATACTTATTATGATAGAAGATGGATGTACTGAATTAGAATAGTTTCTCTGTTCTGGTGGTTTTATAAATGCTGATGTTAATTTGTCAATATATTGATATAAAACGCCGATTAAAATAAGCTCTCTCCCAGGTGATATGATGGTTTTGACCTGACAAGCCAAAGAGAAATCCCTCACACTTTAACCTCTGGGCCTTCAAAGGTCTTTACAACGTTTATATCATTTGACCTACAATATTTGACGTTGACCCCTTCACTGTAACTCATATTTGTAAATAAGTTAAATAATCTTGTAACACTGACTATAAACTATCTTAAATACTGCGTAATGTGATTGATTTTGTATTGCTCATATTCCTCAGAAAGTGTTATTTTGAAATAAATGTAAAACTTGTTTAATAAAGTGTTCATTGTAAATACACTCTGCCTTCTTTAATTTCTTCATTCAAAGTTAACTGACGTTGTACAGCCCAATTGCAACAAAAGTCATATAAATATTAACAGATATTATTCAAATCATACAACAGATATTATTAAAATCATACAAAATTATTATCTTTCTATGTAAATTTGTTTCTCACCCGGTAGTCAAAAATATGACGAGGGCATCTTTTATCGAATATTTTTGAATGATTTTCACATTTCAGTCGTTAAAAGTTGTTATAGGGCCTAGGTATCGGGGTATAGATATAGATGGGGGGGGGGGGTCCCCATGTCAGATGTCAATCTTAAGAAATGGCCATGTTGCGTGTCTATGTCGCTTAAATGGTCATGTCCCATGTCGATTTTAAGAAATGTCCATGTCTCCTGTCACTATTTTTTAAAGCCTCATTCGCATGTCACTAGACCTCATATCGATTTTTTTTAAAGGCAATGTCGCCGTGTCAAATATAGGGGTCAACTCCCATAGTATTCCTAGTTCAATGCATTAGTGACGCCGCTGGCGGTCTAAACATGGACGTGTACAATTCCATTAGCCACTATAACTTATAAGCAGCTCTGTATTTCTTCCGATCCTCTCCCGAACAGACTCGCACCGTCGATGGACTGCATTTACAGATGATACTTAATCTACAATTCCATAGGCTAAGCCAAAGATACCATTAATAATTGTCCACGTTTTTACATGTTTTTCTTCCAAAATCTTTTTTTTTTAAAGTTTTCCCAAATCACGATTTTCATGATACACGTGGTGATTTTAGTGGCCTTAGTATAGGTAGGACAACGTTTTTTCAGAAAATTATTAGATTCCATCATCTATCAGACAGTGTGATCAGTGAATCAAGTAGAATTCAGAACCATAGACATTATGCATATATCATTTATGGATTATTTACTATGCTTTTCTGAAAATAAAATGTTGGCAGAGCGCACCTGTCACACTCTGCCACTCCACCCCTACTGCAGTGTACCACTGCTGTGGCTATACAGGGGTGTTTTAGCTGGACTTGTCTTACTGTTTGCTGTAGGGAAATTGCTCTCATTTAAAGACTATTTGCTTGATCAAGTAGCTGTTTTCGGAATTAGCTCTATGGGACTCTCGTCCAGAACATGATTTCAAATTCCACATAAAAAAAAGTAAATTGCGATGAAGAATAGGGGCCTTACAGGGGTTATATGTATGCTCTAGGAAAAGCCCTGCCGCCAATTTTCGCCAGGATATCTTTATACCAAACTAAAAGAATAGCACTCACAAACCTATATTCTACCTAGTGGTGGGGGTTTTGGGGGGTTGTATGGGGTACTTGACTACACTGTAAAAAATATCCCGTAAAAATTACGGTGAATCACTGGCATCACTGAATGCCGACCGTTTCCCGTTTTTTTTACGGTCACCGTATTTTGCTTTCCCCCGTAAATTTTACAGGCCTTTCCCGTTGTATTTTTACGGTGATTCATCATTATTATACGATGATTCTCTGCTATTCAATGATGATTATAATTGTTTCTAGATTCATTGTTCTATATTTCATAATATCATCTTAATTCCAGGCCTGTATATACATATATATTAGGCCTGAGAAGCATAATTGAATGCCTCATAGCAATATACAATTACAATCCATGAGCAAAAGGTACTCTAGGATTGTTACAAAGAAACTCTGACAACAGTCTCAATATGTATAATTCTAATTACCACAACATGGGTGTTTATACTATTCGTACTAGTGTCCAGGGTCTCAAAAAAGGAAATTATATATTTTTTATCTTTAATATGCCAAAGGCTTCAATTTTGATTGTGTAATTAATGAGATAGTTGGATATCTTTATAAATCTAACACAATTATGTATGTTTTTAGTTGATAGCTTCCACTAAAGTCTCTCTATCAAACCAAGCTGCCACCTGGTGTGCAAACTTTTAACATGAGATTCACCGTAAATGAAAAAACATTGTTTCACTGTACTGGTTTACGGATGTTCAATGTAAAAATAATAAATTTTACAGTGTCTCACCGTAAATCACAATTATGGTGATACACCGTCAAATTTAGCATTGATTCTCCGTAATTTTAACGGACATTTTTTACAGTGTATATAATTGCTTTCACAAACGATGCAACTTAAACACAGATATTTTTGATTAGTAATTATTGTTACATAGAGTAAAATAAGATACCTACGAAGTCTGCCTATCAGGATTGTCCATATAATATATGAGATCTCAGTGACACAAAATAAATTTAATGGGATTGACCCCCTTTTTGGGAAGGCAGCACCCAATGCCTGTCCTAGAAAAACCGTTTCAATTTACTTATTGGCACTGCTAGTGTACTTATTTTCCCAATTAATTTCTTATACTTTCTAAATGGGAATGAAAAAATAAAAGAGCACATGAAGATTCAAGATTCAAGATTCAAGAAGGCTTTATTGACTAATGTAAGGATACATTTATGTCAGCACCGAGTTAGCATTGATGACATTATACACAGTTTTTATATAAGAATATATACAGTTGATGGCTCCTGGCCTGTTTGATGATATACAATAAGGTTCTACAGCTAGTATTTGAGAGACCTTTCTATTGTCGCGATGCTTGTCATAAGCAGTGGCAAACTTAATATATTTTTCTTCAAAGCTTTTGCGAGCACTTTGAATTTCCGGCAGGTTACAATATAGTATTACATGTTTAACATTTTGCTTCACGTTACAGTGTGTGCACATATTAGTTAGTGGTTTCTTACCTCTATAACTTCTTGATAAGCTGTCCTGAGTACAATTAGAATCTATGTGCAGTTTTGTGATAATACTTCTAATATAGGGGGAGTATGTGTGACCTAGAAACTCCCGCTCCCCATAGGGATAGTTCAAATCATCCTGACAAGTTTTGACGATATCACATGAAAGACGTATTCTTTCCCTTTCTCATGATATGCCATTTATTAGGGTACAATGTAATATGGCAGAGAAAACAAGCATTATATTTCGGGTTTTTAGCACTGTGACACATACAGGGCCGGGATCCCGGCCTCCCTTTGTGCTACCTACTATTAGTAGGCGAGCGCATAGAGGAACGGCGAGTGGCAGCACCAAAGTAGCTCACCAAGTCCCGCGGACGCAAATTCCCGAAGCTTTCTGCGTCCAGTCCACCTGGTGGTTCATTCAGACATTATTAGTTCCCCCTGTTCCCGTCAGACGGCGCCACCCTCTGTTTACATCCACATCCCCAACATGGCACCCAAACAGGGCCGTAACAAGTACTCCATACTGCTCCCCACGTACAACGAGCGGGAGAACCTGCCTCTCATCGTGTGGCTGATCGTGAAGTACATGACGGAGAAGTAAGTACAGGGGGTGTAGGGGCAGGGGAGGGCAAGGGGAGACAGAAGGGACACGTTGACATGAGCGATAATAGAGGGTTTTAGCCGCACCGGTCTGGGCACCACTGATGCAATGGCCAATGCCAATGACTGACAGGGAAACTGTGCTTTTTCGATTCGGGTCTCTCCCAGGCGCTTCAGTGGGGCAGCCTGTCTATTTTCCCCCGATTTGTTTTTACCCCCCTCCCCCCTCCCCCCTCAACCACCTCCACCAGACCCCCAATCCACAGCCAACCCCCCCCCCCCCCATAACCCTAAATCAACTAGTTGGACGTGCCCAAAACTAATGATCGCTAAATTCAGACAGGTGCTCCCTTAGTAGAGTAGAGTCTCGGCTGGGACTATAAATCAACCTGACTTCCAAAACCAGCCACCCACCCCACCAATCCACACCCCTCTAACACTACAGTAAAATTCCGTTATAACGAAGTGCTTGGGGCAATCAAAAAAGTTCGTTATAAACGAATTTCGTAGTATCCAAATGGAGCGATTAAGACACATTTATACTGTCACAAGACCTAAGAAATGTGCTCCTAACCCCCTATTGTATGAATGAGGAATACACCCAAGACATACTGCATTGAAATATTCACGTATATATGCATCTGAAATGATATATGCTCATGCTGAAATGATATATGAAGTAAATAATTCATATGAAATATTATTAGATACAAACACTGTAATCTGGCTAGGCCATCGTTGTCTACACAGTCCACCATCCTAACTGCTCATACGGCCTCCCTCCTTCAGATACCCCCCCCCCCCCCCCCCCACTACACATGCACACCAGGCACATATTGCGGGGGGGGGGGTTGACGGCGGGTCCACAACAAAGTGACGGGGGTCGCTCAGCTCAGTGCCCGCCCGCCCCCCCCCCCCCCCCCCCCAAGAGTGCTACCGTAGGTGACGGAAAATCAAAGGGAAGTCCCCTGCCTGTGCCCGGTCCTAGGTGGGGGGGCGGGGGGGGGGGCGGGGGGCGGGACTGGGGGAATGAAAGGGAGAAGTCTCATCCCCCTGGCCCCTGTACCCGGCCCTAATGCCTCTGTCTCCCGCCCAGGTGAGTGGATATCAAAGGCAGAAGCCATCCTGGCTCTGTACCTGGCCCACTGCCTTTATACCCGGCCCAAGGTGGGGGGAACTCAAAGGAAAATGTAGCCTGTCTATCATAAAAATCGTTACATAGCCAAATAAAATTCGTTATAAGCGAATCCACATGTGAAAGGATTCGTTATAACAGGATTCTTTTACTATGGAAATGTATGGGAAAGATTTTGGGCACAGCAATTTGTTTGTTATATCCGAAAATTCGTTATAACCGAATTCGTAGTAGCGGAATTTTACTGTAGTAACAGAAATCCACACACCACAAAGCCAACGCCCCCCCCTCGTCCCTAGTCATCTGAGAGTTACAGCCATAACTATACTTTTCATGCTGGAATTTCTGTTTTGAATTAATAATTTCCTAAAGAAACTTGACCAAGATCTTAGGATCTTTGCTTCGCATTCCCCTGAGTTTAATATGCAACATACAGACCTATAAATCAATGAGTGGCATCTTATAAATGTTTGCTATAATTGATTCATAAATTCAATTATGAATGGTGTTCCATTTCTTTATACTGGGTCACTTTGATAGAGGCAGTCTGTAAGGGACAAGAGGAGTTTATTGGAACCCACTATTGATTGGTCTAGACACAACTATACTTATTTGTCCATTTCCATTACATCTCATGCTGGAATCTCTGTTTTGAATTAAGCTAATTTCCTAAAGAAACTTGACCAAGATATTAGATTTCCTACTTTTTATCGACAAGGGAGTGGCATCTCTGCTGGTAGTACAAAAAAGCATATAATTATGTACTAGACCCCTGTCAGATTTTTTCAATAGGACCTTTTTGCTGACCTTTCTTTTTTTTCTTTCGAGACCTATGCTGTAAAGAATTGATAAATAGACAAATGCTAAGATTAAAAAAGAAACAGATGCATCTAATACCTCCAACTCATATGTATTTCAGTGACTATGACTATGAGATCATCGTGATAGACGACAACAGTCCTGATGGAACGATCGATGCCGCCAAACAACTGGAGAAGATCTACGGCAAGGATAGGATTGTGAGTAGAAGCAACTAGAGCAACAAGAACCAAATATATGTGTATATGAGGAATACTGTATTCGACGTAATAAGCGCACAGTGCGCTTAAAAAATGATTATGGACTCCTTTTAGTACTTAAGAGTTTAATTGGGGGAAAAAATTGAGATATTTTTGGTTATTCCAATATAAGAATCGGCAAAAACGGGGGGTGTGCGCTTATTACGTCGAATACGGTATACTGAGAAAATGTCAGTGAAAAGTTTCAGTATAAGTTTGTCAGTTAAAAGTACCGTAAAACCTTGCGTATAAGCCTAACTCGCGTATAAGCCGCACCCCGACTTTGGGCCGATCCTATAAGCCGCACCAGCGATCTGAGTAGGGTGACTTTAGTACTGTACTATAGGAGCAAATACTCGCGTATAAGCCGCCCCTGGACTCTGTGCCGATCCTATAAGCCGCACCAGTGATCTGATTTGCGTACTAGCCGCGGCTTATACGTAACGCGAGGTGTTACAGTATTATTTTACCGGTAAAAGTCAGTTAGATGTCAGTTAAAAAAAGAAATTTCATATTTTGTCAGATAATTTTTGAGATAATTTTTGAGAAAATGTTAAGTTACAAGTCAGTTAAAAAACGTTATGGTACTAAACGTGTAATTTTTTCAGTTAAAAGTCAGATAAATGTCAGTTAAAACTGGGACTGAAAAATAGAGGGAACCCTGCCCAATTATTAGAAGTACTAACTTTGATGCCCCACATGTTCCCCAGGTGCTGCGTCCCCGTGCGGGTAAGCTGGGGCTGGGCACGGCCTACATACACGGCATCAAACACGCCACCGGCAACTTTGTCTTCATCATGGACGCCGACCTGTCTCACCATGTAAGGCAACCTCTGTATTACACCATGTATAGCAACCCCTACCTCACACCACTATTCAGCCTGTAGGTTATTTGCCTATATATAGGGTCACATACAGTGGGACTATGATGCAGGCTGGCCCCTGGCCCAAAAAGTAATCATAACAGATCAGACCTCCGCGGGGAAACATACATTTCTATTTTTCCATTGAAAAGTAAAAATCCTTAAGATTAAAAAACAAAACAAAAAAACAGTCCATAATTATGAAATTTAAATGAATAATTATGTACTTACAAATCAGTAACTTAGTTCTAGAAGACATGGTGAAGGAGAAATCTGTATAAACTTGTTGGTGTAAACCTGCAGCTTTTTGACCGTACGAAAACCTTGTAAAACAGAGATCATTTTACCACTGCCCTACAGTAGATTTTTCTTCATTGCAGCCCAAATTCATCCCAGAGTTTATTGAGTAAGTATGAGAAGCATTCTGTTTTCATGTAAAATCTTTTAACTATAAATATAATAAATTCCCTGTAATGTTATGACTTGTATCTTTAATCCCAGCAGCTTCAAAATATCCAAGAAGTGATATGTAATTTTCCCATTGTTCCTAAAAGAACGATAAACAGTTCCTAGCATTTGTGTCATAATTGTGCACTTTTAGATTTCAAAAAGATTTAACTATAAAAAAAACAAAAGCCATTATGATCCATGTTCCTGTAAATACAGTTCCCCACTTGTCCGTGTTGCAGGAAGCAGCGTGAGGCGGACTACGACGTGGTGTCCGGGACGCGCTACATGGGGGACGGGGGAGTCTACGGGTGGGACCTCAGACGTAAACTCATCAGGTATGGGACGGTATTAACAACTCCTGGTTATCTTTGGTGTTCATATTTCATGTACCCGGTTTATTCAGAGATGCCAATTTTCCTACTTTTGCAGGAATTCATATTTTTGGCTGGGCTTCCTGTAATACAGTATGGTAAATTCCTACAGAAAATTGAACAAGATTGTAAGGTTTCCTACTTTTTGTCGACACCTGAGTGGCATCTCTGTTTATCATATATGGGAAAGACATCTCCTGTAAAATACCAGTGATGGCGTTTAACCATAAGTTTGCTCATACATCTGGGCATTTGCTGGATACTAACCATAAATCTACGCACATTACCCACATCTTGCGTACAACCCAGCAAATTATCTAATCAGACTAATGTTGGCAATCCAAACATTATATCAAATTGCTTTACTCTAACAACTTGTGAGTATCTAGGCATAGAGTTAGATCAACAGCTAAACTTTTGAAACCGCCGAAGTGAAAATGTGTCTAGGTATTGAGATGTAGAAATCAAGTATCTTTTATAGAAATAAATTAACAAGGATCAGCCTAGAAATAAACCAAATCATGAACCTTCTTTTAGTATCAAATTATCCATTACCCATTTAATACCTTTTTGTACAGGAAATGCTCCTTTGGTTGTTATTCACCCTTTGGCCACAACTTTTACTCATCTTGCTATGTACATGTGTGTGGTTCTAGCTTCTTGGTTAGATGTAACATGTTACATGAGTCTTACAGTGTCCAGCTGCACGTGCGCTCTTAGTTAATGTATACTCTGACTGTTCCGCGAGTCATGTTTTCTCCTGTACCTTTACAGCCGGGGCGCCAACTACGTGGCCCAGGTCCTGCTTACTCCAGGCGCCTCCGACTTAACGGGAAGCTTCAGGTAAAGCACATTTATTTTTATTTTAATACAAAATAAGAATAAAATTGGCATATAACCCTTTACCCCTGGCCAGTGTGATTTTCTTTCACAATTTTTACAGTATATTACATCCAGCAGATACTCAAAATTAGGCTTTTCAAATTGGAGATATATCTCAATATTCCTTCATTTGAAAATTTGATGAATATACTATGCACTGGTCTTGTACAAGCACGGGAACTAGAGCCCTTTTAGAAATGATATACAGGCCAGTATAGTATGTTTTGTGCCTGATATATGCTCTATCTGAAGTACCGTAAATTCCCGCTTGCTGCCCGCATCTCACATATAACCCGCACACTCAACTCAGGAGAATCCTATTTACCCGTTTCTGGATCTGAAAATTCTCAATATCGTACTCAGGGTTCCCACGTGTCATGGAAAGTCATGGAATGTCATGGAATTTGAAAGTTGTCTGGAAAGTCATGGAATGTCATGGAATTTGAAAATAATGGAATTAATATTATAAAATCTCCTAGAATGTACCATTTGCTTTCTAAATTTCAGAAATTTTCTCGTGGACCAGGCCCCCGACCTCCACAAAATGTCATGGAAAATTGAGATTTTTGTCATGGAATGTCATGGAAATGTCATGGAATTACGTCTAATTTTTTTTGTGGGAACCCTGCGTACTGCTCTTTAATATAATAATAAAAGCCCTCGTATAACCTGCACCCTATATAGCCATGTTTGGTATCAAATGAAAGCCGAGTTTGGTTCACGTACAACCTGTGGGTAGTATCCGAGAATTCACGGTACGTAAATCATGAATGAGTAATGTGAACTTCTCCCTTATCAGTCACTGTATTTAACCTACCTTGCTTACCTTCCCCCTGTAGGTTGTACAAGAAGTCAGTGTTAGAGAAGCTGGTGTCCTCGTGTGTGTCTAAGGGCTACGTCTTCCAGATGGAGATGATCGTCCGCGCCCGGCAGTTCAACTTCTCCATCGGAGAGGTAATATTACCTATTAAACCTCTTATATAAGGCCCAAAAAAAAACACGTTTGTTTAAGGTAACATGGGAAAAAAGACTAGGGTCGATAGGTCGGATATTTATTTTATTTTATTTTATTTTTTTGACATGAAAGTACTAGCCATTCTCCATGTTAACCCTAAAAATGACCCAAAAGTGTAAAAATATTAAATTTTCTTCAAAATTGCACAAACATCGTAGGGTCGGCCCTGTTTTGCTAGGGTCGGTCGGGTGACCTGAAGCAAACCTTTTTTTTTAATTTGGCTAAGCCGGTTTCCTAGTGTGAGAGTTTGAGGGAAACTTATAGGCCAAATTTGGGCACATTTAACCATGGTTGAACTATAACCTATTGGGTTTAAAACTTCTCTTATTTATAAGCAGACCCCGATCTATGCTATGAGCTCGATTGGACCTCAAATCTCAAAACTGATCAGAGAGGTTTAACCGTAGTTTACAACTTGGTTATAACTCTTGATATAGGTAGTATTTGTGATATAGAAGTCACACCATATTTAGTAGTCAGTCAATAAATTTTCTCAAGGAAAGATATTCAGAAGAGATATTCAAAAAAATTAATCATGATATTATAAAGGTGGCCAATACTCTTGTTATTAAGTTTGCAGCTAGAATAACCATGTTTATTCCCGTTGCAGGTGCCGATCTCGTTTGTGGACCGGGTGTACGGGGAGTCTAAGCTGGGGGGTACCGAGGTGGTGGGCTACCTAAAGGGGCTGCTGTACCTGTTTGCCACCACGTAACACCCGCTACCACTGTCGACACATATACACAGGGGTAGACACTAATGCTGGCCCGGGAGCCAATGGCCCGTAATTTTGAGTCAGGGCCCGCAGTTTTCTAAAGAATAACCTTCCCATGGGCCGGGGTGGCCCACAGAAAATTTTGGAAATATTTGTAAAGAATATACTTGATGAGTATAGTCATGTAATATGTCTTTGGAAAGAGAAAAATGTGAGCAATTGAGGCAATTTGGTCTCATTTTAACATAGATAAATCAAAATATATATGATTTTCTCTTTGAAAAAAAAAAAATCCTCTGGCCCACAGCTGAAAATCCTCTGGCCCACAGCTCCGAAAATCTATGGGCCCGGGTGGCCCACATCTGATAAAGTTAGTGTCTACCCCTGATACACCATTTAACACTGGGCCAAATTAATTTTTTTAAAGGTGTTTTTCAGGTTACCCGACCCTACCTAGCAAAACAGGGCCGACCCTAAAAAAAAATTATCCAATTTTGAAAAAAAAAAATTACATTTCAAATAATTTAATTTGGGGCTATTTCAGAGTCGATTTGATAGTCCATGAGTCGACGCCGTTGTTGGCGAGTTTGCACTGAAGCTTGCAAGTCAATTTGTTGGTACTTTTCAAAAAAAAATTAAAAAGAAAAAAATCCGACCTGCCCTTATACCTAGGTTTTCAGACTATGTAACCTGAAACACACCTTCTTTTTTTTGGCCCTATCAGTATTTAAAGTTTGAAAATGTCTTTATTTGCCAAATCACAGGTAAAACACGTGTTATATGTTATGGCAGATAAAATGAAGTTTAGAATTCGCATTGTAAGCACAAAATGGATGAGATAGAAATATATATAGGTGAGATATGTGCCGAAAATTCTCGCGTATAACCCGCAGGTTATACTCTAACCAAACTTCCTGCGGGTTATACGCGGGAATTTTCGGTATCTATACCTTACAGATATGCTGTAGATATTCATCTTGCATTATCCCGCTGCAGACGGAGGAGGGGGCCCTTAGCACGGAGTCATTAATGAGACAAAAGAGGGCAGTGAGCTAGTTTTCCAACAAGAGAGCAAAAAAAATTTAAATCCAAATTTAGAAATTTAAACAATTTAAAAATTAAAATCCACTATTAAATACTGACGTTGATAAAAGTTCCTCCACTAGTCAAGTGTTTTATAAGACTTCCTCACTCCGCTAGCGTTATTGTATGACTGCAAATAGTAAAATAAACCCGAACTGCACATCTATACACACCTTGTATACATTATACTTCTGAATGTACATATAACCCAGAGTGTATCTTGGGAGGTGAGATATTATCTTGCCATAGAGAGTACAAAAATAAGGATTGCTAACTGGAACACCTACCATTTACTACTTAAAATGTAGCTACATGGACGGTTATAGATCTGACTGTATGATGATTGTTAAGAAGTCCATGACTTTATGTGGTGTACTGTGCCATACGCAGTACACACTTTAAAATTGGTGTATGCGGGGGGTTTATATCTGCGTATTCTTTCTTATTACTTAAATAGAGGGAAAAGCTATTTCATGAAAATTAATTCCAAGTATGATAACTATATTTTTGCTCAGACAAGTATTGTACCTAGTCGGTGTCAGCTAGCCCTATGGCATGTTATCTCAAGGTTCATGTGACTGCATTCAAGACCATTCCAGTGATGACGAGAAGCTTGATGATTGTAATACTGAAGAGTTACTTGCTGGTGCAGCATTTATATAGCATGACGCCAAAGAATGTTTTAAAGGATTATACTGTTAATTGGGTTAAGAGTGGATGGTGATTAAGGAGGTACCATGTATGCTCCTCTACACGGAGGTTAATAAACTATTTATGTCTGAATGTGTGTCCTGTTCTCTGTACAACAGTCTCTATATGTGCCTGTTTGCTGCTGTAAAACGTCATTATAACAATGGTTAGCCAGGTACAAATTGGTAAATAAACCTCGTGCACTCATTTTCGGAAATACATAATTAGTAATAGTATAGGCATACCTGTTTGTGTAGGAGTATTCCTTTTATATGCTTGCCTCATTTTTTTTCTCAAAAAATGTGCTTTTTTCCCCCTTTACTCTTTGGATCTTTGCGGACCAAGAAAACTGAGTATTTGGGTTCACTGAGAGCTACTTTCAGAGGTTGGGTGAAGGGGAAAGCTTTTAATCGCCACTCGCTCCACCTTTCTACGCAAAAAATCTATTGATTAAAAGGGGGAAAAAAATGAAATGAAGAAAGAAGCCCATTGTAGCCCGTGTCTCTCAGTGTTGGTGTAAGTTTGACTGGACGGCACCGTAAGTTTTGATACAGAAATCAAACCCAAGGAAGTTAATTGTCATGCTTCTAGTTCCCCTCCCCTGCCTTCCTGCCATGGTGACCTAACCGAACTCTTCCTTGTATCCTCTATTTATAAACAATGCCTCATTTGACCCCATTCTATATGAGGAAACATGTGAATCATTAATAACCGTGTTCAGGCCATTAAAAAGAAGGTTAGTTTCAGGTCACCTGACCGAGCCTATATCAAAACGGGGCCGACCCTACGTTTTGTTATGCAATTTTAAAGAAATCTCTATATTTTTACACTTTTTTGGGGGTCAATCTTAGGTTTACAAAAATTTTGAAAAAATCTTCCCATGGTCACACTTTTTTGGTCAATTTTAGGGTATGTAGAGGGGCTGTAAAAAAAGTTTTTTTAAAAAGAAGAAAACCGGCCTACCGACCTTAGAGTTTCTTCCCATGTTACCTGAAACAAACCTCTTTTTTCAATTTGGCCTCAGTGAGGTGGAACTGATTCATGTAGACTGGCATGTCTTAGTGTCCTGTGGGAGGTGAACACGGGAGTAACTCGTGTTGGTCTCTGCTCACCAGTTAACCCTTTATGAACGGCATAATGCATTAAGGTTGATCGCTACTCATTGAATATGGACTACTGCGCAGCTCTCTGCGCATATAGCTTAAAATTGTCAGAATAGGATAATATTGGCAAACTGGATCCATATACATATACACTAAGCCATATCCAAAAATTGGACAATTCCGTGCAAAATTGTGCATTTTATTCCACTTTAAATATTTGATATTTTTGGAGCCCGTGATATTTGCTATTTTTAACATAAATTAGAATATTGGAATTATTTACCAATAAATCATTATCGAGATTGGTATAGATATCATCACTGTGCTTCAAACAACCAAGAGTACAAAATATATACATTTTTTACCCCCATCCTTGGCCTTTAACCCATTATTTTGGCCTTTAAATATGACCTTTAGTCAGTTTTTGACCTATTTTTTAACTTTGAAGGCCCAAAACCCTAAAAATATGCGCGGGACCCCCTATCAAAATTACATTTTTATGTTAGCAAATGATCTAAACAATTTTTTGAGAAAGTAAAAAAAGAAGTCTATGGGTTTTTTTTCTGCTATTTTTTAAGCTTTTGTTGACAAATTTAGCATCAAATTTAATCTATCGTCCTAGAACCACCACTTTTTTTTCACAATAGTTTTGGACTATAATTTAATTTTTCCCATTTAAGGACACAATATACGATTATTCATTTCAACTATAACAATTATGTGGGCAGTGATTCACTAAGAAAAAAATCGTGAAAATTTTACATTTTTTTGTATTTTTTGTATTTTTTTCAAAAATCTGTCATAAAAAAAGTAGCTCGGGACCCCCCCTATTTATTTACATTTTCCATTTTCTAATGATCTAAACTACAAATAAGCCAAAAATTAGGAAATTCTATGGATGAAAAGTTAAGAGTAGCGATCAACCTTAACCCATTATGGACGGCATAGTGCATTAATGCAGCATGCCTTGGTCGTTATGGTGCATGAATGCAGCTCTGGCGAGTAACCCGCCAGGGCTGCTTTCAAGTTCCATGTCTACCCTACAGGGTTGAGACACTGATGATGCACCAATGCAGCACTAGTGAGTTACTCGCCGGGGCTGCATTCATGCGCCATGCAGACAACTATAATCTTTTAGCGACATACCATCCTTAAAGAGTTAACATATGGCCAGGTAATAAACCAACAATTGATCAGTCTGTGTACCTTACAGTGCATCACAAGAAAACTGGAGGTGAAGGGGGATATTAGAAGGTGCAGGGTAATTGCAGTTAAAAATTCAGAGTATATCTTAACAATTCTGAAAATATTACAGGGTTTCATATCGCCAGGTGTCAGAAGTTTGAGAACTTAAAATGGCCGTTGTCCATCCATAAGAGGTGGTCAAGGTTAAGACTTCAAATAGTTCTGTATAGACCCGTCTTATTGCGGAGGCCACTTTTGGTGTGTTGTTCACCCAGTAGCATGCATGCTGATCTATAACTGGTGTCCATATTGATTATGGCTCATCTGGCGGCCTCCCCCACCCCTTATACATGATTCAGCACAGAATGCGGGTCAAGGCTGCTACTCCTTAGGCCATTCCAAATACAAGCTGGTTTCTCATCATCGTGCGCATCTCCAAAATTGTCTTTTCAGGATTTCACTTTTTTTATTTTAGCAATTTTTAGTGAAAACCATTTTAATATGGGAAAATATGAGCATATTTTCCAACCCGCTTTAGTTATACAATAAATGCAATAAGAGATGGCGGCCTACACAGGGGGGCAAGATGGCGGCCTACACAGGGGGACAAGATGGCTTCCTACACAGGGGGGCAAGATGGCGGCCTACACAGGTGGACAAGATGGCAGACTACACAGGGGGACAAGATGGCTGCCTACACAGGGGGGCAAGATGGCGGTTTCTACAGGGGGATGAGATGGCTGCCTACACAGGTGGACAAGATGGCTGCCTACACAGGGGGACAAGATGGCTGCCTACACAGGGGACAAGATGGCGGCCTACACAGGTGGACAAGATGGCAGACTACACAGGGGGACAAGATGGCGGTTTCTACAGGGGGGAGGAGATGGCTGCCTACACAGGGGGACAAAATGGCGGCCTACACAGGGGAACATGATGGCTTCCTACACAGGGGGGCAAGATGGGGGGCCTACACAGGGGAACAAGATGGCTGCCTACACAGGGGAACAAGATGGCTGCCTACACAGGGGGGGCAAGATGGGGGGCCTACACAGGGGAACAAGATGGCTGCCTACACAGGGGGACAAGATGGCTGCCTACACAGGGGAATAAGATGGCTTCCTACACAGGGGACAAGATGGCTGCCTACACAGTGGGACAAAATGGCTGCCTACACAGGGGGGGCAGGATGGCGGCCTGCACAGGGGGACAAGATGGCTGCCTACACAGGGGGACAAGATGGCTGCCTACACAGGGGAACAAGATGGCTTCCTACACAGGGTGACAAGATGGCTGCCTACACAGGGGAACAAGATGGCTTCCTACACAGGGGACAAGATGGCTGCCTACACAGGGGAACAAGATGGCTTCCTACACAGGGGGGCAAGATGGCGGCCTACACAGGGGAATAAGATGGCTTCCTACACAGGGGGGCAAGATGGCTGCCTACACAGGGGGACAAGATGGCGGCCTACACAGGGGAAGATGATGGCTTCCTACACAGGGGGGCAAGATGGCGGCCTACACAGGGGAACAAGATGGCTGCCTACACAGGGGGACAAGATGGCTGCCTACACAGGGGAACAAGATGGCTTCCTACACAGGGGACAAGATGGCTGCCTACACAGTGGGACAAAATGGCTGCCTACACAGGGGGGGCAGGATGGCGGCCTACACAGGGGGACAAGATGGCTGCCTACACAGGGGGACAAGATGGCTGCCTACACAGGGGAACAGGATGGCTTCCTACACAGGGGGACAAGATGGCTGCCTACACAGGGGAACACGATGGCTGCCTACACAGGCGGGCAAGATGGCGGCCTACACAGGGGAACATGATGGCTGCCTACGGAGGGTGACCCGCTAGTGTGCTATAGGTTTGGCTGAAGGCTACAAACAGGTTAAATATGTATGTGAGACAGTGGTTGTCCTTAAGGAGGGCGTTTGAGTCTTGTTTGATGTTCGAGTGGTGGGCGGGGCTCAAAGTATCTAAGCTATCAAGAAGTATTTAACCTTTAAGGGGCGCTGTAAAGTCGGCATGATGCTTGAATGCAGCACTGGTGACAATGTGGCCCAGCTAACAAAAAGGTTTTTCAAATGGATTCATGCTTCCAGTTCCCCTCCCCTGCCTGCCTGTCATGATGACCTGACCTAACCGAACTCTTCCTTGTATCCTCTATTTATAAACAATGCGTCATTTGACCCCATTCTATATGAGGAAACATGTGAATCATAAATAGCTGTGCTCAGACCATAAAATATGGGCATATTTGCCAACCCCTTTAGTTATATATTAAATGCAATAAGATGGCGGTCTACACAGGGGGACAAGATGGCTTCCTAAACAGGGGGACAATTCAGGAGAATCATAGAATCATAGAATTATAGATATATCTTTTTTAATTATAGATATATATTTTCAATAGGTTTCAACCATATATACAGACGTTTTGAAAACGCTTTTTTTCCTTTTTTGTTAGCAAGGAGGGCTCATCTGCCACATAAAGGGTACGTGTGAAGTCAGGTGGGGGGAAGGTGTACTTGATATAGTGTGTATACACATGTGTGCGGCAGGCAAGGGTACCTTTTCATCAAAATGTCCCTAGCAAGGGCCCTGTTTTAGAGAACTCTGTGCCTCCACAACGGTCACTTTTTCACCAAAATGTCCTCTTTCTCACCAAAATATTCCACTTTTCCCCATTTTCAGCCAGAAACTCGTGGACATGGGTAATACTTCTAAGTAAAATTACCCATCAGACGCACATTTAGTATTTTTCTCACCAAAACAATGACTTTTAGGCTGAAAGTACTCTAGCAAGGGTATGTCTTTTTTTTTATTCACAAGCACCATAGCAAGGGTGAGGGTTGTCATTGGCCCAGCCAGTATCAGAAAAAAAAATCAAGTAGCCCCCCCTCACCCCGAGCAGTCATGTCACTTGCAGTTTTATTGTCGTGCTGTGTCTATAGATGCATGCATTTGTATGTGTCTGCAACAACGCACAATGCTGCAACTAGAACTACTGTTCTCTATGCCCATGTGTTATCTATAATACATCAGCAGACAGTAACAAGGACAATATTTGGCTTGGTTGCAAATACGTTATTTTTCGATAAGGTGGAACTAAATAAATTCAATGGTGGTACTTGATGGATTTTTATTTTCTAAAAGATGCAAATAGTGACTCGATTTGTATGCAAAACTCTATTTCTAAGGGGCCATCGAACACAACCCCTTGTACATGTAATACCCTCATTTAATGCCATACCCACATGTTAGAACTTAGCCTTAGGGACATTTTACTGTGCGCACACAAATTGAACGGGAATGCTTCATGTATTTAGAGTATAAGGGTGTCTCTAAGATGTGGAATTTAGATCGATTCCATGCCAATGTTTGTCCATTTTTAACATATCTTTCATCAAAAGAAAATTGTTTTTTTTGTTTTTTTTGTAAAGTTTTCCCCAAATCATGGTTATCATGACGCACCTGGTGATGAGGAACTAGTATTTTTCGAGTGGTCATAGATTCTGTATTAACACAATTCTGGCTCCTTAATTGTCTACTTTGATAGAATGCAAGTGGTGGAATCCATGACAAGATGGCCGCCTGCTCCGTGCTTCCCCCCTACACCCCTATATGACAAGATGGCCGCCTACTCTGTGTCTCCCCCTACACCCCTATATAACAAGATGGCTGCCTGCTCTGTGCCTCCCCCTACACCCCATGTGACAAGATGGCCGCCTACTCTGTGTCTCCCCCTACACCCCTATATAACAAGATGGCTGCCTGCTCTGTGCCTCCCCCTACACCCCATGTGACAAGATGGCCGCCTACTCTGTGCCTCCCCCCTACACCCCTATATGACAAGATGGCCGCCTACTCTGTGCCTCCC